>OX155950.1:25318453-25918453 GCA_944548615.1 Micropterix aruncella
GTATATTCGATTGCTCTGACCTGGTGGGAGCGATCAATATTAACGACCCAATGAGGACCCACACGCCAATTTGACCTTTTTCGATTGCCGCGCTAATGCATCGAGGAATGGAGTAGGTACTCACACGCTGTTGTGAGCTTTATAATACCCATTTAAATGGTATTGTATATGTTTAATAAATCCATAATCACTTACAAATACTCCGTAAATCAAACCCTAAACCGATACAATAAGCTGACTTGGTTTTTAGCTATTTTTATTGATTATTATTATTATTATTATTATTATTATATTTTATATACGCCATTACTAATATCATACCCGCTCACACTCCACACTTACACGCTCAATACACTCCCACAAACACATACACACACCCTGCATACTCGACTCTTATGTACTTCTAAAATTGAAAAAAAATTAAATTGAAGGTACGTTAGTTTTATTAAGTAGGTAAAAAAACGTTAATTTATGTAATTTTATTGAAATCCGTAACCGGTTTTATTTGTTGTAAATCTGCATACATTTAAAAAAATATTATTACTGTAATACTGTGTGATTTCTCAATAAAGAATTGAATTGAATTGAAATAAATTGGTTCCAGCGTTTAAAAGTTATAGTGAAATACAGAAACAGAAACCATACATACATGACCCCTGAAACACATTTCACTCCTTTTTTGTTAGGTAGATTTAGGTAGATAGGTGCACAAACACCAGGATCTTTTGTCAACATTGGTGTTTTATTTCCTTGTATATATGAATGACTACCTCACATGGTACAAACAATACGTATCAGACATAGTTCTATTTGCTACACAATAAGAAAATTTACACGTATCAAATACAACCCGCGTGTAGTAAATTGTTATACCGCAAACAATTTTGTACCAAATTGTAAAAAATCGAAATGTACAAAATTCACACCCCCAAATATTAGACAGTGCATACAATTACAATTACGGAAAGGTAGACTGGATTTGTAGAAGAAACATATATTTTTTGGGGTAAGCATAGACTATATAAACTGCAATAAAGTCCGCATATATCAATGTTAGCTGGTAGCTCTGCAGCGTTTGCTGTTATGAAAATCAGGCATTTGGAAATATCGATTACAACAGCGAACCCGTCACCCCAGGAAGTTTCAGCGATAATGATCGTTCTGTCTTCCGTGGGGTGAGCGTAGAAGACTTTGGGACGATACAAATCTACCGTTCAGCAAAGCCACGAACCCGCCAGAGTCCAAAGCCTTACGGTGAGGCACTAGGAAGGTAACTCAGAGCGGCAGGCTCGCCCCTAGCTACCCGTTTTGGCAGGATTTCTCCGTCTGGAATTAACCTTCAGGATACCTTCGTCATCCCGACTGGTTACGGGACCGAAATCTCTTGAGCGGACTCTACCTATTGTACGAGTATTACAGCGGTAATTCAATATGAATTTATCGCGGACCTGGGCGTTCTTTGCCCGTCATACCACTCGGGATCGGGTGGCCGATAGATAATTTAAGAGTGGTATGACAACAGGTCAACGCCCCCCCCCCACCGCTTCTTACGAAACAGTATATTTCCATAGTGTCCCAACTCATTCAGTAATTAGTCAGTGTGCACAACCGTTCGACTGTCGCCGCACGATGCGCAGACCGTCCAGTAAGGCCGGTTAAGTAATAAACCCTGTGGTCCAGATCCACCAGCCCTGTGGCCTGGGATGCGGGGAGTCCGACCCGAGGTAGTCTTCCTCACGAAGAGGCTACTGAATAGAAGCTGAATCGTGAGTTCGCCCAAACTGAAAACAGAGTGCATGTTATGGCCCAAACTGCACGAAACCGTTCGCTACCAAGAAAATCAGACAGCTGACTGACGTGTAAACGGCGCGTCTGGTCTACTCTAGCTATTTCAATAGCATTATGTCTTATTACTATGGGAAAGGGCTGCCGACGTGGAATCTAGTTTTTACTCACAAAAGTGGGCTATTCGGTCAATAGACGAACTAGGTTTTAGGGCAAGACTGGGAAAAGTGTGTAAAGAAACATTGTCACACTTGCTTCTCAATTTATTTTTGCAATTATATGTTTATTCGAAAAACCGAAAACAGTTCACAAAAGTAAGTAATCGCCACAATTTACATAAGATAAATAAAATCGAAATAAAATATAATATCTTTTATGAAGCAGTGTATTCACTTTTAATAAAAAAATCCCGAAGGGGATATTGCCTAGAATAAAAAAACGCTGTATAAAAAGCATATTACAAAACAGATTACTCAACTAATAACGATGCATGGAGCTAATCAACTACATATTTTTCTCAACTCTCTCTTCAAGTACTATATCCCAAAGTCTATATTTATCTACATTGACTTTTTTTTATTTTAATACGATTACGCTACATCTAAATTTAGGATATTTTATTTTGTATTGTTTATTACTTCATTACATAAAGGATTTATTGTTGGCTTACTTGCTTTATGTCTGTGTTTTTTCTTTCTGTTTCATGTTTTTAATTCTCGGGAACGTCGAGGACGCGAACGACAAGGGTAGAAAACTATCAAATACTTTTGAATTATATAGAATCAAAATTGCATTTGATAGTAAGTGATATAATCATTGAAAGTCATCAGGCTTCAAATTTCTTGCGTAAAGAGCTGGCGCTCTGCGTTTTCGAGTGTTTGAATCTCTATAAAATTATCTATGCTTGCCTTAAATGGATTAAAATGTAAAAATTTAAAGCTTTTATTCCGATTTCTAATATTCGTAATTTCATCGAAATATATTTTAAAATAAGCAATTTCAGAGATAAATAACGTTTACATAAAAAGGATTTCGACGAAAGTCTTCGGTTGGAAACATAAATATTTAAGTAAAAGCGAATAAAAATAATTTTCGACAAATCCTGAAAGCACTATTGTAAAGGAGCGCGATCGACTTGGGTCCACCTTAAAGTTTAATCGCAATTACCTTCTATAAAACTGCCTGCGGGAGCTTTATTGGCCAGATTTCTGTGTTGAATTTTATCCAAAGGAAGCGGTCGAGGGGGGGGGGGGGGTGGGGGGGGGGGTAGAGGCGGTGGTTTGTCGTGGCTCGAAGCCAGCGCTTCTACTCGACGTGTTCGGTGGCCTGTGACCGGCCGATCATCTCATAATATGAGACCCAATGAACCGGCTAGACCGTGCTTGACCCGGCGCCCGTACGCGAACAAGCCATATTGGGGGAATATTTAACCCTAGCGAAATTATATACGAAATGAAGGACCAGCAGTTCCAGACACGTTGAAATGGTCTACGATCGGGGGTCCGGACCCCCCTGAACGAACTTTTGGATGAATATATAGTAAAAATCATTTCAGCAGCTTTGTATTAAGATCGAAAATGGCGAGAAATGATATTCACATGGGACCTTTTTACCACACGGGCCACACGGTAGATACCTCTAAATACGAGGCCATTGAAGAAGTTAGGGTGAAGGAAGGAGGAAGATGTAAATGATGAGATCATATACAGGATGAGTTTTTAATTAGTGATATCCTTGAAACGAGTGAATTAATACAAGCAAATAAGCATCTTTTGTAAAGGAATTTGAACAAAATAAAAGAAACTAAATCAGTTAATATTCTTTTTAATTTGAAAAAAATGATATTTTGAAAATTAGCATTAAAAGAGCTGAGCGCGTTGCGCCATCTAGCGGTAGGTAAAATATCGCGAATATGGTTTTTTCGCGATATTTTACCTACTGTTAGATGGTGCAGCGCGCTCAGTGCCTGTGAAACTTTTATTTATCAGTCAAAATTACCACAAACAAAACCAAAATTTATTTTTGTGTATTTTTTTCTTTAATTTTTTTACAAAAGTTGCTTATTTGCTCGCCCTGATTCACCCACTTCAAGGATGTCACTAATTAAACCCTCACCCTGTATTCTGCATTAAAATAGGCTCGGCCCTAGTGCAATAAAATTAAACTAGGTAAGTACTTGTTTTGTTACTTTTGACCAGCCTTTATAAATAAAGCCACAGATCAATATCTGTGGATTTAGTATAGTTTATGGCTAACAAAATACCTATATTATTGTGCTTGCTGCCTTTAGAAATCTGATATAGTAATTTTGCTGGATGGATTCCATACGACCATATCATTTTTGGGAGTAGTGTGCTACATTACGTCGGGTAGTGGAAGAGAAGAAATTTAGGCTTAGTCGCTATACATGTCAAAGATGCATTTATATGGACATTACCATCGTTTGTATTAAAAATTATTCATTTAAATAGTTTAGCGTAAATCAAGTAATTTCAAAAATTTTTTAAAAAATGTTCTGGGGTTTAGTTTGGGATGCAGGCTCTCGTCTCATCTCTCCAAGGCACCGTAGGTGTCAAGTTTATACATAGCTGTTCCATATACATTTTACTGGATATTTTTACACAATTACCAGAAATCCTGGGGACTTTATTGTAAGAAAAATTTAAATCAAAGACGTGGATCCGTGCCTTTTAACAGTAAAGTTATTAGTGCAAAATGGCTATTCAACAGTGAAGGATGTTACAAGATTTATTACATATTGTTCCTAGTAAGGAAAATAGACAAAATGACGGGGAGCAAGGCGCTCGACTGTTGTCGGTGAGGTGCCAACAACGGGTATCATCATAAAACCAACACACATAAAGCTGCGCTAGTTGACTACAGACTACAAGTCATATATGTATTGGAGTATTCCACACTCTCAGTCAAAGCGGCGCGATATTTTTGTTTGACTTGACTTGGACTTGGAGCAATAAAAAAACCGCAAAGAGCCACATGCGGCTCGCGAGCCGCAGTTAGCCAACTCCTGATCTAGGGCTACGTCTGTACATAACGGTTGTACGAAAGAAAGGGCTTGTCGGTAATGGTAGAGGGCATTTCTTAAAAGTACCAATTATCAAGCTGCCAAAAGTAATATGGTTTAAGTCCATTTTTGGCGAGAAAGAGCATAAAATTTATTATTGACAATGATTCACTTTTGATCTACTCGTATCTTTCATCATCTTATTCAAGCCATTCTAGAATAAAATAATATTACATTTAAATATTGGAATGTTTCCTAAAGTCGGATTGTAAGAAATTCATCGTTTTGTTTTGAAAAATGAGTTCTTCAAGTGACAGTGAAAGTATAGATTTAACTCCTGAAAGCATTAGAACTGAGGCGAGAAATGTGATTAATTATCTATTACCTGCAAAATCCCGGGAGAAATATATGAAAGCCTATGGAAATTTTATTGATTCACTTCTGATCTACTCGTATCTTTCATCATCTTATTCAAGCCATTCTAAAATAAAATAATATCACATTTAAATATTAAAATGTTTCCTAAAGTCATCATTAAAGAATGATTGACATACATTTAATGAACAGATAGAATGCCATATATTAGTCTGAATATTAAATTTCATAATCTCTATGTATAACCTGTATACCATTTTTTTAAATTATCTTTATGTAAATAATATTAGTATAATAAGCTATGATTAAAAATGTATTTTTCATTATATTATTATTTAATTTCGAGACAGGATACCGTGTTTACAGCGCCATCTAACGTGCACCGCCATACTGTTATACTGCGAATATTGCCATATTGAACATCAGAGAACATTAATAAATATTTGTAATAATGAGTGCCATCTACAACTTGTGTTTCCCAGTAACATCCTAACTGCTAAATCGTAGTATGGAGTTGAACAATCTAGTAAGCTACATAATTTATTTATTTATTTATATACAAAAAAAAATATTTAGGAAATATTTTTACAGAATGATTTTGCGTCACTACTAACTAGGCAGTGCCTGTTCCAAGGAAAACGCCAATTTCATACGATATTATTTTGAATTTTAAAGTTTACTTTTATGAAAAAATGTTATAGATTATAAAAATGAATAAAAAAACAAAATATTCATTGATAAAACAGAATTATAATTAAATAATATAAGTGGTTAAAATAATATAAAAAATATTATGTAAAATAATAATGACGCCGTAAAAGAAGAAATTTCTGGAGGCATACAGCCGTAGCGATACCATTCTAAATGGTTTTTTTCTCATACACGATCAAAATGCCAAACCCGCTCTTTTGCCGCAATACAGAGACAATAAATAATAAATGAAATTAAAAAAACACAAAACCAATAATATAATATGATTCAAAAGGAGAAATGCCCTCATAGCTCGTCTCAATAAGGTAGTCGCTTTTTATTAAATTCCATTTTAAATTCCTCCACGAAACAATTCTTCACGAATGCGCGTCCAGTTTTCATTCCTTTATCATCCGCCCGCCGTAACAGGATACTGGCACCACGATGTAAACATTTCAATTGCATTTTTTCTCCCTTAATTCGTAAATTCTCGTTTCTTGGATGCGAATACGAAGCGAGGTTACTGTATCATGTTACGCTCATCCAAAAAAAGGAAAATAAAAAATAAATGTTTTGTTCTTATACAGAATGAGATTTAATTAACCGGCATCCTAGAAGTGGGTGAATCAGTACGAGCAAACAAGCAACTTTTAATAAAACATTTGGAAACAAATAATATTTATTTGTTTCCAAGGAGTGTTATGTGTTCAGGGTTCATCTATTTATGTTTTCCGTTTCTTTATTTATTTTATGTTTTTTTATGTATTTGTTACAACTGGGTAGAGAGTTAACAATGAGATCGTACAGATATGATTTGTAACTATTTATATAAGCAATAAGAAAATGAACACAACCCATACGATCATTCTAGACGAATGCCCAACTAGACCGAACAGCCTGTATCTGGGCATACGAAAATATATAGCCTTTGTTTTTGAGTAGTACTGACGTTTTGAGTAATACTGACTAATAGACTACTTTCAATACTAACACTAAGATAATGTCATAAAATAGTACACATATTAATACAAATATATATGATAAAGGGTTAGTTACATACATATATACACATATACATATACAAACATACATACATACATATATAATAACACACACACATACATCTACATACACACATATTTTAAATTATTGTATGAAGCAATTCTTTTTCAGTCTTTGTACGACCTACTTCGTAAAGGAGCCATTTTTTTACTTTCATCTTAAATTGGTGTACATTTTGAACAATTTTTACTGACTGTTCTAAAGTATTACAATTTTTTGGGGCAATGAAATATAACTGTCTTTGGGCAAAGGTTGTATGTACATGAGGAATTACATAGTTCGTCCCTTCAGCCATTCTAGTTGGTCTTTGCTGCTGGCTTCGGGAACGTTTCTCTAAGGTCTTGTAAAAATGTATTAGGCATTGTTTCACGAACAACTGACGAATATCCAAAACACTTGCTTCGCTGAACAGCAGGTCAGAGTCATGGCGGGGATTCCATCATAACTTCTAGACGCTCGAACCGCTTTCGAAGCATTTCGAAGTATGTGGTATTGTTAGAATCGTTATGTCATCCCGAGTGTCATAGGGTACCTTAACTATCCAAATATCAAGTCAATAGTTGTCTAAGGGTCCAATTCTCCAAATGTCAATAAATTAACATTAATATATCGTGTTTAGTGTCGAATGAAAGGTCTGATTGGGTAGATTCCGAAAATATATATGTATCTATATGGATAAATACATAAACCACCAATATTTCATAAAAAAACAGTAATAAAAACAAATATAAATACAGCAGTTCACTTTTTGTAACGGCAGTTGTGTTTTTTATTCCTTTTAATATATTTACCTGCGTTTGCTTTTTTTTATTTTATTTCGAATTGTCGAAAATTACTGTATCTGAAAATAAGCGGCGGTAGGTAAAATATAATATCTAGCGGTAGGTAAAATATCGCGAATATTGTTAGTTCGCGATATTTTACCTACTGCTAGATGGCACAGCGCGCTCAACTTGCGTCAAACTTTTATTTACAAGTTAAAATGTTCAAATTAAAAAAAATTTTTTTTTTTTGTTTCTTTTTATTTAAAGTTGTTTATTAGCTCGTACTGATTGCTGCCCACCAGCTAATAATGTACAGAACAACGATTCCCAATCTGGAGTAGTTACCCCCCCCCCCCCCAAGGGGTACAATAAGATATTCTGAGAGGTAAAGATAACGATACAGATTCACTATCTTTCAGTTACAAAATAAATATTAACAAAATCAACTTTTTCAGATCTAACTACCTACCTTATGACTAATCATTAATGATTAGTTAGTGAATTTAATGTCAGAGCTGGAGTTGAGGACGTTTCGATGTACCAAGTACTAAGAATGGTGCTCGACACAAGAAATAAAAAATGCTCAATCACAGATGATATAACTCTCCTGTTGTCATCAGTAGTACATTCTAACAGCAAATATTTTCATGATTTGGTAAATGCCGAAGTAAATTCTTGGGGGCCACACCATATTCAGTGGATGAAATAATATTTCCAGACCCTGAAATTAAAGCCAAAGCATAATTCCTTGGACTTCGCGAAGACAACACCCTGAAAATAGATTTCGAAACATACAGCTAGCTACGTTTTGTCGAAAGATTAGTGGCGAGTATCCATTATTATCGGAAAAAGACAATACTGATGCCATTTTCTAGCAGCTACAGGTGTGAAAGTGGATTTTCGACGGGGATAATGAAAAAAATGCAATAGCTATAATTTTTTTTAAATAAACTTTCTGGGGGTATTTGCTACACTCAGAAGTCCGACATTATTGGTGCATACTTAAATACCAAGGCAGTATATTTCTTATACCCAGATATAGGCTGTTCGGTCTAGTTGGGCATTCGTTTAGAATTATCGTATGGGTTGTGTTCATTTCTTTATCTATATCTATACTAATATTATAAAGAGGTAATGTTTGTGAGGTTGTAGGGAGTAATCTCTGGATCTACTAAACCGATTTTGAAAAATCTTTTTCCAATAGAAAGCCACGTTACTTGTGAGTGTCATAGGCTATATATTAATTCGAAAAATGAAAAAACTTTTTTCGTAGCAGTCGGATTTGCAGTCGGAGAAAAAACGATCGAAGGAAAACGTTTCTTACGAACACTGCCCTAACAATGAGAGATATATGATTGAGTTCTAGATAAAAGCTGTAGAGCTTGATAATGACTACAAAAAAGTCAGTGAGGGCATATGTCTAACTTTTATATTTAAGTCATAAAAAGTAGTTTTTTTATATAAAAAAATAATTTAAATCTTTAGGTCATGTTTATTGGTCATATTATCAACAATTATTAATTCTTATCAAAATGAGTAAATTTATCGTCTCAAGTGTTTAAAACAATACACTTTTCCCTTTTACTGCATATAATTTCCCTTTTACTGCATAAATGTTAAAAGAGATAATACGATATATGTATGGAACCGCGACCGTGTCGTAATCTATTGAGTGATATTTCTATTAGACGGTTTTTTTTATATACAGCAAGTCAATATATTTAGAAATAAAATGCTTTATCGCCAAGGAAACTTTAGTTAGATAAAATTTGTTTTTCACACTATGTTTTTTGGTTGCCTAATTTAAGAGATAATTTAAAATATCAAATACGTTAATGTTCGGCCAACGCGACGGCGCGTGATGGTGTCGAGACATCTTTAATTATATGGGACGAATGTACCTTGAGTCATAGAGCTCATGTTGAAGCAGTAAACCGAACGCTCAAAGACCTCAGAAAATCAGATGCTGTTATGGGTGGTGTTACTTTTGTTTTCGCGGGCGATTTTCGGCAAACACTGCCTGTAATAACAAAAGGAACACGCGCCGATGTCATCAGGGCATGCTTAAAATCATCTTACTTATGGAGTTCCGTTGAAACTCTTAATTTAAGAACAAACATGAAAGCCCATTTGAGCGACAACTACGATAACGACATTCCGCATCAACTACTAAATCTTGGAGAAAGAAAAATTAGCTGTCCTAACACCAACAGTACTAGCGATGACATTAAATTTGACGATAGATTAGGTCACATATTACATAGGTTAGAACATCTGATAGATGCAATATATCCCGGTTTAGAAATTTTATTGGAAAGAGATTATCAATGGCTTTGTTCTAGGGCAATTGTGTCACCCAGAAACGATACAGTGAATGAGATAAATAAACTGATTTTATAGAGAAAATTAATAGGATAAGTTAATTTGATCCTAATATAAGACATCTTGGGCAGGGGAATCTGGATTCTCAATACCGTCTATAAATGGAATGCTTAGTCAGCATTCCGTGTGAGATTCTCGGTAGGTTCTAGAATGGATACGGAACGCCGAGGTGAATCCAGCGGCGTAGAAAGTAGAGAACACTACACAATTTTTTCTTGTCACACCACGGCTGTAACTGAACAATTCGCCATAGTTTCTTTGAAAAACTCGAATTCATTTCGACACAGGATGTAAGTGAACAGTCGGGCGACTCGAGGCATACACCACCCAGTAGGTGTATGCGTGGTTACCTAAGCCACAGTATACCAGACAGTAGCTTCTCTTACAACAAAATTGAAATCGAAGCGAATACGCCACGAGTCATAAGGGCTCGTATATGGCCGCCAGATGTCCGCTACTCGGCCCACGCAGATATGCAAACGTTCGAAAAAGTCGACAGCCTTTACCTGCGCGTAACGCTAACCAAAGGCTTTCGTCGAGACGTACCCCTCTGCCCACATTCCTCGCACCCTCTTCTTGCAATGCCCTGTCGCTCGAGAGAGAGTCTACTGTTGTATCGGTATACCATTGATTTTAATTACACTATAAAATCAATGGGTACACTGTGCCTATGCAGAGCGTTATGCTGGTTCTTTTCTTACAAGGCGCCTGTTTTTAGAAATTCTTTGTTGGCAACCCTGCAATGCATCATTTTTGTTTTTTATGTAAAAAAATCGTATAGACATAATTTGTAGATATTTCAGACAGACGAGCGGTTGCCTCTTTGCTCGCTATTAAACGTTAACTATTCGCCAAACAATGCGGGTTTAAGGGCCTGTGAAAATTCATCTGCGCGTGTTTTTCAATGTGTTTTTTTTATTTACTTTCGCAAATTACATAGTTTGCTACTGTTTAAAATGTCATCGCTACACTTTAAAATGGAAAATAGGTTTCTTAAAAATAAACAAACCCACAACAAGTTATATCACGCTTGTATGTGATGATCGATCCTAAGCCGCCGACCTAGTTCCAGGGCACTAATGTTTCACATATCACTCTCGTATATAATATATCGGTGGATATTATCTTTTAATCTTGGCTCAAAACGCATAAACTCTAATATTGTCAAAGTTATAAATTTCAAAAAGTGAAATCACCCTCTTAAAATCCGTATAAATCTACTTCAGACCAGATTCGTAATATAGGAGGAGTTCATGCTGCGCAAAGAGGTATTGATGAATTACCCTGGACATTTTTAAAAATTGAACACAACTACATCTCTCCCTCCTGTGATTTCGAATGATGGCGCTGTCGCCGGCGATGATCTCTACAACATGAACTCCTAATGACCCAAAAATTACTGATCCATTCTAGAACCGAGGAACTATCTTCTCATCTCATGTACTCAATAATTACTCGACTTTATTTATTTCTTTCTAAATTAGTATCCATTTGAGTCTTCGTGAGTTCACTATCTATTCAAAACTGATCTAAAATTACCCACAAATCATGGTATCGCGTGATTCCACCTCGTTAATAATTTATACAAACTGATTATACCATTTCCACACGCTTATTTCAGAGGGTTTTCCAATTATTACAACGGAACAAAAGAAAAATACGTGTGTGTTGCACGTCTAATTGTTGATTGAACCAAAGCATACGTTTACACAAAGAATAAAGCAAAGATGATGTTAACAATCAGAGGAAAAATCTCGGTGAATCGCACAGCGGAAATGACACGACGTTATAACATCATGTTGAAAACATGACGCGTCGGTGTTTACGAATGATTTTTCCATGAATGATACACGCGGATAAGCAAATAAGTCACTCTAAATTGCTCCATTCATACTCCTACATGCGAGACACCGAGTGGGAGAAAAGCGTTTGAAGGATCGCGGTCGGCTAGCGTCCTTCGGTTTTTCTCCAATACAAATAATAATAATAATAATAATAATGCTTTATTTAAGAGAAAGTAGTACAAAAATTATGTCTTAAAAACTACCCAACTAGGTTAATTCCCGTACTAGGGTAGATCTTCGATGACTATTTTTAACCGACTTCAAAAGGAGGAGGTTATCAATTCGGTTCTATATTTTTTAAATATTTGTTACCTCAGAACTCTGTCGTTTAATACCTTACCGTTTAAATATTTGTTACATCAGAACTCTGTCGTTCTTTTTTATGTGAAAGGATATACTTACAGATTGGTCCCATTTTTATCAAAATCCTGTTCTGATGATGGGATTTATGAGGAATTAAGGGAACTCCTCAAATATTATCATATGAAATTGAAAATTTACATGTTGGCTCAATTCCGATGACAATGCCTTTTTGTATGGTAATCATTACCTGTTTTTAAACCCTGGGTTGGCTCCCGACGAGGAGACTCCTCAACGGTCAACAGCACAAACACGAAATTTTGTATACGTATTCAGTTATGATAGCACGTTCTAAGTTTCACCATGACATGGCTGCTGTACCCAGGCTTGGCTCCCGACGAGGAGACTCCTCAACGTTCAACAGCAGACACGAAATTGTGTATATGCAATCAATTACGACAGCCCGTTCTAAGTTTCACCAAGACAGGACTGCGGCACCCAGGGTTGGCTTCCAATACGGGGACTCCCCAATGGTCAACAGCACATACACAAAATTTTGTATACGCATTCAATTATGATGACATGGCTGCTGCACTTATTTAAAAAAATTGAGTAGTTTTTTTTTCCTAAAATTTTGACTATCATACTTAAGTGCAAATAAAGAGTACATTATTATTATTATTATTACTTGAATGTCCAGATAGACTTATTAGTCTATCTAGATAGAATGCCTTATTAGTCTATCTATATAATAAAATGCAATAGATGGCACTAATAATTGAATGTTCTTAGTGTTATCTCTTGTTAAATTACTGTTTTTTTTTATCTTGAATCGCTGCTATATAGAAAAACAATAATTTTCAATGTTATTATAGACGGCCAAATAATTTGCTATTATTTTGGCCGTCAATGCTATCAGCGCCACCTACGTTTCGACGTCTCGGAAGGGTTACCAATCGTGCGCAATCTAATACCTTATCTAATCAAAGGTTTTGTCGGCCATTACGCAAGGATCGAATTTGGGTCCTATTCTATTCAATCTTTTCCTCAAAAAGCATCAGTGGTACTTTTACGGCGGCATCGTGTCTACTGAGACTTGAAACGATTTCTCAAGTAAGGCAGCTCGCAGATACGTGAGGCTCTCCAGCGTGATATAGACGCCGTATGTACAGTTGGGGACTGAGCTAAATGTAAGCAGTGGCTGAGGTGCGGGGACCGGCGTTCGGTCTCCCCACCACAGACATCAGTGCTGAGACATCACTCGCCCGGTGCTACTCGTCAGTAATAGGTATAGGTATGTACGCTAACGTGTACATACCTATACCTATCACTGTCGCGTGTTCTACGACCGCCGGTCCCCGCATCTCAGCCACCGCTTACATTTAGCTCAGTCCCCAACAGTAAATGGAGTGTCTCTCATTATAAGGTCTTCAATGTGTCGAAAGGCACGGTAATAACTTTTATCTGATCGATCGACCCTCTCACTTTCAGGGAGCCGAATCCGTCAGTTGGCGAAAATGACTATCCACTCACATAACCTAGTCACGTGTCTGCTCTTGATGGAGGCATTCTCTCGCACGAATGCCATGCATATGGCGTTAGTGGCACGACTTATAGCTTGCATGATACACGCTTGACACTTGAATAGCAGTCATGCAAAAGAAGTGGTCATCCCCTAGCGCACTACATTGGGGCAGTGTCAAAAATGCACAAAATTTAAGGTATGTCTAATTTAAATTTAGCGCCATGGCCATGAGTACTTTAATACCAGTTTATAAAGGACGACTCTAGAGCTGACAGATGATAGTCATCTACGCAATAGTACGCGTTATTTTTGTATGGGAAAATATTTAAGCAGTATTTATTTCTACTATCTCTAGTTTGGTCGTGAAAGAAATAGCAATTTAGTCGGCGTAGTAAGATGGTCGCTACTGTCAGGTATGAGTTTAATTTATATTTGTTTAATTTTGCGGTATTATCGGCAGACAGTATAGTGCTACTCGAGGGTCATTTTAATCTATTGAATTCCTTTTTTAATGCCGTGGATTTCTCTGTCAAGTATCCTATCAAATAACATGCCCGTTTTTAATTCATTTGATAATTTGCTATATATATTATGACAGACGCCTTTCCATTTAATCGTTACCATAATCCTAGATTTAACTTTAAATGAAGTTACGAGGAATCGCCGGCAATTGGAAGACCAGCTGAATTATCAGTGGAAAATAACAGCTTCTTGCTGTTGTAAAAAGTGTCGGTCATTATAATCGCCCATACAAAGGTACAAAGAACAGAATAGGTAAATATGCTTTAGAAACTATAAGAAACTGCTATAGGAATGCGCATCCGGAATTATCTACTTGATCATTGCATTGGCGCGCGAGGGCAGGGCTGGTTTCCCCTCCGCGATCCCTGGGCGGGGGGGGGGGGGCGGGGGGGGTTGGCGAGGAGGCTTGTCTACTTGCCGGGAAAATGTTGGAGTGACGCAACCGTTTTTTTTGTTAGTAGCTTATACGGAGTGTTTGCGACAACACGACAAACCTTTCAAGGTAAAATAATAAAATAAACGAGTTGAAAATAGTATGATTACAGATCTTTCTATTTCTATTTTTCATAACATAGTTGTTTCCTTCGAATATCGTAAGTAGGAATAATAATAATACTATGTAAAATTCAACAAGAACATTGGTTATTTAATTAAACTTTTCTGAATATTAACATGTTTTTGTAAGTGACGACGTTTACTTTGTACAGGAAATTATTTTACGTAAACCCTGAGTTTAAAATCAACGACAACTTTCTCGAGGACTTGGTTATAAAGAAAAATCTTTTATTATGTTAAAATTTAGGATATTCTGATATTGAAATAATGTGATTGACTTTCTACTCAGTTTTTCATGTAAATCCCCTTTACAGAAAAAATCTGAATACCATTTTTTTTCAGAAAAAGTTTTTTTTTAAATCATTTTTTTTATATACTGTCGCTTGAGGATCGGCGAACTGTTGCTGATATGACTGCGCTACATGACATCGATACATGGTTTCGAGCATCGCTCTGAAGGTGCCGCAACGTAAAACCCGATCCACACAGTTATTCGAGCCCCCGAGACGACATTCTAACTACACGCGCAATACAATGCTTAACCGATTGCCACGTACGTATAATGATAAATTCACAGGGCTTGACATTTATAGTAGAAACAAAATTAGCTTCAAATCGGCAGTACGAACCGCCCTTGAAGCTGCAGCGACAACTGCCAGTAATTATTGATTTGTAATATGTATGTATAAATATAATAATAATATGTATTCCCATGTACTTATTTTGAATTCATGTTGTATAAGTATGATTTATATGTTTGCGGTTAACTAAATATTTACGGATGTATTGTATTTTGTGTTTCATAATTTAGTTTGTAAAATATTTTTCAAATAATTTCGAACGGCGTAAGTTTTAATCGGCATAAAAACATGTTTTTTTCAAGAATTATGTATCTAATTATAAGTTCATGCTGTTACTTACCTAAATAAATAAAATAAAAAATAAAAATAATTAAATAATTAAAAAAAGAGTTGCGTGCATTTTGAAAGCTTGTGTGATTTAGAATCAAATTAATAATTCGATTTTGACCCGATTCTAAATTATATCGTATACCTACAATTCCGATTACTGTACTTACAATATTTTGAATGCTTCGACTTCGACCAATAGCCTACTCACTCATGGCATAGTTATCTTGCTGTACATTGTGTATATAGGAAGAATATCGAGATGTAATCTTATGATTGCCTCTCGATATTCTTCCTGCGTTTATTGCGTGATAATGTGCACGGTGGTGTAGTGTTTAAGTCGCCTGATCTTGCCATTATAAGGTTTCGGGTTCGATTCTCTGTTCGGTCACTATTTTCCGTTGTGGTGAAATTAACGGAATTTAATTTGAATTCTGTCGATCGAATACAATAACAAAATATACACTTACACTCATGTTACATGCACATATACATGTAAAGACTTCACAGTAGAATTACTTAAAAGAGAATGTCATATAATGATACGACATCCCATCGTGAATTTCACAATAAAGAGCAGTAACATAACATAACTAGCTGACCCGTGCCCACTTCGTTGGGCGGTAAACATTTTTACTTGTGATGAAATTATGAGTGTGGTTCGGTTAGTACTGTGTGCTATGATTTATTTCCTGACTGCTAAAAGGAGGGTTATATTTTTACTGCATATGTATGTATGTATTTGCATGCCGATTTGTCTATATTACCGGGTTTCTAATGAAAGAATGAAATGATTATGATTGAATAAATTATGTTTATTTTAATTGTTCAAAACTTCTCTGTATACTATATTAGATGTAATGTTATTATTTGGTACCATTCTTTTAGCAACCCGAGATAAGGTCGCGGTTCCATACCTATGTCGTATTATCTCTTTAACCATTTATACAGTAAAAGGAAAATTATATGCAGTAAAAGGGAAAAGTCTTTTGTTTTAAACACTTGGGACATTAGATTTACTTATTTTGATAAGAATTCATAATTGTTGATAATATAACCAATAAACATGACCTAACGATTTAAATTACTCTTTTAATATGAAAAACTACTTTTTGTGACTTTTAATATAAAAGGTAGACATATGCTGTCGCTGACTTTTTTGTAGGCATTATCAACTTTTCTAGCTCTTTCTTAGCTCTACAACTTTTCTATAAAACTCAATCATATATCTCTTATCGTTAAGGCAGCGTTCGTAAGAAACGTTTTCATTCGACCGTTTTTTCTCCGACTTACTTGGCAAATCCGAATACTACAAGAAAGTCTTTTCATTTTTCGGATTAATATATAGCCTATGACACTCAGAAATAACTTGGCTTTCTATTGGTAAAACATTTTCAAAATCGGTTCAGTAGATCCAGAGATTACTTCCTACAACCTCATAAACTTTAGCTCTTTATAATATTAGTATAGATAATATGTGGGCACATATTATTATATACAGAATATAATGTACACGTCACAAGCTAAACAATGCTCAAACTCTAAACACTGTTTGCCTACTAACGTATACTAACTCTAATAATACTAAGTAATGAGCATGCTCGGCAGGCTGCAGAGGACCTCACGCGCAGGAGTTTCGCAACTTTAAGCAAATTTGCTCAGCGCGAGCGGCAACCAGATGCGGAGCGAAACTTTACTGAACAAATTTTAAAGTGCCCTTTAAAAGTGTAACGAAATACGCGCTATTTGGTTACACTTTACATTTTACACTTTACACCAGCATCACGAGCTGCTCGCGTACAACTTTTAATCTTAGCCATATTAAACACGAGCGAGACATTTGGAACTTTGCAAGAGAAAGCCTTTTCATTAGATTAATTTGTGAAGGACAGCGCATATATATATATATATATATATATACATATATACATATATATATATATATATATATATATATATATATATATATATATATATATATATATATATATATATATATATATATATATATATATATATATATATATATATATATATATATATATATATATATATATATATATATATATATATATATATATATATATATATATATATATATATATATATATATATATATATATATATATATATATATATATACCTATATATATATAATAGCGTGTTCGAGACTTAAAATTCTTTACTGATACTTCATGTTCCAGTAGATACCAGAAGTTAGTTTTTGAATACGGGTCATTTTGGAAACGGCACTTTTGTATGGAGACATCCCAGTCATTTTGAAAAGGGAATATCTTTCTGATATTTAAAAATTAATTAATTTAATAATATAAAACTATGCAAAGTACAACGTTAGACTACAAATTTAGCTTGTTTTTTATCTTTTTTGGTAAACGATTTCAAATTACTTAAGGCTAGAAACGGGTTTTGAGGTCTCCTGAAAAAAAATATTGTTGCCTCAGATGCCCTTTTTGAAATGACCGATTCAATTACTTTAATCAATGTATATACATATTTACAACTATCATGATAGTTTATATTACATAATTAATTTCTTTACTGGGAATGTTAGAAGCAATAACACATCCATGTGTAGGAATGCCTACCGACTGGAGTAGAATAAAATTGTATTGTATTGTATCGTAATGTGATGCAAATTGGTGTCGCTCTATTCTGCAACGTTTCAATAGAGAAGCGGTGAAAGCTGTTTTCAGCATCGTCACAGGTGGATATACTCATAGGAGTCCGAAAGATAGGTCAATCAGCTGTTTGGGTCTTCGAAAGAGAGCTTAATGCCTACTCAAATTGTCCGTTTTCTCCAAACGTATTGAATAAATGACCGCATCTATTTTCTCAAAATGAAAACACGTTGCATCAATTATAATCTAACAAATTGCCGCTGATTGTTACACAAATGCGTTTGTCAGAAACGATAACCTCACTCATTGGATTAACAACAATACGATAATACAAGCTCTCTACAACGCTCGAAAAATAAAGGAGTGCTGCAGAGGGACCTGACTAGAGTCCCAATGATTATTTTTCATTCCCAAGAATAAATAAGTTGCACAGTCAGCTGATTCCAGTCCACGAAGAAGCTGTCGAAGCATTCAAAGCGGTCATTTAAACAAATCCAACTTCGGATCGGAATTACTACTTCAACAGTTTCAACAGTTGGCTGAATACAAAAGTGCACTATTTTTATTGAAAAATACCAGGGTATTTCGAAAAACAATAAAAAAACGGGTATTTTCTATTCCACTACTCCAGATTATGCCGGTGAGCCCTGTTTGCAATATTTATCGAATTCAGATTCACATAGTCTTACCTCTTCCATCTGCTGTCAAAAGATGATTTCAAATAAATGATCCGACACGATTCGGTCTAACTTTCCTATGCAACACTAAATTCAAAATATTTCGCAATACTGCTGTACTAATAATTTACATGAAATATCAAATCAAGTAAATCTGTAGAAATCTTAGTAGAAAGCACTTTCTTAAAAAAACTGGTATAATTCCAAATGCATCTAATTAAACGCAAACGTGGTAGTGGAGGTAACTGTATGACCTATTGACGAGAACAGGAAGCCCACGTAAGGGGTATGTCGGCGAAAAGCTGAGCTGGTCGGAAGTTAGGTCGCGTGCGCGCGAAGTACGGACTCTTGCGGAGTCTCTGACGGCACACGGGAGCGCCAGCGCAGCGCAGACGACTGCCGTGGGCGGCGGGCGCCGAGCGACTGAGGCGGGCGGCGCTTACGATCCGCCCGCCCAAAAACGCATGCCCCCACCCACCCTCGGCGATGATAACCTCTACACTTTTCATTCTCTCGTACCTTTCGGAGTATAAATAGAGACGCAATTATTTCGTTATGGTGAACCTATACGATCGATCGATGACTCCGAATGAAGACACAGCCATAAAAAGTACTAACCAATCTTGACAAGACATAAAAAACTATTGCTGTATTATATGACCTCTTCAAGGCATGCTGTGCTGTTAATAATACTGAAATATCGCGCGATTAGAAACAAGGTACTTACACTGTTTGAATTATATTTTACTGAACACACATGAGTGACGGAGGTCCAGAACAATCCTATCACGAAAGGAGATCCACAAGGTTCCATCCTGGGGTTATTTCTTTTTCTTGTATACATCAATGATATCTCAGATTGCATGGCATCATATAACGAGCAAATTGTATTATACACAGATGATACTTCATTAATTTTCTAAACTCGCGATAAAAAGCGATCTAAATTTGGAAAGCATGTTGAAACGAGCTAACGATACCGAGGAAAGACTAAAAAATTAAAATTGCAATATTTAATTATTTATTTATTTGTCCACAAAAAAAAATACACCGTTAGCACTTAACATAGTTTGTGTTGCTCCTAACTAGGCAGAGCCTGTTCTAAGAAGAACATCAATACAAATCATTATAAACTACATACCTTCCAAAATAAAAATAAAAAATCTGAATCAAATTAAGTTGAAATGTAATTCACACTACACCAAAATAATATTACAACTATAAACAAGTAATACCAAATAATAATTTATAATAATAAATAATAATACATAATAGTAATAATAAATACTCATTTATAATAATAACTAATAATATATCATAATTAGTAAATAGACGTATATATTAAGTTCTTAAATAAGGTTAATATAAATATGTGTATATAAAAAAAGGGTTTTTTTTTTAATATATTTATTTATTTTAAAATTGTGATAAATGTTTTCTCTGTCTCTCTCCTACCAAGGTTTATTAACCATAATGTAAGTTGATATTTTCGTTGTTTTCTGCAATTCCCAATATGTCCTTTTTACTCATAATATTAACCATTCTTGGAGCAAGAAAGCTGTAGTGACGTTGTCCAAAAGACGTTAGACGTTTCTGCACTTTAAAGTCTTCCTTATAACGACCTGATCTCTCCCTATTTTCCGAAGAAACACAATGCTCGTCTGTATTGTTGTTCTTGAGACGAAGTATTGCTTTGAGGCAATACAACTGCCTCAAATCAAGCAATTGTGCCTCAACAAACAGGTCGTCAGAAGAGTAACGCCTAGGCTTCCGTAACATGATTCTAGTTGTTGCCTTTTGGACAACGTTCACTTTCTGGAGGAGGGTTTTCCGCAAGCTCCTCATCCAAGTATATCGTATGTCATTATTGATTGGCATATAGCGTAATATATTGTTTTTAAATAAGGCAATATCTCGCAATTGAATAAATATATAAATATATGTCCTTAGTATTTTCACTAGACACTCGGTATGTAATTCCTACCGTAGGTGTCTATCTATAATTATTCGGAGTTGTTTTATCTCTCCAACTGGTCCGATTGGCTGACAACGACACATGGCATCTCTCTTGCAGTCGTGAATGATAAGATGATGGCGATCATCCGGCTGGCCTCTTACGCCGATGCTAAATGGGATGTATTTTGTTTTACCAACATTTATCATAAGTAGGTTTAGGTCTAACCAGGTTTTAATTGAAGCCATCGCGATGTTATACTTTTTTCCAACTAGAACCGGAAATGACTAACACCGTGTTGTCAGCATACGCTATTGATCTTGATAATCGCAGTAGAGATCCAATCTTTCGTAGATCTCAGAATAAAAGATTTAAAGAATTTCGGAAGCAGTTTTTATTATTGGTGAACAAAAATCTGTTTTTTTTTTCTAAAAATTTAATGCATTATGAGAGATGTTTACACCCTTCAGATGACTCATCAACTTATTGACTTATAAACTGGGATATGTTATTTTAAAAAATGGAATCTGGACACCATTTTAGTCATTTTGGTTCATTGTTATCTCCTTTTCTCTGTTTATTTGTCATACGATATATAAAGCCATTAAATAAAAAAATTGTCACATGAAACTTTAGAACTTTATGTAACTATTCGCATAACATTTGTAATTTAACCATTTATTTTAATTATGAAATGTAATGTTTAGGATAGTCTGACTATATAACCACGCAGTCCAAGCAAGACTGTAGATATAAATATGAAGAGGGATTTCATTTCTCTCGCAGCCTTGTAAAATAAAATTATTACCATTATTAAATCAAGTTCATTCTCCTAGAATTAAGTTATGGCAGCAAGAAAACGGAATGACGATAATAGAAAACCACCCTACACAAACTCTCGAATTTAACCCTCGATATTAAGTTGGGGTACATATGTAGATGTGCGGAATAGTGATATTATTTTATCGATGAAAAGTCTGGAGTTTTGGTATTCGATAGTATTCGAATTGAGGTACTATTTAGATTTCTTCTTAATAAAAGAAGTTTAAAATAATATTTTAAAATACCTTTTTTTGTGATAATTGTGTACCACTACAGTCGAATACAAATAAATAAATTGATAACTAAACAAAATGTAATCTGTTAAAAGTATACCGCATATACTTTTATATTTAATGAAACCATTAAACAATCTTATCAGTCCTTTTTTCCTCTTAATTCATCTAATAATTCTTAATCGCTTAAACACTGCAGTCGAATACAAATAAATAAATGGATAAATAAACAAAATATAATATGTTAAAAGTATACCGCATATACTTTTATATTTAACTAGCTGACCTGTGCCCACTTCGTTGGGCGGTAAAACTTTTTAATTGTGATGAAATTATGAGTGTGGTTTGGTTAGTACTGAGTGCTAACCAATCCTGACTACCAAAAAAAGGGTTATATTTTTACTGAATATTTATGTATGTATTTGCATGCCAATTTGACTATATTACCGTTATTTGTGAGTATCTTCTTGTGAGTGTCTTATTTGTGAGTGTCTTATCTCATTAACCATTTATGTAGTAAAAGTGAAATTATATGCAGTAAAAGGAAAAAGTCTTTTCCGACTTACTTTTCAAATCCGACTACGACGAAAAAGTCTTTTAAGTTTTTGGATTAATATATAGCCTATGACACTCACAAATATCGTGGCTTTCTAATGGTAAAAGAATTTTCAAAATCGGTTCAGTAGATCCAGAGATTACTTCCTACAACGTCACAAACTTTACCTCTTTATAATATTAGTATAGATGAAACCATTTAAAAACCTTATCAGTCCTTTGTTCCCTCTATTTCATCTAATGACCATTAATCGCTTAAACAGTTTATATTAATCAGTTTTTGGTATATTTTTTTTAATATCTTTTTGGTACAAAATAATTAATAATGTTTATAATTTCAACGTAAAATTTGATTTTTATTTGTTTTTTGTTCTTTCTCTTTTCCTCTAACAAAAAATCACTGCCAAAAAACTTTATGTATAAATAAATTTAACGGTAAGTGAACATACTCGTATAATTAGTCATAGTTTTATTGTTATGTTTTGTATTTGTTATATATAAACGCTGTTTGTAACCGAATAAAATAAAATAAAACAATATTAAGAAACGCAATGTTGGATTTGATGGCAACTTGGACTACGAAACTATTCAGTTGCTAGAGCTGTCAGCTGTTGCTAGAAGTCCCTAATGGGTATGCCTAACCCGTCCCACTCAAATCGGGTTAACTCGAGTAATTCGCATAAGAAGAAATCTCCTAGGGGCCTGCGTTACGGTTAAGTTTGCAATGGCAATTTAACAGACAGTAAACTTAAATGCGCCTTAACCGCGCCCTGAAAGCCACAGACGCTTAAATCTACTTTTAATTAACAAAGTAAATTTAGTTTTTGTTTTGATAGTAACGGGCGCGCGCAACGGTCATCAACTCTCCAAGATAATCCGTTTGGAAAAAAGACGCTTAGCATATTTTAGTCTGGAAGCCGGTTGCATGTTACGCTACGTTAATAGGCACATGGCATCGCGTCGGTCAAAATTCATCCTACGACCCATAGACAAGACGGCTAAGGACATAACATCGATATCGCATAGACTCTGAAGTGTTGCAGATATCTCTTCTGACAATGTCTTGATCCCAAGAAGTTCAAGTATTTCTAGCAATTCGTTAAAACAAAATGATCAGAAAACAAGGATATCTGTCTACCTACCTAACCTACCAAAAATTTGAAATCTTTGTCTTCAATTAATGACGTTTAAAAAAACTTTTTTACTTTGGTTAAATTCTCCTTCTATTCACCTTTCTCTTCTTCTTAGACATTTATACAGCGAATAAGGTATAATAGTTTTTTCGTCGTAACTTCAATCCCTTGCCATATTATTAAGCCCACCGTATATTTCAGTACTTTACACTTTTCAATAGATTATAACTTTTGAACGGTGCTTACGTTCAGGTGTTGTTTATGATAATGAATATATCGAAAAACGTATTTTTTACTGATTTATCATTTATTACCAATTTTAGAATTAGGATGGGTGGCGTCTGTATTGAAAAAAAAAATACTCCAAGAAACTGTGTAAACGAAAATTTTGTTAAAATATCGGTTGTGTCCCCCCAAGACTTTCCTGGCAAGTAGGCAATCCCCTTCCCCACGCGCTAATCCAAACTTCCCCCGTTCGCCAATAATTTGTATATTTGTTGTTTTTTCCGTGGTATTACAATAGTATTATATATTACCAAAAACGATGTAGTATACATAATATGTAATATGGTGGATTTTAAATATTATTTGTATGGCATGTATATGAGATATCCCAACCAACGCGACAACGTGATTTGGGTCCAACATGTCATTTGTGTACCGAATTTCAAGTGTCTCAGTCCAATATTACAAGACTGAAGTATGACTAGCACGCCCTCTGGTAGACCGATTTCAACCACAAGCTTGTCAACTCTTGCCATGACCGAATTATGCCTGCTTGCCAAATTTCTGGTCAATCGGTTGAAGCGTTTGTGTGCTGTCGTCTCTGGTCAAAATATACTTTGACGTTTTTATCTCGATTTTTTTTTCGCTTTCACAATACTTTCCCTCCTTGTCAAATGGCAGAAATGGCAATAACCCCCCCCCCCCCCCCCCGCCTAATCCCAGCATCTAAATCTTTAAAAAATACTACATAATAAATGTGGACATAATAGAATAGAATTTCAATTGCAATGGGTATCCGGACTAATAAAGCGGACAGACGCAGGGATGCGCACGCTGCGCGGGGGCGTTATATTGCGAAAGTGCGGCGTTTTAAATCTGTGGGGATTATGAAAGCGATTAGTATTAAAAAGTCATCAGACTTGGCTACTCTTTCGGTGGCGTTGAACCAATTGTTATAGACGGCGCGCACATTGGCAGAATATGCAAAACGAAACGCCCTCCGAGAGCCGGGAAAATGGCCGAAACTGTTCTATATACCCTGGTAGCGAATAGTTTCTTGCAGCTTGGGCCATAAGATCCACTTTGTTCTCAAATCGGCCGAACTCACGATTCAACTCCTATTCAGAAGGCTCCTCGTGTGGAAGGCTACCCCGGGTAAGACTCTCGCGTCTCAGGCCTCACGGCTGGTGGATCGGTTTTTAATGGTGGAATTGCCTCCCGGCGCTACTGGACGGTTTGCGCACCGTTCGGCGACGCCGCCAATCGGATGTGCACTCTGACTAATTGCTGAAGGAGTCTGGAGACTATGGAAATATAGTGTCTCCTAAGCAGCGGGAGCCGGGCAAAACATACGTTTGGTGCGCGAAAGATTCAAACTC
Organism: Micropterix aruncella; assembly: GCA_944548615.1. Lineage (NCBI taxonomy): Eukaryota > Metazoa > Arthropoda > Insecta > Lepidoptera > Micropterigidae > Micropterix > Micropterix aruncella. Next base: position 25,343,805 of record OX155950.1, read on the forward strand.
AATCACCGCTGGATTAGGGCAGGTAGAAGCCGCGTAAGCGACTTCGGTACCGTAACCAGTCGGGAGAAAGGAGGTATGCTGAGGATTAGTTCCAGGCGGAAATATTCTACCAAAACTGGTAGCCAGAGGGCGAGGTAGCCACTCTGGGCTACCTTCTTAGTGCCTCGCCTTAAGGCGTTGGACTCTGGCGGGTTCGTGGGTTTGCTGGACGGTAGGTCTGTGCCGTCCCAAAGTCATCTCATCCCACGACTGAAAGACCGATCACATATCGTTATACCAGCCTGGGGTTGTAGCCCGTTGTAGTCGACACCGCTCAACTGTCCTCTATACCATGTTAGAGCCGCTGTGAGCTTCTGCGACGGCTGTAATCCTGCAGTCGGAGGCGGTTAAGATCAGAAAAACGCGGATTCGGGGGAATACCTCGGGCGGAGCTGTGCAGTTGGTGCACCATCCGGTTTGCTAGGTGTTGAATAACCAACTAGGAAATAACCAGAGGGATCTGGAGACGTACGTTTTCTATAACAGCGGAGTGTAGTTGACGACCTGACGTATTAAACCCTTGAATCGATCCGTCGGCCACCCGATCCCGAGTGACCATGGCGGGCAAAAGGCGTCGGGTTCCGCAAAATAATCAAACTGAATAACCTCTTACGTCAGGTAGAGGCCGCGCAAGCGACCTTAAACCTGTCACCAGACCGGAGGACGGAGAAATCTGGCCAAATCTGGTAGTGAGGGTGTGAGGTGGGCCTCCTGCTTTCACATTCCAGTGCCTCACTGTAAGGCGTTGGTTCCTTACAGGCATGTTGGCGGATCTATACTGTAGACTGTGTTGTCCCTGTGGCACTGTGTATTCACCACGCGGCTGAAAGAAAGACCTATATCGTTGTAACAGCCTGAGGTGTTGGATTTGCCCGTTGCATATAAGAGTTCTCTATAGCTTCAGATGATAAGAGAATCTTTTAATTTTACTTACTGGGCAGAGGGAAAGTATTGTGAACGCACTTCTGTATGTCTGTGACTGTGAGTATTCCTCCACGATAGCGCCCCTCCACGATAGCACCCAAACGCTTCATTCGATTGAGCTGAAATTTGGAATTCATTCATCAGATGGTCATGACAAAGTTCAAAAGATCTGGTTGAAATCGGTCCACCAGGGGGCGCGCTAGACATACTTCAATCTCGAAATATTTGACTTAAAAACTGGAGATTCAGTACACAGATGCCTTGTTGGGCCAAAATCCCATTCTGAAATAGTTGAAATATCTCATAAATTTACAAGCGACACAAATAATTTTTAAACTCTTCATCTTGGAAAAAATACTACTTTAACACCACGGAATACACTACAAACATTGTGACGAAACACGAAATGACTACTAAAATTCTACGAAAATACTACTAAAAGACTACAAAAATCATAAAAATACATTTGCGATTTTAATCGAACACCTTCACTATCGGGGAGGGAGGGATTGGTTCGCGAGGGGAGGGGGTACATGGTTCGCGTTGAGGGGGCTGGTAGAAAGGGCGAGGGGCGCAAGAAGGGGACAAGGGGGTACAGGAAGGGATGTCTACTTGTCGGGAAAGTCTTGGAATGACCCAACCGATTTTCTGTATTTGGCTGCCGCAGCTATCGCGGTCAATATCGTATATTCATCAAATTCAAATTTCTACAGTATTATAAGTACCTATTATATTCGAGTAGAGAAATTACAATATTGATTTTTCTACAATAATAATTTCAACATAATTTTGAATTAAACAGTAAAGTACTATACGAATATACGTATTACCATAACTTGAATTAGAGAAACGCAGTATACCAAATATTAATCAGAATACTAGAAGAAAGACAATAACAATCAAAATTGCTACCTATATTCAAATGTAGGTGCAGACAAGGAAATAAAAATTGCAATAATGTAAAAAAAAACATTTCAATTCATAATATTAATTGATTTGAATAGAACCTCATAGAAAAATGCATTTATATTCAGCAAAATCAACAAAGATCAAAATTACACATTGGGCTCGATTGCGTTTTTCTTGAACTAAAATAGGAAATTAGTTCATATGAATGAGACAGATCAGCACGTCAGAGCGGAATGTAAAATGATCGGTTGTCACTTTTTCGCATTAAACCTACCCACCAGAGATAAAACAGCTAAATCTAACGTCGCACGAAATGTGTTCAAACTTATTCGGGCGTCTATAAGTTCGACAGATAAATTTGTTGCGGGAAAATCGACGATAGTTCATTCATATTCTGTTCTAACGTATTGCTATGTCTCTTCAGTCGAACTTAGTTCCTATTTTAGTTCACGAAGAAACGCAATCGGGCCCATTGTCCCAATATTTCATAACATTATATCAGGTTGTCCTCGTAAACTTTCAAGGTTATCTAAAACAAAGATCGAATTATACACATTAAATAAATCATTTAGGTAATAAGCAACTCAAGCAAAACAAGCAATTTAAATAATAATAAAGTGATATTCAACCATATTTTTTTTTATCGAAAGACAAATACCAGAAATTCAAGAAAATGCAAATGATTTCATAAATCCACTGCCTATCCAAAACCCCACAAGAAATATCTCAAGATTAGGGTAAGTGAATTATTACTCGCCGATCTATCTGCGTAATACCCCTCCACATATTAACGCCTTTATCTCGAAGATAAATTTCGAAATAAACTGTCTGACCAAGATAGTTAACCCCTCAAATGAATGGCGATTAGCTTGGGTTGCCTACGGCAAAATGTATATAAATTTATATTTACATTTACATTTACATTTACATAGAGCGGGGTTTACTATAGAGCTATAGCATTACTATAGAGCGGATTACTGTAAAGCGGCGCACATTTACATTTATATTTACATTTATATAATGGGAATCAAATATCCCAAAAGACCACGAGTACAAATTAAATAAATACCATGATCTTGCAAATGCCGTAACCCGGAACGGCTTCACTGTTCACCTTCACGCGGTGGAAGTTGGCGCTCGTGGCCTGCCAGCTAAATCTCTATTTCACCTCTTTAAAGATCTTGGCCTTTCCAGAAAAATAATCAACTCTTTCTTAGAAAAATTATCTAAAACTGCGATTTGCGCATCTCAAATTCTATGGCTTCGAAGGGGGAGTGAATGGGTGGCAAGGTGAACGCTCACATGTGGCAAGACAGCTGTCCTAAACCTACCACAGCCGGTTCGTAAGTCCGGAATCCACTGCTCACCCCCCAGAAGTGTAAAAAATAGTATTATGATGGGCCCGACTCCGGTCGGTGAATTCCATGGCAGCTCCGTTTGTATTTATTTATTATATACATTTTGAATACATTAAAATTATAATATTCCGATTGTAAAGTCTTCATTTGCGCAAAGGCATTTTTACTTCCTTGCGCCGAGATTTTATAATAATTTAAATGAGAGTTATAAGAATGCAAGCAACTTAAATTCATTCAAAATACTTATAAAGAAGTACCTGCTTGAAAGGGGTCCAATGTATGCTGAGTCTCAATTGCTCTCGCTAATAATTTAAGTTGTTTTATTAAATTATGTATTACTAACTAATATCAAATCTCGTGTATTATTTGCTTATGTATATATAGGTGTAGGTATGTATATATATATTTATGTATGTGTGTATGTATGTGTATGTATATATGTATATATTCTTATGTATTATGCAATGCAACGTAAGTTCATAACTTCAAAAGAGTCAGCTCATCGATACCATTGATTTTTAAAAATCAATGTCGATACCTTTAAACAAAAAGCAGCATCCCTAGATACGGGTCTCTGACCTAGTTAGGAATGCGGATAGACATTTTAAACATAGGATGTGCTCAATCTCTCCCAACTCAACCATAGTATGTTAATGGTGTGTATATGACATAATTATAAAGTTATTGTAAATTAATAAATAAATTAAAATTAAAATTTTGCCAAGGCATCCCTTAAGGGACGCCTCACATTTGAGGGGTTAAGGGATCGTGTAACATTAGGTACGCGTAGTTACATAAAGATCCAACCCCCATTTTGCGGTCTCAAGAAAAAACCGTTAGAAGTTTTACTTTGAACGCTGTACACATACTAAGTAATAAAATGCGTATTTTCAGATGCATAATAACATAATTTTCTATAACCCCCCCCCCCCCATTCTTATATATTTCTATATAACCCTTTAAAAAAAATTGGATCTGATTCTTTAGAGCCCACATGCTTTATTGAACAAAGAAATTATTTTTTTTAACGGACCATCCAAAGCTCTTATGTGTTTTAAAATGAGATTTATATCCCGAAGTGGGTGGGACCCTTCCTATGTGAGCTAACCATTTTTGGTTAGACGCTTTCCGCGCTGTGCTAACTGTAATATTTATTCATTATTATCTTAATTGTTTTACGAGATAATGTTGTAACGTTATAATATTTCAAATTTCAATGTGATCATTTTGCAGTTATTCTTTTTACGATCCGTATAGTAGTTTAAAAGTTATGCGCAAAACTATCCCGGGCAGAAATTTTACCCCGCCATAGGAGGGGTTAACCCACTTGGATGCTTGAACAATCGCGAATTGTGGATCTGTGACTTAGGAAAAAATATGTACTTAGTTGTGGTGTCGAGTCTAATGCTTTGGCACATGAAATCGTTTTATTTCCGAATACATCCTAACCATTAAAAAATCGGTATTAACTAAATTTGTGGGTTGGATGGTTCTATTATAACTAAGATATTTATATCCTACTCCGTACTAGTACTTTAGTACTCTATATCCCTCTACGATATAAGGTTTGAGAATATACTGAAGTTTATACGTTTAAAAATCGATGTTGGTATATCTGTCTGTCTGTCCGAGCCTAATAGACTCCGAAACGTTTTGACCGGTCACCACAAAAGTTGGCTGATATATGTATTTTTTAATGGAGAAGGTTTTTATGATTTCCGCTTTGTTGTAACTTACCACTAGATGGCACTGCAACACATCAACTTCTATACCGCTCAAACGATCGCCATAAAAATTGGTATACAAAGACATTTGAGCACGCACAATATTTTCGCGATATTAACGTTATTGTTACTCGCCACCAAATAGCGCTGCAGTATTTCAACTTTTATACCGCTCAATCGATCGCCGTAAAAATTGGTATACATAGACATTTGAGAACGCGTAATATTTTCGCGCTTTTCACTTGCTTGTAACTAGCTATAGTAGGGCCAAAATCAACGTGCACCTGGAGTCATAAATCATTAGGCCGGACCTCTCGCTCACACTCGCTGTCTTTCGCTCGCACTATGGGGATGCGTATTTTAAAAATAATAATAGCAGTATCGATGGATTATCGACGTATCGATGGAATATCGATAAATTATGATGGATCGATGGTTGGATCGATATAGATACCAAGAGATATCGATGGATATTATAGATTATGATGAAAATTTTCGATGAATTTATTTGTAATAATTGGTTTAGTAAGTTTTAAACTCATTTATTAAGAAAAATTTTCGTATATACAAACTCACGTATACATGCAACAATAAAGTGAAATAAAAGTTTAAAGAATATTTAAAAAATATTTACATTAACCTAAATCTTATCTTAAAATGTAACATGAAACTAAGTACTAAATATTACAATTATGTATTTTTGTACGACATTCCAAATAATAAATATTTTTAATTTTGTTCGGCAACATTATAGGGAATTCAATAATGTAAGAAGTATAAATGTAAGCATAGATACAATGTCTACGCAGCTACATATAAGTTTTTAAGAGAATAAATTATTTTGGCCCTACAATAGTACGTAGCGCTGCAATACATCAACTTATATACCGTACAATCGATCGCTATCAAAATTGGTATACACAGGTACTTGAGAACGGATATAACACGGCAACGTAAAGTAATACCACTAGTATCTATATATACAAAAATGAATGTTTGTCTGTATGTCCGCTATGGACTACTAAACCGCTCGACCGATTTTGATGAAATTTTGAGGGAAACTTTAGATTAGTTTGGAGATGGTTCCTGTGAAGTTTGGTGCCGATCGGACCAAAGGAATTTTTTTAGTGTCCTCAATAAAACAAAATTCTTCTTTTTTTTAAAGCGGCGAATTTGAATTCGAATGCGACCGCGAAGACAGGAGTGAGTTCTGCTTTTTTTTATAGTCGAATAAATTTTAAAGCGGCGAATTTGAATTTCGAATGCGACCGCGAAGACAGGAGTGAGTTTGATGTTTTCAAGGTAGGTTGTTTTTTAAATGATTTTTTAAAATAATACGTGCTAGCGTAATAATACGTGTAATACACACACACAACTAAACTATCTTTGGACACCTCATCTGTCAGAATTATATAAAAGAGAGAGAAAATTTTGTGCATTTCATTGTGACTTAAATTAATTTTATATTTACAGCCGTAACTTTTATGGTGGCAGTCGTTCCTGTACAATTATGCCTCCAAAGCGACAAGCAATTGGCCGATCTACACCTCAAACACGGAACAAAAGAGCATTACGAGCCTCAGAATCAGACGAGCAACGAGCATTAAGGCTGGAAAATCTTCGAGTACATACCGCTGAGACCCGTTCGTCTGAATCGAGAAGTGAGGTTAGAAACTGATCGAATACGTACTACGCATTCCCGTTCGTCTGAGACAACTGAACAACAGGAAAGTAGGCTGCAAAATGTTCGAATAAGCAACGCTCGATCAAGACGAACACTGCACGCTGATTTAAATCTTGGTGCATTCCATTATGATAGTAATAATTATTACAGTCTTCATCCAAGTGTCGTCATTGTAAAAATGGATAAAATTTGCATGTATTGTAGCGCCCTCAAATTTAGGAAATGAATTGAATATTTGTGTAATGTCTTTCCTTCAAATTTATTTTAGTTGGTGGCGTAGCAACGCGCGCAGGGTACAGCTAGTAGTATATAAAAGATACAAACCACACCACTATCGTGGAATGCGACAAATTCTACGATGTTTCTGAATTCTAGAATTCGAAAGCCATTTAGCATGGCAAAAAAGTTTATTTTACTTATACAAAATGGTCCCCTTCCCAGAAATTCCACCTCTCCCTACTAAATTTCGGACCATAGACACCAGTCATAACCATCCACCCCCAGAACAACCGTCTTACGTATAAGGAACACTTATATTTTAGAAAGTAATAATGCAAAATCTTTTTAAATTTTGGACTTCCGCGCACCGAAAATAGCTAGTGATGTTTCTTCAAAGGCTGATGAAATACCAATATCAGGTATTACAATCTAGCCTATAAAGAAAATTATTCGAATACCAAATTAAAAATAGGTAAGCATTGAAATTACTGGTTGAAAAATGACAAATTAGTGAAAAGCTTGCAATGTTCCAATATGTAAGAGTTACATAGAAATAAATATCCTAAGCCTTCCAGGCAAAAAACCTATAAATATTTACGACGAATGATGTTGAAATTGGATGTATGACACGTTTCGCGGATATTTATTGGCCGTAAATGATGATGGGCATTCGATTTATAACTCCATAAAATTACACTACCCGTGATTTATTATTTTTATATTCATTCACACGAGGAAAACTTGCACCGAAGGGCGAGAATACTGTTGAAGATACAGGAATACTGTTTTTATGGTTTATAAGTTTTTAAATATAAATGAACTATTACTCGAGTAAGAAGTTCTACCTGTCAAAACATATTTGGAGTTAATAAGTTTAGGAAGATTCAATATTAAGTAGGCAGGGGAGGGAGGGAATACGGCAAACAAAAAAAAATCGGCATGTGGTCTATGGAGTAGAAAACAAAAGTATATCATTTTTACTGAGGTTGGGTCTATAACTCCTCTTATATCTTTAAAAATGTTTATTAGTTTTCTGATCCTGTTTGCTAAAGTATAAATAAGTTAAGACCACAATAAATCTCATCAATAGTTTTTTTTTGTTTTTATTTTATAAGAAAGTGAATTTTATAAGTTTTATAATATGCAAATTTTCTGCCTAAATGTTATAGAAATACGTGCAAGGAATAAAATTTCCAACATTAATTACTTTTTTTTGCGAGAGAATGGCTGAAATGCCACCAAACTAAGAAAAGCTTGATCTGGGACTAGCAATAATTTTAAGTGCACCAGTTTAATTGTATCTATTCAGTTTAGTTAGTCTAATGTTTGTAAATTATAAGAATGATTGGAAATATTTTTTATTTCCAAATAGTTTAAAAGTGGAAAGGGGCGTCTACATGGGTTAATCCGATACTGGTATCAATAAAGGTATGAATAAATATTTTTTTTCTTTTTTACAATTTTTTGATTTACATATAACATCGTCATCTGTAGCACCGTGAACTTATATACTTAGCTTATTTCAAGGTTATTTGTTATTAAATGGACAAAAAAATAGAATCCGGGGAGCAGCAATAATAATTATACAGACTTTCAAGATCAATATTTCAGCCGCGAAGACCAGTGTCCCTTTATTTACGACTTTTATCAATGCTCGTGGACCGTACTTTGTGGACATACGTGGACATACAGGGTCTTTCATTAAGCGCTTCCTATCTTTAAATTTAAATAAAACAAAGTGTGTGTGAGATATAATCGAATTTTTTTATTTGTTTGAAAGACCTATTGATGCCATTATGTGTGGAATATAACATAGTTCAAATGTCCGCCACGGCTTCTCTGGGTGGAGCGCATCCAAAATGTCCAATTTTCCATGACTCTAGCGCATAAATCAGGCTGAATTTTACCAATGGCATGGGTTATGTTGGCTTTGAGTACCGCTGTGGTTTGTGGCTTATCCGCATACACCTGAGAAAACCCCATAAGAAAAAGTCTAACGGGGTCAAATTGGACGATCTCGGTGGCCAGTTCACAGCACCTCCACGTGAGATGACCATGTCCTCAAATCGCTCGTGCAGAATATTCAATGTGACATGAGCTGTGTGGCACGTAGCGCCGTGCTGTTGAAACCAAATGTCGTTGGTGTCCAGATCATCCAATTCAGGCCAACAGAAGTTGGTAATCATCGACCTATAGCGCTCGCCGTTTACAGTGATGACCTGGCCAACGTCGTTCTCAAAGAAATATGGACTGATGACGCCGCCAGCACAAAATCCACAACAAACAGTGACTTTTTCGGGATGCATTGGATGCTCTTGGATCTCATGTTGATTGGTATCGTCCCAAATTTGTCAATTTTGTTTGTCCACGTACCCATTCATCCAGAAATGGGCCTCATCGCTGAAGATGATTTTTCGATGAAAATTAGGGTCAGTTGCCAACTGCTCCAGAGCCCATTCAGCGAACAAACGTCGTTGTCTATGGTCGTTTACCTTTAGTTCCTGGGTCAGTTGAATTTGTACGGGTACAGGCCTAAGTCACGATGCAAAATTCGCCAAGTTGTGGTCTGCGAAAGGCCGAGTTCTTGTAAGCGACGCGAAATCGACTGCCTCGGATTCTCCTGCACACTCTCATGGACATCGGTGATGTTTTCGGCAGATCTTTCGTTTTGTCGGCGTACGGGTGTTGGTCGATCGTTTACTGAACCGTGGACTTAAATTTATCCACCACATTGCTCACCACATTGCGAATTGTCATCTCGGTAGGACGATTATGGCGACCGTAAAATGGGCGAAGCGCACGGTACGTTGCCCGAACAGAACACCCACTTTGATAAAATAATTTTATTACTTGCACGTGTTGTTGAATGCTTTATCCATCCATGGTGATTTGGCAAAACAGACTGAATAAATGACAACTAATTTGACAGATGTAGCTTCAACAAGATGGCCGCTATCAACTGTCAAAGTTCGGAAGTACCTCTTGGAAGACCCTTTACAATTGTACATAATGTACATACAATATACATACAATGTACATAATGTACATACAATTTAATGTTTGCAATGGATGTATGACGTGGATTAAAATCCCAGCAGACTTAATAGCTCTTCCGTTATCATGGAAGCTAAAAATTGCCCACCAAGCGCAGCGCCAGTCACAAAATAAAATAAAAGTAATCAAAGATATATTCCCGACGGACGATCTATGCAATGAAACCCTGCAAGCAATCAACGGAAGTGCAGACGAGAATAACCTCGGCGTGGCGGCTTATGCCGCGATTCCCAGTACCTAATGACTGCACACGGGGAATATGCCGGTCTTTATACTTGTATTTTGTATTCAAAGGATTTACATCGGTTGCATAAGCCAAGTTTCTTGGAATGAATAGCAGGGAATTAAAACGGAGCGACGATTCGCGATAAACCTAGCATCTCCAGTCGCCATTAGACGTCAAAAATGCACAATATTATGGGAGATTGGGCCTGGATCAGGCTGGATATTTTTGCAAGATATATATATATATATATATATATATATATATATATATATATATATATATATATATATATATATATATATATATATATATATATATATATATATATATATATATATATATATATATATATATATATATATACGTCAAGCGGGCACGTAGCGAGTAGGGGAGTCATACCAGTTCTGGCAAAAATAAAATAAAAATTCCATGTCAATTAGGCAAATAATAATTAGCAATTTTTGAAAATGTGAAAAATTGACTCCTTCGATCACATTCTTACGTACTTTGACCACAAATTTCACATATATATATATATATATATATATATATATATATATATATATATATATATATATATATATATATATATATATATATATATATATATATATATATATATATATATATATATATATATATATATATATATATATATATATATATATATATATATATATATATATATATAATATATGTATTTATATATATATATATATATATATATATATATATATATATATATATATATATATATATATATATATATATATATATATATATATATATATATATATATATATATATATATATATATATATATATATATATATATATATATATATATATATATATATATATATATATATATATATATATATATATATATATATATATATATATATATATATATATATAGATATATATTTTTTAATATTATACAATTTTATTTTATATAGGTTTACCCTATTTTGATAACATTATACAATCTTTATTATAAACTCCTCTGCCAGAAATTAAGTTTGAAGTTTCTTCTTTCATTTCATTGAGCATATGGAGGTTTTTTTATTTTTATTTCGATTTAATGGCTCGTTGATAACAAACTCAGCCAATTGTATCATATTTTAAATGTTGGTAGCATTCGAAATTTTAATTATTTCGTAATGTCACTTTCATTTGGAAAACGGCTTTGCCGAAGTGATTAATAGTTTAATTTTTTATTTTTTCGCTTAATTCGTCTCAATTGAAGGCATTTTGTGTTGCATAAGGATAAGCCCTAATTATGAGATATATGGATGAATAGTGATCGTTAGTCGACTGCAAAAGGACCTTTAAACTTACATTGCACCGTCGAAAGTCGTGCACATCCGTAAGTATATCTCATTCAAACATAAGCATTTCCCAATACAAGCTGGGATTTCCTTCGCTACTTTTTAAGTAGCTTTTACTAATTTTATTTTAAATAAAAACATCATCCTATAAACGGATTTCTTTACAAACCTTATCAAATATAACAATATTATACTGTTTTCTACAATATTTCTTTACAATTTTTTTATATTATACAATTTTATATAGGTTTACCCTATTTTGATAACATTATACAATCTTTATTATAAACTCCTCTGCCAGAAATTAAGATTGAAGTTTCTTCTTTCATTTCATTGAGCATATGGAGGTTTTTTTATTTTTATTTCGATTTAATGGCTCGTTGATAACAAACTCAGCCAATTGTATCATATTTTAAATGTTGGTAGCATTCGAAATTTGAATTATTTCGTAATGTCACTTTCATTTGGAAAACGGCTTTGCCAAAGTGATCAATAGTTTAATTTTTTATTTTTTCGCTTAATTCGTCTCAATTGAAGGCATTTTGTGTTGCATAAGGATAAGCCCTATTTATGAGATATATGGATGAATAGTGATCGTTAGTCGACTGCAAAAGGACCTTTAAACTTACATTGCACCGTCGAAAGTCGTGCACATCCGTAAGTATATCTCATTCAAACATTAGCATTTCCCAATACAAGCTGGGATTTCCTTCGATACTTTTTAAGTAGCTTTTACTAATTTTATTTTAAATAAAAACATCATCCTATAAACGGATTTCTTTACAAACCTTATCAAATTTAACAATATATATATATATATATATATATATATATATATATATATATATATATATATATATATATATATATATATATATATATATATATATATATATATATATGTATATGTATATGTACTGTATATGTATACATATATGTATATGTATATATATATATATATATATATATATATATATATATATATATATATATATATATATATATATATATATATATATATATATATATATATATATATATATATATATATATATATATATATATATATATATATATATATATATATATATGTATATGTATATTTACCACCTACAATGCAGATTTTGTGACGCATTTTATGTAGGTGAAACTACCAATAAACTCTTCACATGAATAATCATCGTTGCTCAACCAAAGGAGGCGTATCAAATCTTCCAATCCCCACCCACCCGCGATCGCATGGCAAAAGCTTCGATGAGTGCTTCACTGTGCAAAAGTCATTAGGGCATATCCAGTATCTAGTATAATATCTAGTATCTAGTAAATTATAGAACACGATATCGGGGTTACGGTACAAATGACCTGTTTACATAATAAATTTCGATCGGTTACATTTTTCAGTCTTTCTTATTTCGATTAAGGCCTACAACGTATGAAAAGAAATTGGGCGTCATTCGCCATTATTTGCTCACATTGTAACAATATAAATACTAAAAGCGCTCCGGCATTGTTAACGGAGGTGAACAATCTAACAATACATACGGCAGCAGGAAGATAAATGCTGTCAGATAAGAAGAAAAGAAGAAAAGCGAGGCAACGTAACGAGTATAGGGTAAAGCTTAACTCACGTATCTTGGATGACGTCATCGCTGAACTGAACGCGGCAACCGAATTTCACAACCATGTCCAATCTATAAAACGAGAAATATTTTTCTTTTACGAATAAGCGGTGTTTCACTCCGCAACACGAAAAGTGCAAAAGAGGGAAGGAGGTGTTTCATTCCGCAACACGAAACGTGCATTTTCGTCCCGTAATGATGATAGATATGACTCCGTCGAAACGTCTGGAACTCGAAATAATTGGCGACATGTGAAAGGAATAGAAAAAACAAACAATATGATAAATATTGCAATAAATTAATGGTAATTTATTCCTGTCAATTTTATTTATATATCTATGTAATAAAATAGCAATTATAACGGAGGCAACCAATGGAAACAGAAAAAGTAAAATAATTAAATAATTATGTCTAAATAGTTTCAAAATATACCTATTAATTATTTTTTTCCTAATAAGAAAATAAGTTGTGAACATTTGACTAATCACCAGCCTAACTCATAGTGGCATAGCCCAATAAATTATAATATTATTTCTGAAATAAGTGATGAAATATGAAAAACTCAGTATAATTTTGAGTTAACAATTTGTTTAAGCATCATATATAAATATAAATCACAAAAATATTTTTTTTTTTTTAAATATAGTGCGACTTAAAATGAAGACATGCTATGGAGAACTGGAAAAAATAACGAATTACAATAGTATACGAGTCGGTACACTCATTCGGCAATGAGAAAGCGGCAGGACCGTTACAACCGCCAATTGGATCAGATCCTAGATCCCAAATTTCCACTGACGTAGGTATCCACAAAAACTGCCTTTTGTAACAGAACCAAGGAGTGGATAAAGCCCAGGTGGAGAAAAAGAAACCCGAGACAAAATAGGTCATTAAGGAACCCACAATAATATTAACAAGTCACTGCATGAGACCTTTCATGGATAACTCACTGGTCACTGCTCACTGGGCACTGCCGACTAACAAGTGCAATGGAAACACTAGGGATAATTAGCGACCATATACAGGTGTTGCGAAATAGAAAAGAAGTTGCCTGCGCGTATAATATATACATGTCTGGCTTTAGGTGTAAAAAAAGAGGAGAAATGGGCACATATGACGGGGCTAGGGTTGATTTTTGCGGACTCCGTACATCGTGGATCTTGTGACTAGTCTCCCAGTTGAGCTGGCTGCAACGTCTATAATATGGACTTCTTCTTCTTATGGTGCCTCTCTAACTAGTGAAGGTTGGCAGTCAGCTCTGCATACTTCTTTTTATCCTTTGCCAAGCAAAACAATTCAGCGACACTAGTAATCCCGGTTCCGTAACCACGATTTCCGTCTACGGCCTGGTCTCCTCTTCCCAGCAACTTTTCCCATCATAATGAGTAGCAGGAGTTCGCACTTGTCGTGCCTAAGTACGTGACCCAGGTATGCAACTTTGCACTGTTGGATGGTCTGCCAAAGCTTGCGTTTTTGGCCGACACGTAGTAGAACTTCCGAATCTCGAAATCATGCGTCTGTATGCCCTACGTCTCGAATACTTCTATACGTTTTCTGAGATCTTTCTTAATAGTCCAGGCCTCACATCCTTATAGAAGTATGAGCCAGATGTAGCACTGGAGAAGACTTATTCGAAGTGGGATTTTCAGGCTTCGTTTGCAAAGGACCTTTGTTATTTTTTCCAAAGGCGCTGCGTGCAATTTCGATGCGAGTCTTGATCTCAGCTTCACTGTCCCAGTTTTGTGTAAGCCAGGTGCCAAGGTATTTATATTTATCAACTTGTTCTAGTTTTTGGCCCGCCACATATATGTTAGGATATGAACTACTCATTAAAAAAACTGCATTTATACCCCTTACGGTAAAGGCCCACCTTCATGTCTAACGACAATTATCTTACTGACGGCCGGCTTTTATAACATCACGTGGCAGTACTCGCTGATCTGACGGAAACCAGTGTTTCAACGCGGCTACGAACGTTACTATTTTAGATATATAGGTGGGGGTTAGCGACAGTGGCCACAAAAGTAGATTTATGTACTGGCAGACGTTTTATAAGCTATCCCTCATACTATTTGACTGGCCGGAAGCTCTTTGACCTCACACAATATACAATATTTTCCATGCTAAACTCAGTCCCCAGAGTTTCCTTTAAAATGGTATATAATATAATAAGTACTTACCCGTCGCCATCATCATATTCTTCGGTAGCCGATGGTTCCTCTGCTTTCTCTATCACAATTGTTGGAAGAGCCTCCTCCTCACTCATTTCGCGTATTTTTTTCAGCTTCAGCTGAAATATACCGGTTTGTAAGATACTGCGCAGGAATCGCACGCGGTACGTCGAACCTCGCAGCGAAACAACTAGTCTATTACCCTGAAAGAAGTCGACCTCCGCTGAGGATTTCATGTTCTACTTAAAACATTATTAGATTAAAATGACCCTAACTTTCTGCGGTGGACAGTCGGCTACTTAATCGATTGTTTCATTTCGGAAAAATTATAATTAAAAGTTTTCGGTTTCGTATTTGTGTAAATTTATCTTAATCCTATAACAACCATTTAAAAGTTTAATTTTAAACATGTATCTGGTAAATAATGAAAGCTTTAAAAATGTCATATTTACAGTACCAATCATACCACAAAGTTTAAATAACTGGAAATCACACACTCTTTGTAAATCCCAGAAAGAATCACTTTCCTCGCTGCTTCTATCGCAATAGGAATTAGATTTTAATCTAAAAAAAGCAATATTTATGTTTTTATTTATTTTTGATGCGCACACTGCTTACTCGGTAGATAAATAATAATATGAGAGGACAATAGATAATTATAAAATATTATTTCTATTAAACATTTAAATAATTCAACTTAGAACTTAACGGAGATTGTCTTTCTATATTTTTTCAGTTTTTCGTATAATTTATTATTATTGTCTTTGGGCTGATATGGTCTTATTTTTATTGTCTATTTTTATTACCTGTCGTTAAAATATTACAATTAGCAAATTTATGCGTTTGCCGATTTAGTTAAGGAATGCGAGCTATATTAGCGTTTTAACTCCCCGAATAGGTTGGTTGGAGGGTACTCACGGAGCTTTTAAGCAATGACGCAACAACGCTTTCTGGGTTCCGACAAGTGGAGTAAGAGCAAAAACAGTAGCTCTTCCACATCCCAGAATGCAGTACGCAATAATGCTGTGAGCTAAAAGCACAATAAATCATTGTTAGCAGCTTCAGAGCGACCACATTCCTGAGAGTTTAACAGGCATAAATAAATGTTTTTACTTTGGGCCCATACCGGTGTCGATGTTTGCTATCTATCTTCGCCCTGTAAAGGGCTCTCTAGACGATCAAGCATGCTTGTCAAGCATTGCGTCGCGGGCTGGGAGGGGATCGTAAACCGCAGGAATTATTCAAATATATTTTTTTAATACTTACCAAAAATGCCTAATTTTGTAGTTTATACCAGGGAGTCATGTTAATTAGACTTAATTGATTGATGAATGACATGACTCCCTGGTATAAAACTGCAAAATTAGGCATTTTTAGTAAAAAATATATATTTGCAATTTCCTGCGGATACGATCCCCTCCGACGCGATGCTTGACAAACATGCTTGATCGTCTAAAGAGCCCCTAACAGATGGCACGCGTCGTGCACTAATGCCCGAAAATGCAAGTATTTTATGTTTTTATGGGAAGATAGTTCAAAATATCTACATTCTACTTCCTAATAAACTTTCTATAACAAATACCTACCTTTCTATATTTTCATTTATAAGTAAGGAATAAAATTTCCGAGTAACATCGACTCAAAGGATAGGTGCAGGTTTTAATTTATATCTATCATCGTAATAAAGAAAAGATAATATCGAAAAACTGACTCAAGATTTTTATTAACGCAATATGAAGCCATCGCTGAATGGTATTGACTCTAAAACCTGTGAAAACCGTAGCTCACACGGGTAGTCGCCATGAGCGCCTTATGAGTGGTTCAGTGAATTTAAACCTTAGATTCGGTAACCGCACCGCTACTACGCTGCGGTTACCGAATCTAATATTGATACCGTACGTCAATTAATTGAGACTGCCTAAAAAATACTTGTCAGAAAATTCGCATTGGAATGAGTCAAGTGCAAAATTTTACATGTGCATCTGTAGATACGGAAGCTTTGCAATCGATGATACCAACTAGAGTTGTCAACTACAAAGGACGAACTCGTCACCTCAGGAAGTTTTAACGATTAGTCATTCTATCTCCCTAGATGAGCGCAGAAGACTTGGACAAAACAGTCCACCGTCAAGCTCCGCCATATGCCCGTAAGAGGCCAACGCCTTAAACGCGAGATAACCAGGAGTGTTACCCAGCGGGCTTACACTCACGCCCTTACTTCCAATTGCGACCAGATTACTCCAGTCTCTCGATTGGTTACGAGTTCGAGGTCGCTTGCACGGTCCTGTCCCTTACGAAGCGGTGAAACGGTGTATACCGAATCTATCGCAGACCACGGCATCCTTTGCCCGGCTGTTCACCTAGGATCGGGTAGCCGATGGTCGCTTCAAGAGCAGTCGCCGTAAGGTCCGCAACCACCCCCGCTCTTTAGGAAACAGTGCTGCTTTCAGACTCCCCTGACTGTTAGCCAGTGTGCACAATCGATTGGCTTACGCCGCACGGTGCGCAGACCGTCCAGGAGCGCCAGAAGGTTGATTCCTAGGGGAAACTAGCCCTAAGGCCAGAGTCCTACCCAGGCTCGCACTTCATGCGTGGAGGCCGCCGGATGGGTGTTGATCCGTGAGTGTGACCAACCCTGAACAGAATAAGTCTTCGTGGCCAACTCAGCAAGGGCCCCTTAGCGCCCCACTCGATGGATACCGCATGATTTGACGAAAGACCAGAAACGACTGCGTGTGGAGTGGTGACGTAAAATGATAGTAAAGTTTGATGAATGGCAATCATTGGCTGTCTATAATATTGTGACAGTTGACGAAACCTAGGTGTACTGCTTTGAACCGGAAAGAAATAACCAATCGGCAGAATGGGTCTTTCCTTTTGAAGATTTGCCACCGAAAGTTAACAAAAGTCGAAGCATTTGCAAGAATATGGTTGCTTCTTTTTTCGGCAAATCAGGACATTACACAACAGTGTCGACCAAAGAACAGTGACTGTAGATTGGTAGTACGTCTACACTTGCTTGTCTAGTCTCAGGAAAAGTTCGCGAAAGGCGTCCTCGAAGCAATGCCGTCCTTCACCACAATAACGCATTCGCACATTCCGCTAAGGTAACGGAAGATTATTTGAAGGCTTCAAATGTAGAACTGATGACGTATCCGCCATACAGCTTAGACCTCGCACCTTGCGACTTCTTTTTAATTCCTAAAATTAAAGACAAACTTAGAGGCACACACATTGTTGGCCGCTGTCCAGGGCTCGCCGCCAAAAGACACAGTTTACTGGGACGAGCCTTTCTCGAACCCAGCGATCTGCCCAACTTGAAGGTCAGTGACCTACTTGGACTGGTAAGAAGTACCGCGCTACTAGCTGACCATTGACCTAACCACACAGTGGGTAGTTACAAAAGACCTTACAGATCTAGGTGACATCAAGGGCTGGAAACAAGCCCCCCACTCCATCTACTACTACTACTACTAGAGTCACACGTTTTACGAACCCCGAATCGACGGTGAATGCGTTCCACGATGACATTGAAGAGGTCCCTAAGGAAGACTGATCCAACTGCTTCTTACAATGGTTCCAGCGAATGAAAAAATGTATAGATACATTGTGAGGGCATATACTTGAAAATCAATAAATGTATCATAAGTCTAATATCTGGTGTTATTTAGCATAATTTAGAATCTTTCAGTTTGGCCTAAGTTCCATATTATAATAAATGCTGATGAAGACAAAGTCAAATTTTGAAGAAAAAAAAATTGTTCACGAGAAAGCTAATCATTTCGCGTAGCACGTGTTTGCAAAACTGGTATATACCTAATAAATATTATTTCTGATAAATCTACTACGTACTTACGATAATATTTCAGGATATCGTTACAAAATAAACGATGTAAACGCTGCTGCATTTCTGCTATCGCCTGTAATTCGCAGCACGCGCGGTAAGAATTCTCATGTGTCAAAGCTAAAAACATTGACATGACTTTGCGTCTCTTTCCTCCTTGAACTCGATCATGTATTAGAAAGGGATGCCACGCGATTACCTCGCCGCCGATGTACGGCTTCTAGTCCCAAGGCATTGTCGCTAACAAACCAAATGGACTATTTTAAATCCCGTTACAGTTTACATTAATTATGATTATGACATATATTGATGTGATTTTAGTGGGAAGACATAGCCTTTTTACCAAGAAGCATCAAATCTGCCCTTGTAAAATAGGCTCGAGCACAGGGTGTACGAGAGAGTCCGCCAGTATCGGACAGTGGGCTGAACCGGACAGCGGTCCTTCTGCGATCTGTCGAAGTTGACTAACCCTACTAAGTATAAGTATTTTTGTATATGATAAGGATGGCGGAAGTTTGTTGCAATTTCTGCCTCGCGGACCACGCGTTCTGCGTCTGTATATTTACTCGCGTTTCGTGAGTGTGATATTAGCATATTTACAAACGATTCTGTTATAATTTACATATGGATATGGAGTCAATGAGTCACCCAGGTACGATATAACAATATTTATATCACAATATGTTCAACGTAGCAAGAAATTCCAGACGAAACTCGGGAAAAGTGCTAAAAAAGGATTTCCCTTTGAAAGTCGGAGATATAATTTTAACAATATTTCGTTAATATGAGAGTCAAGTAAGTTGAAGAACATTAAACAAATCGGTAACCATTTGGAGTTTACTGCTTTTTTTTAAATCTGCTGACTTGTATTTTGTGCTGAATATTTTTTGCTAATATCAATTTTTTGCTGATTTTTTTGTTAAATTAATCCAATGTCTGAAATGCAATGCAAGGGTACTGTAAAGCCAATTATTATTTAAAGATTTCCAGCCAATTCCAATTCCAGCCAGCATTCATCAACTTGTAGACTTATATATTAATACTGTGATATGTTATTTTAAAAATCGGAATCTGAAATATGATTATACACTTAGACACTTAGGTTCGTTATTATCGATCTCTCTGCGTATTTATTATAAGATATAGTAGATTAATCGATAAAATTTTAGTCACATAAAACTTTAGACCCGTATCTAGCTATTCATATATCTAACTATCCCTAAACATTTGTAATTATACCTGTGTCCTTACCTTCTTGTGTCTTTAAAATTTGACAATGATTCATATAAAATATATGTCACTCTAAGCCTATATTAAAATGAATTGTATTTTTGGATTCCAATAGTATTGGTCACTTTGTTGTTCGACAGTGTCGGATATGACTAAGATATGTTGTTGCTGTTCGCTATCAAGCTCCAATAATCTAGAGAACACTAGACGAAATTTTGATCCAATCCGTGAAATTTAAAGCAAGAAGCATGTGCATTTGCGAATGAAGTGTATGCATGAGCATGGTGCATGTGCATGTGCACATAAACCATGTGCGAATGTGATAAAATTATCGGACTAGGTCTTAGGCCTAGACTAGACTAGGATAGTAGGCGTACAAATATACTGGTCCGATAATTTTAAGCAAGGGCGAAGCGTTGAGGGGAATTATTTCCCTTTGGATACCGCATAATTTGACTGAAAAGCAAAAACGTCTCGTGTAATTGATGATAGATAGATTACTCTACAATGTTGCATGTTTAGCATCGCCTCAGGTCTACAATCAATCAGCATAAAGTTATCTGCTTTTTGTGTCGTTAAAAATAAGCAATATAAAAAAGTTGTTTGTTCTCGCGGGGTATCGAAGAAAATGGACGCTTCATTCATCTCAAAATGAATGTGTATCAATAGTCCCCTAAAAAAGGAAGAGCGATTACCACAGATTGTTACACAACTGTGGATATGCCAAAAATGATAGCCATACTCCGTAGAGGAAAACCAAAACGTCACATAACCTCCACCCCGATAATGCGTCTTCTTACACAGTTCAGAAAACTAAAAAGTTATTAGAACAGGAAAACACTGAATTGATGGACCACCCTTCGTTCGGTCCTAACCTGGGACTCGATGATTATTTTACATTCCCGGGAATCAAAACTATGTTTTGTGGTAAGCCGTTTTAAGACAGAATAAACTTACAAAACGGCCATTTCAACAAACCCACATTAGGATTACAATTAGCGTCTCAACAGTTGGGGTTCGGACGATACATTAATTTTAATTGAGAGAACTTTGAAAAATAGAAGAAATATTTGTCATCGCCGTTTTTCCTTATTTCGGTGTGCCATTTCGGTGTCGCAACATGACCTTTGATTTGATTAAAATGGTAAACATCAAAGTTGGTATCGGCTGCCGCAATGTGGCAGTCGTCGCCTGTACAGCAGCCAGATCTGATAAAAATACATAATGAATGCATAGTGAACTACATACAATATTGAAAGTACACCAAAAGATGTATGTAGTACAAATTAGAAAATACAAAATACTTTCACCCGGTTTATTTCAAGTACAAACTACAAAATAGATATTCAAAGGTGTATTTAAAATACAAACTATGAAATAGAAAATTTATAAGATATTTTATTATAAACAGATCTGCAATAAAATATAACAAATCTGGTACAAAAATTCTTAAAATTTAGTTTTTGCTCGGTCATATCATAATGTATTTTGCTTAAATGTAGTTTAGAGATTTCGCACATAATGTAGTTTAAATACAAAATACAAGGTACAGTCGTGAATAGTAGCTTAGTTACATATTACAAACCACTCCAGGTTTGAATTGATTTAAATTGAAACTAAAGCTATTTATTGTTCAAATACGAGTATTAATTAAAATAAACAATGTGTCTCATTATAAAATCGAAGACTATCGCGGTTGTTTGACATTATAAATAGGATAGAAAACGAATTTACCGCGTGAAATTTGTAGCACCCGACGTTTCGGTGACGTTGCAGCCGCCGGAGTCTACCCTGGTCACCGAAACGTCGGGTGCTACAAATTTCACGCGGTAAATTCGTTTTCTATCCTATTTATAATGTGTCTCATTGTTACTATTGCATAAACATTAACATTTACATGCATTACTCTTATGATTTAATGTAATTAATTGGCATTGAAATGATATCACACGGAAGGAAAAGGGTTGTACGTTTTAGAGTTATTAGGGATTAAGAAGAGCTGTGGCGGTCCTTTTCGATATCGTCATAAATTCTGACGTCATGAATAAAATTCTTGGTTCCTCGAGATAAATAGATTATTTTGGTCTATAGACTCAGCGCCCTAAGTCACATGCATTCATCACCATGTGCCGCGTACGGTCAAAATAGAGCTCGGGCGCTAGGACTACAATATCAGGGGCAATTATTATAGGCCGGGAGAAAGTGACAGTTTTTTTTTTGTCATTTGTTACAAGTATGGCGACCATTTAAAAGTTAAATTAGGTAATTCATGAAATAAAAAATGGCCTTAGCGCTGGGCATGGGGGCGCAATCGTTAGGTCATTAATAAAATATATCGGAAAAAATACGTTTTCGAAACGATTTGTTACACAAAGATTTTAGTATTTTTCGGTTGTCGATAACTAATGAATCTGCCCTAGCTAAATGCCATACTTTTACGGTAGGGTTTATGGCCCGCAATACCTATCGGAACACGTGAATAATTTTTTTTAGTTATTTGTTACAGTTATTTTTTTGTTATTTTTTTAGTTATTTGTTTTTAGTTATTTTTTTAGTTATTGATTACAGGCTAATTTTATTTTTAACTTATTATTTTTAAATAAACATTCACGAAAATCACTATGCGATACCTTTTCAACGGTTCCAAATAACCGCCATATTTTTAACCGACTTCAAAAAAAGAAGGAGTTTATAAATTCGATTGTATTTTTTGATGATGGTTACCATCATCAAACTCCATCGTTTATGAACGGATTTGGAAAATTCTTTTTTTGTTTGAAAGGATATCTATACTTCCAGATTGGTCCCATTTTTATCAAAATCCTGTTCGGATGATGGGATCCATGAGGAATTGAGGAAACTCCTTAAATATTATCATATGAAGTTAAAAATGTACATGTTGGTTGAGATGACAATGCATTTTTTATGGTAAGCATGAACTGATTCTTCACCTAGGGTTGGCTCCCGATGTGAAGACTCCTCAACGGTTAACAGCACAGCGACGAAATTTAATATACGCATTAAGTTTGATATCCCGTTCTACGTTTCATCATGATACCACTGCTGCACCCAGGGTTGGCTTCCTATGAGGGAACTCCTCGACGGTCAATAGCACAGACACGAAATTTCGTATATGTATTCAATTACGACAGCCCGTTTCAAGTTTCACCAAGACAGAACTGCGGCACCCAGGGTTGGCTTCCAACGAGAGAACTCGCCAACGGTCAACAACACAGACACGAAAATTTGTATACGCATTAAATTATGATAGCCCGTTCTAAGTTTCACCGTGAAATAGCTGCTGCAATTATTATTTTTTAAATCGTTTTTTTATATACTACAGTCGTTTTGTTACCTACAACGATTTGTTAATCGTTTTACTCTATTAAATAAATCTGCCTCTGCCTCTTAGTGGGTGCCAAGTAGTTTTCACTTCTAGTCGTAAGAAATCGGTTTTGCGGCCTCTTTCGTCCGGTAAATTAGATACAACAGCTAAAAGTGCAGAAAGTGTATTTCGGCAAGTTTGATCTAAGACAATAATTCTAGCGTCGCAGTGCAAACTTCCTGTCTCTTATCATAATTTTCCTATCTACCTATCATATGTCTAGTATGATAAAAGAATTGTAACAGGTAACTTAACACTTGTATTTTTAGAGCCATAAACTTTATAGAACACCATTGTACCTACACGATAAGGCTACGTTTACCTAAATATTAGGTATTGACACATAATTGTTGAATTTCCGTTATCTAATCTGATTTCGTTCTAAATGGTATAAGTGTTGCCGTGCACCAATTTCAATATAACTCAGGCATGGAATGATATCTTTGGCTAAATAACACGACAAAAAACACTTACCTGTCACGATAATACAAATTCGTTTTTAGTTCGATGAACTACAAGGTCGAATCGAAAATGATAAGGTCAAATATGAGCCAGTACCGTGTAAAATTAAAAAAAAACATCACGTCATAGGATCACAATTGTGAAATACTACGAACTAACTTTACATTATATACGGAGTGGTAGATCTCAATTTGTTAAACTCCTAAGAATCATGAGAATTACTTGGGAAAATCGTTGACAACTTTCGCTGGGATCATATTCTCAGTTCCTATTTATTTTCAACGATAATAAGTCGAATAACGTTTTAAATGATTTGAAACCATTTCAGAGGTAGGGGGAAACACCTTAATTCAGAGGAACTGTATGGTGTTCCGTAAGACCTCGTTCAGAAGAGGCTAATTCGCCGCAAATCGTTAGCCCTCTTGTCCACACATTTTTTTTTTCGCCGTGAAAATCCACGGTCATTTCGCCGTGTCGTCAGTGGCGTATGGATCACTATGGAAGCGTGTCCACATACACAGCTAAAAAACGGAAGGCGCTGCCGCCGTGTGGACAAGCTTACATAGTGATTAATACAACACTGAGCCTTTTTGTCCACAAACTTTTTATTCGCCCTAAAAATCCACGGTTAATTCGCCGTGTCGTCAGTGGGGTATGAATCACTATGGTAGCTTGCATAGTACGATGCGCGAGCATTAAGGGACTGATCTTCAGTATTTGACATGGAGGTGGTTGGACGACTCCATTTGAATGGATACGTCCACTGTCCCTGTGTACGCGCATAAATAAGACAGAATCAAGGAGTCGCTAGTATAGTATCTCGGCTCGCCCGAGCTATGAGCGTAAGTCGCGCGAGTCGGGTGTTTAGCGAGCTACACGCGAATTACGCGCGAGTTTCAAACTCGCGTGATGCGGTGTATGGCCGTCTAGTACCTCGAATATGCGCGGCGAATATCCTCGAATATGCGCGGCTATTCGCGGCGAAATCGCCCTTTCTGGACAAGGTCTATGAGCCGGGCCACACGGTGCGGTGCGGCTGCGGCGCAGCGCCTGAGCGGTGCCGCTGAGTCGTCCTACATACAAATATCCATTGTATGTCACACGATGTGTTCCGGCGCCGCACAGCACGCAAACCGGTAATATGCGCCCGAGCGGCACCGCTCAGTTGTTAAGTACAGTCGAAAGAGGGTACATGCCTATTTCATTTGTTTTTACGTATTTTTGTTAATTTTTAATCGAAGTGTTTAAAAAGAGTACCTACCAACGAAGAAGATATTGGCATTGATTACATCATTTCACCGGTTCTACGTTCAATTAACTAATACACCATTCGCCCACTGCGGCGTCGTAGTAACGTTGCGGCGCCGCACCGTGCACTGTACGTGTATACGCCCATATGGCGAAATTTTTGCGGTGCGGCGCCGCACCGCATCGTGTGGACCGGCTCTAACAAGGCACATTGACTGTGATCCGTCCTGCTTGGCTTGTCGCTATGTCGTGTTTCGCCTTACATTTTAACGCCCCGTGCGATGATCAGCTGTTTGTGATGGCATATAATTTTATTTTTATTGCGTATGTTTAAATGGAGTGCGACCCCATGCTGGTCCACCGAGCGCTTGATCGGCCTCGCTGCCGTAATTTTCCGAACCGCGGGCGTCCTCTCTCTCCACCCCGCACCGCACTCCTCTAATCACATCAAAGCGAGCCACCACAACGTTATCCCTAGCGCCGTTCGACGGACAATGAGGTCTCACGTTACATTTACATTCATAAACAGCTTACAGTCATATTGCACATCAACATCATTATGATAATAGTAAATCTGGGTACAAAAATGTCATGATTTTGTAATGCCATGATTCGCTTGCCTCGCGCCAACCCACCCGTCGGCCGATATACTAACCACACAAAAAAAATGCCCTTACTCAGTTGCCACGTGCAAATTTCAGAGTTCGTAGCCTTCATAAAACATATATGGCTTTCTTCGTTATTCAGGGTGACCGCGCATCTCGTAGACACACGGTTTGAATGCCTAATTAAACCACTAAAATATAAAACTAACTATATTTTCAATTTCGATTTACACATAGTGTACCAGTATTTCATTCAGATTCAGCAAAAAATCATTATTTTTATTTCTTTCCCATTTAATTCTTTTTTTAAAAAATTTTTTGGGCAAATTTTACAAAAACAGTATTGAAATCTGAAAGGTTTACAACTCTTTTAAGGTTCTTTAACATTGTGACTTAGAAAATGATCACGGGATGTATTTTTTAAAAACCTCGATCTCAAAATCATAAAACTTGTGTTGCTCGTTTTGCTATCGATGTTCGTATTACTCATAAAATATAGAATATTAAACGAAAGAGAAAGAATACCGACACAAACTCTTGTCTCACTCTCACTCCGCGCGCTACCTATTATAAGATCATTAATATATATAATGCCGAATCGTTTTTATATTCCTTTCATTGAGTAACATTTATATGTTTTGATTAACGTAATCGTCCATTAATTACCATAGAACACTCTTATTCGGCCCTCGAACTCGGTCAGATCATCCTCAGTAGGTTCATACTCAGTACTCAGCAGATCATACTCAGTACTCACTCGAGTGGTGTTTCGTGCAGCGGTGGAAAATTGTATATTATACCTGGAAAATTATCTATTGGAAGTATCTCTTGTAAATTAAGAATTAATATGTTCATTATTCTTTTATAATAATATATTGTATTAATTATTACATTATGTTATATTACACACGGAAAATATTACTAAACTGTTTTAGTAAAAGTGTTTGTTAAGCAGGTAAAATAACTAAAACATTTTTATTAATATGACTATATAAATAGGTATAACTGGGTTTTAATATAATATAATATAGTTAATCGACATTTGTACTATTTTTAAAGTGAAACTGTTTTGTTTTTTTCGTTTATATAGTTTTAATTTTAGTACACACCTGATTTTTGAAGTGTTATTCCAATATTGTTCTACAATTTTGCTTCAACTATGCTTATCTATACTCTTTTGATTTAAATATTGTACAGCGCTTCATGATTTTTGACAAAATTAATTAATTGTTTGTCATTTTTGATCGTCCAAGTCGCGTTTCAAGTCATAGTTTTTAAGTCACCGCTTTTCATAGTTTTTAACTCACCGCTACACGCAAAAAAATGTCCTAAAACAGTTATTCACCGCTATGACGGCCGTCGTGCAACTGACAGCACCGCTATTTGATGTTACGGTGTCACTCGACGCTCTCTGGGAAACCTACGCCGATGGTTTTTATAGACGTTTTGGTGACGTCACCCGACGCTACGTTACGGCCGCTAGATAACGGCACCGCTTTTCTAGGAAACCAAAGCTTTACTAAGCCGGTGCAGCCGGTGCGGCGCACCGCGGTGTAGGGGCCCGCGATAGTTCGTGGGCCCAAATTGGAACTTCTTTCTACGATATACGTCATTTAGTTAATTTATATATATACATAGGTATGAAAATAAAGGTACCTGCACTTGTTATAATGTGGGTAGTTTTTAGTCTTAACAGTTTCGCACTTGGTAGTTCTACTCAAAATAAAGTAATAAAAACTGTGTTCATTTCTCACTACCATTCAAAGCTGGAGAAACATAATTCAGTAATTAAATTAAAATTAAAGCGTCATTAACATAGAACAAAAATGTTTACGTGTAGGTACCCGCGTGCCCCACTGAAGTTCTTGGAAAATTGTTTCGCAACATGTTCGAGTCGATGCCCCCGAATAAATACGCCGATTTATGATGTCCTCCTCATCGTGATCCGACGACGGCGACCTCTTGGTTGACAGGACTTCTTACAAGTCCGGTCTGATGTTCAAAAACTAGAGGTCATCTGCGCGTGAATAGTTTACAGTGGGTAAGCGGTTGCGCTGGTGCAGACTCACTCTCTCGTCCCTGCAATCCGTGCGCCAATGGAGCGGGAATCCGCTACGATTGGAGGAAAAACCGCCGATTTTTAGCCCTCAACCGGACGCCCTAGGCCTTCCACGATGCCGTGCTGTCCCGCCGCTTCCGCCAACATCCGTCGCTTATAAGCTGTCGAGTTGCCTTCTTCGCCGGGTCAGTCTTCGTACACTATGCAGGAGGTATCCGCAATCAGACCTGTCCGCCGAAGTGTGCAGGCCCCCCTCGACCAGGTTTAGCCCACGAGCCGACGTGGTTTACCGCGGTGTGACTGCTGTGTGTACAACAGCTACTTGGAGCCACTGGTGAGAGATTTGTAGAACGGCTGTGGACCAGTGTGGTTCTCCACCCTCCGTAACGAGAGCCGGCTGAAGTAACCTGAAAGGTGCTACCACTAGACGCTCTACTACACCGCCGATTTATAATGTAGCTACAATATCAATATGTAATATAGCTAGGTAAACATTCATTACATCCTATATGCCATAATTAATGAAAGTAAGTAGTGGGAGGGGCCTTTTGTTCAATTTTGCACTGGGGCCCATTTTTTAGTTACGCCACCGAGTTCAGTGGCCGAAAATGGAACTTCTGTCAACGATCGAAGTTCTATACAACTCTGCTAGGAAGCTAAGGAAGCCGAAAAAATGATTGTCTCAAAAACTGATTGATGATTTTGTAGAGTACAAATCAAGAGAAAAACCATTCTAGAAATGTATTTGTTAATACTTTTTATAATACATTAAGTAGTTAATTGAAATACGTAGATATGCAAAAATTGGTACATTTGTAATAATATTGTTTGTATTGTTTAGTCTTACCAGTTCTGCACTTGATAGTTATACAAAATATTTATTTTTATTTTATTTATTTATTAAAGGTAAAGCACAAAATCTAATTTCCTGCAGCATTACAAAAAAAATGTGTTTGGACCAGTAGCGAAAAAAAAAGCACACTGCAGCATCTTGGTCACTACGTCAACACCGCCTAACTAGGCCTAGGCCTGTAATAAGGCAGGTGTACCAGGAAATATTTTACCTGTGCACACAAAAAAAAATCTAAAATTCTAAATTATGTTTTGTCATAAACATGTTTAAAAATTAAATTAAAATATCATCAAGAAGTATTTGAAATTATAATCATAAAATTATCGAGTAAATAAATAAAAATCGAAATCATAATAATAGTAAATAGATGGATAGATACCTACTAAGTAAAATAAAAATATAATTAATATAAACTAATAATATTTTATTTTATTTCTCACTGCGTCAAAAGGTGGCTATATATAATTCAGTAATTGTTTCACATTTTACAAATGTGTCTATGTGATCCTGCGTGTCCTGCGAAGTTCTTGGGAGCTTGTTTCTCAACATGTTTGAGGCGATGCTTCGAAATGAACACGCCGATTTATAACGTAGCCACAATATAAATATGTAATGTAGCTAGATATACATTAATTACACCCTATATGCCATAATGAATATAAGTACGAGTTGAAAAGTAAGCAATTGGATCGGTTAAAAAGTACCCAAAGTGTTAGGGATTTCCCTATAAGTTATAAAATTAGTATGGTAATGTTTTCGCCTTTATTCTGTCAGTAAATGTTGGGCTGGACGTAGTTAACTTTATCGAAACCATTGATTTTATAAAATCAATGTCGAAACAAAACAAATAGGCACTTCTAGATAAAAATGTCATCTATGTACGTTTTTCGGTTCTTTATCCCACTATAACTTCTAAACGCTTAAACTGATTTATAAGTGTGTGGTAATGCATACATGGATAAATACATAAACCACAAACATTTAATAAAAACCGTAATAAAAATAATTATAAATACAATAGTTCACTTCCTGTAACTGCAGTCGGGTTTTTTATTCTTTTTAAATATTTACTTGTTCTTGTTTGTCGATTAGGTAGAGAGTATTTTACTAGTCCACTTACATTTCGGAAACTATAGGCAGTTTCCTGACAGTGTAATTCTGATTCTCTGTCCCGACATTCCACTGTTCATTTTAGAAACTATTTTTAAAAAACATGTTTTCTTGAATCTCATTTTTTATTCATCTTTATAAGTTACCTAACAAATTCACAATCCTCATTAACACACAAGAAATTTCAATGATAAAACACAAAATAAAAAATATTTCACACATGACGGATTCGACATATTCAAATAAATCCGTGAGTAATTTGTTCATACGCAATTTGAAAGCATTGGCAGTAATAATATTAAAATATGAACGGCACCAATACTCTATCGCTGCGAGGACAAAACCTGGTAAAGATGACAGAGAATGATACTATTACGTACACTAAATTGTTCCCCAATGTAGCAATTTGTAGTATAGTAATTGGTTTCATAGTCTGCTACATAATTGGACAGGAAAAACACTTGTTATTGCTAGATATGACCCATAGTGTTCATTATGAATCAGAGGTACTGATTAGATGACAAGTCAATGTCGCCTACAGTTATATTTATTTCCATATACTCAATAATTTACCCATCCTGAAAAGCTGCTTTCATGATACAATGTTTTACTCTCGCAGTGATAATGTACCTTACTAGTAAAAACTATGAAACATATGCAGTTTAGCTAACTCTGCCTTTTTTTTAAACTAACCAACTACCGCCAAATAGGTGTTACTGATGTTTATAAAAAAAACTAACAACCTGCCGAAATATAGGTGTTTGACTCTTCTTTAACCAGTCAACTGCGGAATTTATATTTAAAAGTCCCTCTAGGGGTGAAAAATTAAAATGAAACCATGAGGAGCATACTCGACGACCGCAATACAAATAGTGCCATAAGTTTTACGAAAAAAAAAACAAAGTAAAACGACAAGGATTACATTTCTGTTGAATAAAAAACTAACAATTCATTATTATAAACTTAAAAATTGCCAAAAATAATAAAATTTATAAACAGAAAATATTTATAAAAAAAAAGGAATTCAGTTGAATTTCAATTTCCTCTTATTTTACATGCGGCTCAATTTTTAAAGCAAGGTAGGTACTAAAAAATACTATTTGAGATAAAGCTCAATATTTGAGTAAGATACTACTACTACTGCTGCTGCTGCTGTCGTCGCCGCAGCAGCAGTAGTTCTTAGTAGTAATAGTAATATCGTACTCAAATGTTGATTTTTATATCGAATGGTATTTTTTTATTTTACACGACAAGTATACTCGTCGACTACACTAAAATAAAGACTTGGATTGACAAATTTGGATTGAAGTCAAACGCACTTTACTGGTTAAATGCCTATATCTCGCTTATTTACAGATAGAACAAAGATTTTCAGATTCGAAATGAATATAGCGAAGTGACGATAAAACTGCTTTAACAAAGAGTTTGCTAAACTGTATAAATACCGAAACTATATTTAAAAAGTCAGATCAAATATATACACAATCATTAGTGAAAGCATTACTCATGTGTTGTAAAAATGTGTGAATCACCCTTATAAGATAAGCGACACTTCCAGACTCGATAAAGTGATAAGGATGTCTTCTTTTCTTGAAAGATTGGATGCTACTTGTAGCATGTCACTTAAATCAAAATTATGAATCAGACATTAGATAAAAAATACTGGCGTACGGTAAATAAATACTGTTCCTCGGAAACTGTGCGCTTGCAGCTTCCTAAATAAACAGGACAAAAAAGGGTGCGATAAGCGTGTAAAGATATCCAAATGTATCGGCCGGTATGCAGAGATTTGGTCTTTGAATTTGTTCCACTTTACCTACGTAATAATATTTAAATCACATTTAAGTAGTATTTGAGTAAGAGACAGTATTATTATGCTATGTTGTTTGCTTTATATGGCGCTGCTAGCATTTGTATGAATAAAATAAACGCTAGTATGAGTCACTGGCTATCTAACCACTGCTTTTTGTTTATTTTTTACAAATCATCGGTTTTCACTTCAGTTTGTATCTACAATGATGACTAGTGAATTGTTTTCTATCTATAACATGCTACTTGGATATTTAAGCAGTAGATACTGTTCAGATTTCTCATATTAAATAAAATCCATGACGCCTCTAATAGTATATATACAAATATAAATTAACCGCTATTTAAAGAGAGCAAAATTTACAATATATTCCGTAGCTCATTGATGGTCCGCTTGCGACAATTTTGAGAATTCGGTAGGATAAAAATACCAACAAAAATCTCCTAAGCCTACATTATTAAATATACTTTGGTTGCTGGGGAATATCTATAATGCAAGTTAAAAATACTTTGTGCTACGATAATTCACAAAATCTAGTTTCCCTTATTACTAATAAGAAAGCGTAAACCGCGATATGGCTACGTACGAGTGATACGTAAGATCTCGTTAAATCACTATTGGAAAGCTAAACGTTAAGGGGCGGTCTGAAGTCTTTGTTGACAATGTAAAATTTGTGTTTTTTGCCGACGACGCCCCATATCACAGCGATGTTCTCAATGACAATATTGAAGGGAATGGTGGACAGAGCACCGCAGACGTATAAAGCAAATCTAAAAATACCGAGCCTGTACAGGGTGAAGGATTTGATGACGCCGAATATGTACATGTAAGCGTTGACAGCGCCGATGAAAGCGCATATTAAATCCAATGACTGCGGACACGGGATCGGGCAGATGTTCATAAGGATGAAGTTGCTCGTTGAGAACGGTAACGTCACCCACGAGTAGCACGATATTGCCAAAAACAGTTTCAGCCGAACGGGAATCTCCTTCGAATGGACGACGAGAAGAATTCCTTGAAGCCACCGCTTCCGTTGCTGAATGAAATCCATGAGGGAGAACGGCGACTTTTCCCACATTTCGCCTTCGATAAAGTTGAATGTGTAGCCCTCCTTGTAGGCGCGCATCGCGAAGAAACAATCCTCCGCCACCGACCCGTCGAGGCCGTTATCAAAGGAGACCTTTTTCTCCGCACCGAGCTGCAATAAAACAGAGCACTTATAGTACCTATAGATCAAAAACTATCCTCAAAACTGATCAACAAATGCCACACAGTACTAGATTTCATCTCACAAATTAATAGTTAGACGATATGTTTAAGGGGATACAGTGGAATTCATGGAAACGAGGAAGAAGACAGACTCCGAGAGCCGTAATCAAACCTGAACCTATAATGTCGCCGGTAGAGGGTTACTCGTGAACGTCTCTAAGCAAAAAGATGGGAGGACGGGTGAAGCACAGATGGAGATCAGCATGCAGGCAAAGAGAGCTATTGTAAGACCCGATGTCTGACTGGTGAGGTATTATTTGGGTCCCTCTAGGACAAACCCGCAGATAAAGTGAGCATGCTCACTGGGCAATGCAGGCTTAACAAACACATACTCTCTGGGCAACGATGCCCAGACGCCCTCATTCACGAGGATGAGGCATTTTGTCGGGGCTGCGGAATGGAGAAGGATACAGTGTAGCATGTGATTTGTTCATGCTCAGAATTAGTTAGAAAATATCAACAGTACATAATCATATAAAAAAACAAATTACAGCTGCTCTGATAATAATAAAATGTTTTATTTGATAACTAAAATATATGATAAGATTGATGTAAGCCGGATGAAGGAGACAGTGAAGGTTAAATAACGTGCCTCACCTGCGTTACGACGTATGATCCTTTCCAGCTGAATATTGGCTTATGAAAAAAACTCAGTTGCAGTCGTAGCTTTCCCATATCGTCAGCCACTCTGAAGCTATCCGCTAAAGTTGTCAACCAATTGACAATCTCTTCGTTTGCATACGTTATGAGTCCCTGTCCGAACTGATGCTTTCCGTCCAGGACGAAATTTAAAATTCCTTTAATTGAATTTTCAGTCAGCAGCGTCTCCTCGTCTAAATGCACGACCCAGTCGTTGTCGCTCAATATATTGACTCCGTCTTCCAAGCAGTACTGCAGCGCCCGCGCTTTGAAGAGAGCCCCCGTCCGCGTTTTGTAAGCCGGCGGGATGACCACCTCCCGTATCCTGCTATTCTGCGTCAGATTCACAGCTTTATCGGTGACGACTTCAAATAGAAAATTCTCCAAACCGACATCAGTGCACGTGTTTATATTCCTCGCGACGTTCGTCTTGACCAAATCGGGGAAATCGCCCCTCGTAACGACGCGGATGCAGATGAACGGCGCCAGCAACGGCGAGCCCTTGAGGTGCACTTTCCCCGGAAACGCATTGTATAGCAGGAGACCCGTGAAGTTGAACAGCACTTGCGGTAGTGTCAATAGCATGAGCAGTCGAAAGATGTAGAGTGTGATTGTGCCGAGGGTTCCATAGGCGGCCCACGGATCGATGTCTGTGTAATCCGTTTCGGATATTTTCAGAGCGCCGGTAAACGCTTCGCATATTAAGACGAATGATAACAGAAATATGCAATGTAGCCAGTGTTTTATGTGTCCCCTAATCATTTTGTGCCTGAAAAAATAAAGAACTATTCAGTATAAACCGTTTGATAAATCAAACCTACACCGAAATGACAAACAACTGGACTTAGATCTACAGAAACCACCCAACCTATAAAATGCCCAGGGCTAATCTATAAAAGGGACCAAGACATCCTGGAATACAGATAACGAGATTAATTGCACCGAACGGTATTTAACACATAAGAAGCGATGTTGAGTTGCCAACACTATCAAATTGATCAAAGATATGTGTCCGAGGAAAGGAAAGAACCGATGCCGAGGAAGGATAGTGAAGCAGAACCTATCACAAGCATTTTGTAATCTTTTTAGTCTTTACTGTTTTTCCATACAGACACGGACCATATATGCAGTCACCACAGTCCAAAATGGAAATGATTAGAGCGTTCACCGCAATGATTCTGACCCTGACGCTGAGGCATTCCTGTATTCTGTACAGGGTTCTAAGACGAGAGAATCCCAATGAATTATTTTCCTAACATGTTTCTCAATGGGAGATTCAAGTCGAAGAAAGTACCAAGATTTCGAGCAGCAGAAACTAAGGGGATGGGACAGGAATTTACTAACATGTTAGGAAGCGCCCAAATGGTGACCTAAATTCTCGCTGGTTTGATTCTCATAATGGGGTCCCTAATATAATTTAGGATTCATTTTTTATTTCATGCTGATTCGGCCAAGCAGATAGATTCTCTAAAAAAGGTTTATATTACTAATAGGGGAACCGGGGTCATCAGGATTGATCTGATGTTAAAGTTGGGTGTCAGCTGCATACAAGTGGTAATTGCAGTGCTGGAAGTTAGATGTAACACCCTAAATGAAGAGTGCAAACAGAATCGGTCCTTATATGAACCCCTGTTTCAACTTCACGGAGAGAGGAAAATGATTTGACGGCCAGGTGAGTCTTTTAACCCTTAGAAAGCTAGCCATGGGAATTAAACTCACGACGGCATGTTTTCAATCCTCGAAAATTTCTTTGTAGTGGGTGTTAGTGTTCGCATACTGATGTATAATGGTGGCTTATTCAATGAAAGCATTTTTTTCGCATGTACTTATATAATTGCATAAATACAGAGATCGGCCGCCGGCAAGTTGTCGCAACGGAAAAACGTATTAGCATTCTAGCGGTTAAAACAGAAATGGAAGTGAGAAATGTAGTATATAGCAAACGCATTGTATAGCAGGAGACCCGTGAAGTTGAACAGCACTTGCGGTAGTGTCAATAGCATGAGCAGTCGAAAGATGTAGAGTGTGATTGTGCCGAGGGTTCCATAGGCGGCCCACGGATCGATGTCTGTGTAATCCGTTTCGGATATTTTCAGAGCGCCGGTAAACGCTTCGCATATTAAGACGAATGATAACAGAAATATGCAATGTAGCCAGTGTTTTATATGTCCCCTAATCATTTTGTGCCTGAAAAAATAAAGAACTATTCAGTATAAACCGTTTGATAAATCAAACCTACACCGAAATGACAAACAACTGGACTTAGATCTACAGAAACCACCCACTCTACTCTAACTCGAGTTACTACCCTAAAGACACCTTTATTTGTAAGCACAAAATAATAAAATTAATTACTTAAAGAAATTGATTACAATTGCTCAAATTTTTCAATCATTTGAATTATTTTAAATGATTAAATAAATGATAAAACTGTATCAACAAAAAAAAACCTTTTTTGATTTATGCAGATTAACAAACTTTTCTATATTAAAGATGTTTTAATGTTTTCCCACTATATTCAACACACCGGAAAAAAAATGCTATATCTTTATAAATAAGCGAGGTATAGGCGTTCGAAGAAGTGTGAAATACCTATATGGCGGTAGGCCGTTTTTATTTTAAGGGATTCATAAACACCCATATAGCGGTAGGTTTAGTTAGTTTTTTCAAAAAGCCTAATAAACACCTATTTGGCAGTTTTATTGTTAAAAAAATATATGGCAGCAAAACTACATAAATTCGAAGAATTCCCCAACAAGTATAGGCGCTCGCTGCGGGATTCTTTGGGAAATTACTTACATTCTTCTGTATATTCTGCAGTGCTTAGGCCAAAGCGAACGGTAATCTGACGTTTCCTGTGTTGCACTGATCTTTTAAGATCAACTTTGGCAGATTAAACAATATAGATAACTTCATTGCAATGTCTATGATTTTAAAAATACACTAGTCACAGAAAATATAATGCGAGTGATCATTCCCTTGAATTCATACTCGAAAGTAGAACAGTAACACAACTGATTTCCACAATATAGTTCACAATTCATCGCACGCACAATTCATCGCCGTAATCAGCACCTATTGTGGCTGGAAAATTTAGCTCGCCTTTTAAATAATTAACATTATCGTACAAAACTCGCAAACACACCTCGAGAGCGGCACATTGATAATACACATTAAGTTTTATCATTGCTAACCCTGGATGATAAGCGCGAAAGATTATCGCAAAAATGTAAGATAGCTACCAAATCCAGACAGGTATTTAGGGTTAATTAAGCATAGAAGTCAATGAACTATCAATTTACCTGCTTAATGCTTATGAAATACGACAATGAAGCATTATTTCAACATCCAGTCAATCGCACGCAACAAAAGCTTCATTCTCCAATTCCCAGAGAATTTAAACAATAGTTACAGAAACAATCACATTTTTTTAATACTGCATTGGGCGAATCCGCGTAAACACAGCTTTGTCGATGAATCACCGCATATTTCCTGGATTATTATTGAATAAGGCAAATCCAAACTATAAACGCCAACACCGTGAATGACAGCTGCAAAAAACACCGCCCGCTCTCCCGCGCCGATTTCTTTAACTGGCTACACTTTCCTCTTGACATTTAATTTCTTCTAGGGCTGTACTATACGATTATAGCACAATCGCACATTTTATTTCTCGATTATTATTGATTGTACTTAGATATATTAATATCGCGAATAATTTAATTGTATATGCCTAATTATGTATTTTTAATGGGGATGTGTAAATCACTCGCTCGCGTGGTGCGTCGCCGACCACATCTACCTAGGACACGACGTATATCACAAGAAAATTAGTATCGCCTAAATAAGATAAATCGTATGCGTTTCTTTTGTGCAATATGTACTTATTACAGTGTGTTCGAGACGGCCGGACATTTTTTTATATACTGTACTGTACTTTTAGATACTGTACTTCAAGCTGAACAAGAAAAATAATAAGTGCTTTTATTTTTTCAGAATTTTTCTATTTTGGGCGATTTTAGAATAGTGCAGATTATTATATGCGAAAAACTGAGTTTATAATCACAATGAACCTTATTTCAAATTGGACCTTTGTTGCTGAGAAGAAAGTACTGAATGAATAGTTTAAAGGTGTAATTAAAGGCTCTTTTCCTCGGTAACTATCGTCTTAGACAAACGGGTTATAGGTGTTTTACAACCCAGCGCTGTCGGTATACTGTGGCCCAGCACTGAGCGCGATTCACCCCCGCCCGCGTCCAGCTACACGCATTTATTCGTCAGTCGAGTAGTTGTATCATAATAGCCTGCATGTGACAATGATTTGTTATTACAGCCATAGCTCAAGATGTCTTTTAGCGTATCCGCGTATGAGTTTTTTCTGTATCCGCGGCTGTTTACAACTCAGTTTTTTGTGTACAATAATCTTTTCTTAACAAAAACTCCTATGGTTATTTTAATCCAAAAAATATTTACTATGCTACATTTTACTACACTAAAGTTATCGAACTGAAGAAGGAATTGTTCAATCTGAGGTGCAGAACCAGACTTAAAGTAGGTATCCATTGCGTTAGCGCATCAACTCTACTCCGCGCATCTGCAACTGCTTAAATGCAAAAGGTATCATCAACTCAAAAACAACGAGTGCTGCGCAGTTTTCATTCGAACATTGAGCGAACATGTCATCACTAGAATGTGTTTTTAAATTTCTTATCCTTCGGATCCCACAGCACTGTATAATTTCTGTACACCTCGATTAAAGTTAGACATTTATCCTCGGACCACTCAATAGCGATGGATTCGCGTTTAATGAACGCCAAACGTGATGCGCGAGACGTACCCAACCACGTCTCACTTTGCTCGCGCTCACGAACACACTGCGCTCCGTGTTCGCGGATTTACCGCCACCGCTCGGAGCGCTCGCCGCGGAGCGTGCAACGTAGCACGCTCCAGGAGCGCGAACGTATCCACTACTGGAGCAGTTGCAGGTGCGCGGAGCAGAGTTGATGCGCGAACCTGGATACCCACCTTTACAAAAAATGCGCGAGCGCCCCGAACCACACACACGTAGATAGAAATGAAACCACGTCTCAGTAATAGTACCGCTATTCGTTGTACAATCATTCAAATGCATGGATCTAATTCCGCGAAAATATGCGGTTTTTATTTTGGTAAATAGTAATAAATAAAATTAAATAGTAATGTATCAAATAGTACGATTAATACAATCGCATGCACTTGTCGAGGCCGATATTTTACTTATTGACTGCGATGGACAATTTTAAAAAAGTTATTATAATCCGCCTATTCCACGTCCACTTAAGCAAACATTACATATACCGAAATTGTATTTGTAGTCATTTTAGCCTGTACCGCCATTTATGGGAGCCAGATGAATAACATGTTTACCGTCCATGTCTCCAACGGAGTAAAAAAAATCCATACACCGTCTTTATTTGAGACTATATGGGGGCAATTCTTGAAAAAATTTGCATGCCAAATTTATTTATGGTCCATTTGATTTACATGGGTCAAGACAAATTTAGCATGCTAATTTTGTCAAGAATAGCCCCCTAGATTAGATCCATTCGGTCTCTGTTGCTGGAAGCTGAAACAACAAATTTCGTTTTAGGTACAGGGTGGGTACAGGTACCAAATGATCCAGGAAAATCTACGAGTGCAGAAAATTCTGGATGCTCTGAATTTATAACTCCAACCCCCCAAATCAAAAAAGAAATTTGATGAAAGCTTTCCAAAGCTCTTGGCGTGCTTAAGAGTATTTCTTTTACTAATACTCCTGGACCCCAAAATAATAACCTAACTATTTTTTTTAATGAAACCGTCTCCCTTTCAATTTGTATTTGTATTGTTGCAACAATATGAGCAGAGTGCATACCAATAAAGCCGCGGAGCGAGCCATTATAAAAAGGTATTATTCAAAACGATGGTTTCATTAAGTTTTCTGAAAATTGTGGAACATTGCCATATAATTACAGATACGGATGGTATAGAACAGAGGCACGGGCGCCGGCAGCAGGGTGCAAGGGGGTGCACTCGCACCCCCCCCCCCCCTGTCGGGAAAGAAAATACGTAGAAAAGATTAAGTTGTTTTAAGTTACTGTTTGAATAAAATCCTAAGGTGTCTAGGTTGCTGTCCAAATTTGTTCATCACCTTGTCAATAAATGTAGTGTCCTACTCTACTCTTTTTCTGTGTATGCTGATCATGCACAGGCCGCTTAGCCGCGCCTCCCATCACTCCCAACAGATTCCAATTCTCGACATGCTAAATTATATGTTCAATGCTACATTTTGTTGCTGGAATAGTTAAACCAATTTTGATTGCTTCACATACTGCCGGGTAAAACGGGGTAAAAGTTTTGTATATCTTCTGCTATAGCTGAAAATGAGGATTCGTCTGATTTTTCTCATATTTTCTGGGTGGAGT
This sequence comes from Micropterix aruncella, assembly GCA_944548615.1. Lineage (NCBI taxonomy): Eukaryota > Metazoa > Arthropoda > Insecta > Lepidoptera > Micropterigidae > Micropterix > Micropterix aruncella. Next base: position 25,384,020 of record OX155950.1, read on the forward strand.
TGCAGAAAATCGTGAAAGGAAATCGACTTTTCAGAGAAGAAATGTTGGATTACCCGAGCAATAATGCGAACCATCGACCACCCATGTGCGAATAATATTCAGATACCCGCGCTATTTGAATTTGACTAACCTAATTGACATAGCATACATGTATAATTATATATCATTTATATTTTATTAGTTAATAGTATAGTGTGTAGATGCAGATGCACCTACCTGAAAGTAATCCTGGCGGCGCCCATGAACAGAGGGTACATTCTTGAACAATTCGGAATGTCAAATTAGTATATGCCTCAGTATTGTCTAAATGTTAATTTAAAGATTTAGATTTAATTATTTTGATATCTTGGCTTCCTTTATCTGCGGAAGAGGGTTTTTCGTCACGGTGCGGTGGAGGGCGAGCAGTCCACAATAGTCGGAGGCGATCATCACCGGCTCACTCAGAGCCTACCCGGAGCCGGCTAAAACTCGGCGGCACTTCGGTAGGTACCGTGGGAAAACACGGTCAATTACCTCGGGGTGCAACATCGACCGCCACCTCAGCTTCCGGCACCACGCGAAAGCGACGGCCGCCTCTTCGAAATCCACCTTCTATAGCCTGATGCCTACGCTTCTTCGGCCACGATCCTGGCGAAGACACGACTGCCTATGCTGAAGATGTACGCGTGGACGAAACACGCGCACGCGGCACCGGCATGGAACCACTTCATAGCAGCGGACGAACATCCAGCGAGTGCTGAACGACGGGATGAGGAAACTACGTAAGGCCGGCAATACACGTCCGATTTCTCTCTACGATAGTCGGATCCGATAGTCTGATCAGACTATCGGAAGGCGCTTTTGCCATACACTTGTTTGAACATGGGAGCATGGGCTCTGTTGGAGTTGGCCACGAAGACCCATTTGTTCAGGGTCGATCGTACTCACGGGACAACACCCATCCGGCGGCCTCCACGCAGAAGGGATATCCAGGATAGGATGCTGGCCTGCAGGCTAGTCTCCCCTAGGAGTCAACCTTCGGGCGCTCCTGGACGGTTTGCGCACCGTGTGGCGTCAGCCAATTGATTGTGCACTCCGACTAACAGCCGGGAGAGTCTGGGAACAGTATTTTTCCTATAGAGCGGGGGTAGTTGTTAACTTTATGGCAACTGCTCTTGAAACAACCATTCGGCCACCCGATCCCGAGTGATTAAGCCGGGCAAAAAATGCCGTGTTCCGCGATAGATCTGGTACACACCGTTTCACCGCTATGTAAGGTAGAGCACCGCGCAAGCTACCTCGAACCCGTTGCCAATCGGGAGACTGGAGTAATCTGGTTGCAACTGGCAGTAAGGGCGCGAGTGTCGGCCAGCTGGGTGACTTACCTGGCAATCTCTCGGTAAGGCGTTGGCTTCTTACGGGCATGTGGCGGAACTTGACGGTAGACTGTTTTGTCCCAAGTCTTCTGCGCTCACCTCACGGGAGACAGAAAGATCAAATTTCGTTAAAACTTCCTGAGGTGACGGGTTCGCCTATTGTAGACGACAGCTCTAGTTGTTTAAACATGCAATACAAGTCCGATCCGACTATGGGATCGGACGTGTATTGGCTGTCCAAACAAATGTATCATTCCGATAATCTGAGCAGACTATCGGATCCGACTATCGTATAGAAAAATCGGACGTGTATTGCCGGCCTAAACCGACATTCAGCCGGCCCATCTCGAGGCGAACGGACGTGGTTTCTGTGCTCGCCGTGATTTCATGAGTCTACTTACTCGTATTTAAAAATCACAATTTCGTTAAAATTGTAGGCATTACTGGTATTTTTGAACAATCCTACATCGAGATGTACAAAGAAATAGTTTTTACTGTAATTAAAAGTGACATATTTTTGTTGTTGTTTCGATGCGCTTTTCTCAAACTAGACAGGTCCCATTGCGAACGCTACCGTTTCCTATACGGTAGCGTTCGCAATGGGACCTGTCTAAGCGCACTGTATATTATAATGCCCTATACAGTGGCGCGCCGACCATGGTCAGTGCCTGCCTGTGCTCCAAAGCAATGAAGCGCCCCTTTGATTTTTATAAAAGAGTGAACTACTATTTGAAAAAAAAATATAATGAAAACTCATATTGCATAATAATTGTTTATTAGGTACTCACTAATTTAAAGTAAATACAATTTATAAAAAATAAATATAACATAAGTATAAGTATACGTATATAAAATCGAAGACTATCGCGGTTGTTTGACATTATAAATAGGATAGAAAACGAATTTACCGCGTGAAATTTGTAGGACCCGACGTTTCGGTGACGTTGCAGCCGCCGTTGTCTAGGGTAGACTGGAGAGCTGTCAGTCCGTTGTTTTGCGGGTAGGCCGCAAACCGCTGCCGCCACTGCGTAGGTTATAACGGTGGTGGGGGGCCGGGCTCGGAGCGCGGGAATTTTTAAAATCCGTCTTGCACACAACACTCACTGTATCCTGTTTTACGTCTTTGCGTTCGGCGTTCGGCGGCGGGAACATTTTAAGAAGAGGGCTCCGAGCCCGGCCCCCCACCACCGTTATAACCTACGCAGTGGCGGCAGCGGTTTGCGGCCTACCCGCAAAACAACGGACTGACAGCTCTCCAGTCTACCCTAGACAACGGCGGCTGCAACGTCACCGAAACGTCGGGTCCTACAAATTTCACGCGGTAAATTCGTTTTCTATCCTATTTATAAGTATACGTATATATAACAAAGTAACTAATGTTGCTTGTTATTGTTGTCTCGTTTTAACGCTTGTCGGTTATCGCAATAAAATGTCTTATTTTTGATATTTTTAATATTAGTAAAAAATAAGATTTAAATTATCATGCTATTTAAAAGTCAGAATAGAGTAGGTAAGGGATTTCAAATTTTCTAGCTTTTTTTTTTTTTTTTTAATAATGTCGGAATGTACCGTACCTATTATTTCTAAGGGGCTCTCTAGACGATCAAGCATGCTTGACAAGCTTCGCTTCGCGGGCAGGGAGGGATTGTAAACCGCAGGAAATATGAAAATATTTTTTTGTAATATTTACCAAAAATGCCTAATTTTGTAACTTATACCAGGGAGTCACGTTAATTAGACGTAATTGATTGATGAATGACGTGAGTCCCTGGTATAACATTACAAAAAAAAGGCATTTTTCGTAAATATTACCAAAAAAAATATTTGCATATTTCCTGCGGTTTACGATCCCCTCCCTGCCCGCGACGCGAAGCTTGTCAAGCATGCTTGATCGTCTAGAGAGCCTCTAAGATGTTGTATTAATACCTATTGATGTTACAGCCAAATTAGACAATCTTTTCTGACTCATTATTGAAAAAAAAAAAAAAATTTTTTATAATTTTAATATTGAAAAAAATATTTCTGAGTTTGCTACTGTGACTGGCATAGTTATCAAAATTTGTAATGATACTGTGATATTAGGGCATAAGGCTGTTAAATTATTTTAAAATATTGATTTCAGTGGTTTAGTTTTAAATTAGTAGTTAAAATAGTTTAAATTTTACTTAATAAATTTAAATACCGAATAAAATATTTTTATGGACTATCACAGCAGTGCTTCTCCGGGTTCTTTTTTATTACAATAATACACCAAGATATTTACAAGATATCCAAGCCTAAATACGATATTTTTATTTTTTTACAATAAACTTCTCATTATCTGTTGCTATCAATCGCAAATATTCATAGCGTCCCCGGTCGCCTGCACTTGCGCCCGCTCGGAGAATGATTTGATAATAATCAGAATGACCTTTTTGGTATAAATCACCTTCACTTGGGTGCTTTGCTATAAAATAATAAAGTAGATGAAAGAAGAAGAATGACTTATTCTAGAGGAAGCGACTCACAAAGAAGCGTTCGAGTCACCGGAAAGAACGACTCACGGTTCGGCACGGGGCGGCGAACGATGAATCCTCGCGGCGCTCCTGACTACCTGGCGCCTGTGTGTGGCACACATTGCACACAGGGGCGGCGCGGCCCCGCCTATATACAGGATAAGTTTACCGGTATCCTTCAAGAGAGTGAATCAGTACGAGCAATTAAGCAACTTTGATAAAAAAAATGGGAAAAAAAAACAAAAAAAATCAAGCCACACATTATTATTATTGTTTATAAATGTTATTTATTTATAAACAAATTTATTTATAAACATACGTTATTGTAGGTTTATTGTTTATAATGTTCACATTGCCTGCTGCCTTTGACAGTATCCAACAGGGACATTACGTATAATAAGAAATATTCGCTTATCTTCTTTAAACGTAGCCCTCCGCGTGACAATAAAAATTACGAGGAAAATCCTAATATTAGGTTCTTACCTATTGCCAATTCTCAATACTGGATACTTCAAAGTCAAATATTTAGCGCCCATTCTATAATTCCAATTTCAAATTTATTTCAAATTAAAGCTGGTGAAGTTTTGTTTCCCGTTCACAACCATGGAAAAGTTTTAAAAATCGCGCTGTTCTCTAATATTTTCCAACAGGCGCGGATCTACGCCTTGTTTTTGGGGGGGGGGGGCGGACAGTGGGGGTGGTTTCTGTCTATAGATAGTTGAAATAAATTATAGTGTGAATTTAGGGCATCCAATATGCTGAATAGAACTAAGGATTATAAAAAGGGAAAAGAAATAAGGAATACTCTCGTACGTTTTTATTTTACTTCTAAATGAACAATGAACAAATGATACATAACAGTGCATAACACAGAATTAAATTACAAATTGCAGTTTCCGGTGTTTTTTCTTTGCAAATCTTTCAATTATCTTCTCTTTGTCTACTGGAATATCAAAATGAATATGCAGAAGTGCTAGCCCTGTTAACGTATCCTCTACCATCGTGGATCGTAGCCAGGTTTTTAGTCGCCTCAGAGTTGAAAAACTTCTTTCGGCAGTCGCCACACTTACGGGCAATGAGGCCATGATGAGGATGAGGCGATGTATACCAGGGTAGATGAATTCGTTGGCCAGATCTAGAACATCTGGAATATTTTTTGGTTCCGAATAAGCGGGATTATTTCTCTTTTCCTTTCTAAAACTTTCTTTCCAGATCTTGCATTATCCCAGAACTCCTGCCGCACGAACTCCTAGGAGACTCTTATGTCAGTGTAAAAGTATCAGTGTAGTCGTTTAGTCGTCAGTGTAGACGTATAATCGTCAGTGTAGGTAGACGGTAAAATCTGTAGATTGTAGGTAACCGTCATTCAGGAATCTTGCCTGCTTTTTGTCAACATTTTTTTTTTCAATCCTCGTTGGGGGGGGGGGGTTCGCCCCCTCCGCCTGCCCCATAGATCCGCGCATGAGTTCCAACGTAGCACCAGCGCTGCAAATACAGCTCGAAGAATCAATGATGTGTTCGGCCAGCCACCACTGACGGACGCACGGTGCGTTTTCGGTTCAAACGTTTCCGTTCCGGAAATGTTGATTTAAAGAACGAAACCCGTGGACGGCCGGAAACGCAAGTCGATAATGAAGAATTGTAAACGACAGTGGAAGCGGAACCATCACAAACCACATCAGAGTCAGCAGCAGCCTTTGTTGTAAGTGACTAACTAATAATAATTCATTTGCGTCAAACTGGAAAAGTGAAAAAACTCTAAAAGTGGGTACCGCGTGGGAACATGCATTAAGTGAAGCCCATCAGCAAACACGCGTCGAGTGCTGCGCTAAGTTACTCAGCCGGCACAATAAACAGGGGATTCTGATTCTGATTCTAAAACCATCCGTCACCCACCGTACTCTTCGGACCTTGTACTAACTATTATCCACTTTTTTCAGAATTTAGATAACTTCTTGTTAGAAAAAAAAAACAATTTTGATGAGGCAGTCAAAACCGCCTTCATAGAATTCATTGATTTTGGCTCCCAGATTTTTCAAGCAAAGGAAGCAATGAACTCCCAATAAAATAGTGGAAGAGCATCGATAACTATGGCAGGTATGCGAGGTGTGTTCAGAAAATAACGGGATTTTTTAAATTTCGCTGGTTTTGAAAGTCCGATTGCCATTTTTTTTATTATGTTGGTATACATGCCCATGAAGCATTATAAAATTTTCAGCCGTATTCATTATTTACTCTGTCTGTGGCAGCCGCTAAGGCTAGACGTGTTTTATGAGCTCGGCGATTTTGGTCTTGGCGAGCCAGAACGCCTCCACTGGGACGATTGAGCCTTAGTTTCGACGTCATCCATGTTTCCACACCAGTTATAACACGTTTTAGTAATTTTGCATCGTCGCTGACTTCATTTAGACTCCTGAGCAAATTCCATTCGCCGATGTTTTTGTTCAAAATTCATCAATATTTGGAACAAATGTTTCTGCTCGTATACTTCGATTAATTAAATATATTGTTTATAAATTTAAAATCGTTTTTCTTTTTCGATATACATAGAACGGCAATTCCTATACCGTTCTTCTCAATAGAACTGTAAGGACCTAATAATATCACTAAATATCAAGGCCGTGCCCAGATTTTTTTTTCGGGGGGGGTCCAAAAAAAAAAAAGTTTAGCGGAATACTCCTAATGTATTTTTTGCACCTAAAAGTCGACTTTATCTAGTGTAGATCTATTTCATTTTGGAAATTCGATTCTATCTAGTGTAAATCCATTTCATTTCGGGGGGGGTCCGGACCCCTCGGACCCCCCCCCCCCCCCTGGGCACGGCCTTGCTAAATATTGTCCTACAGGGTGAGTTTTTCATTAGTGACATCCTTGAAGTGGGTAAATCAGTACGACCAAGTAAGCCACTTTTGAGTAAATTTTAAAAAAAACTTTTTTTTAAATATTTAGCAATAGGTTAAAAATTGCGAATAACCTTTATACGCTACATTTTCCCTACCGTTATATGGCGCAACGCGCTCAACTCTTTTTATACTATTTTTCAAAACAAAAAAAAATACAAATTTTCAAAAAATATAAGATTTTAAAAAAATGGTTTTTGCCAAAATTGAGTATTAAACGTTGCTTATTTGCTCCTACTGATTCCCCCACTTCAAGGTATCACTAATTAAAAACTCACTCTGTATACATAAAAAGCTACATAATATCGTCTACATCGTTTTCTTCTAATTCTATCTAATTCTATTTCATTTTTTTTTATTAAATACATATTATTGGCCCGTATGTACATATGTTTGCTTATAACTCACTAAAAATATATGTGGACCCATAGGCTGAACCTGAGATGCAGACGCTACCGAGGAGATTTTAAAAAAATAACTGCAAAAATCGACTTTTAGAGAAATTTAATAGCCTAAAACAAAAAAAAATACTTTAAAATTTTAATTTAAAATTGTAGTAAATTTCATCGTACAGTAGTTAATAAATGTGTAGTTAATAAATTGATTTGCAACTTTTGAAGTTAATTTTAATACATTGAATAGATAATAAAATTTAAAGAAATGAAAATCATTACGATATTCAAGACGACCTATAAATACTGCTGTAGAGCAACTATATTAAAAAAGGGATATAACGTAGGGATTCACGCCTATGTTCACTAAAATGCAAAAATCAGTATTTCAAAAACAAAAGATAGTAATTTTAATTAGGTAAACATTATGCATATGCTAGTAAGAAAATGAATGTAACAAACAAACAAATTTTACTATTATTTACCTTTCCCAATTCAACTTTCCCAAACAATCAGACTTAGAAGGAGTGTCAAATAATGTCAGTGGTTTGCGCCTATACTTCTTACTAATAAAACTACTTATAATCTTTCCATAACGCATTTGTTCTAAAATGCTGTTTTTCAACGCTTAACAAATCCAAAACGTTGGGTGCTATCTTCTAGCATGAAGGTTAAAAAACTGTTTTTGATCAACTTCAATTACCATTAATTATTCACTGCTGTTTCTGAGCATACGTGACCGGTACATTCTTAGAGCGACCTCGAGCGACCCTATTAGTTAAGCAGTCTTTATTAATAGATAGATAGATAGTCAAAAATTCTTTATTGCACATTTTAAGAAAAAAACATACAACAGGCGGACCTATTGCCTAAAGTACAATCTCTTACAGCCAACCTTCGTGGAAGTGTAAGAATTTAGGTGCAGAGTAGAGTAAAATAAACAAAAGGAACTTATACATATGAAAAAAAAATTATATAACGAAAATGCCATTTTTGTTAAATTTAATTAGTAGGTATTTGGAGAAAAATCGCAAGGAGCGGAGGATAGGAGAGGATAGGATAAGAGGTAGGATAACTAGAAATTTAGGGACATAAAATGCTATTTCAGAGACATTTAAAAAGTAGAAACCGTTGATAATCTTTGACGTTAGTAATCTTTCACCTTTTTCCAGGAATGTATACACCCACCTCTCCTGACGAATGACTTATTCATTTCCATATTTTTGAACTCCGACTTTAAAAACCTTTTGAATGTGGTGTGGGCCCATAGGCAGCAGCCTAGATAGCCTGTGCGTGAATAGGGCCCTGGTTGGATAGACATCTCTAATACAGATGTTTCATATTTTCCCGTATGCGTCTCATTTTTTTTTTTATAACGTGAGAACCATTTATTTATTTATTTATTTATTTATTTAATTTAACAATTCATTTACAAGTGCACAAGTATCACTAATAATCATATCAATAAAAAAATATATACAATAAAAATTAAAATTAAAATTAAACACGGCCGATATGAGCATTAGCATGTAAGTACTGCTGCTGCCCAACTAAGTGCCAGGACTTGTTCCAGGGCAGCTAGCTCTCTAGTTTTTATATCACATATATTCGGCAATGAATAAAAAAAAATAAAAAGGAAAAGAAATATATATATTCCCGTCACCATTACAAATTATAACTAATAATCACTAACTAATGATCACAATAGGAAATAAAACACAAAAATAAATAATCGTGTTAATAAAATAAAAATAAAATAAAATGTCAAATGATATTAAACAATAGTCACCAAAATTTATGAATAAGTAATAGTAATAAAAAAAAATAAAAAAAGTCAAAGAAAATAATAATAATAATAAGAAATGTCAGGGATAATTGTCTCGGTATATTAATTTGTGGATATTTTGCCGGGCGTCATATTTTAGCCAGGAATCAATTTTGGCTTTAAAAGAAGAAGAAGACTTCGGCACATACATTATTAAATCTTCATCTAGCATATTAAAGATCCTGGGGGCTATGTACACAAAATGCCTCTGCCCAAAAGTGGTCTGCATTCGAGGGACGTCAAAATGTATACTTCGGGATTGCCGCGTGCAGATTGTTTGCTGGGTTCTTATTGCGGTCTCTAAATTAGTTTGATAGTCACAGAGCGCCGTTTTCACGTATAGTTGTGGTACATCTTGCACGTTATATTCTCTGTAGAGATCATCTGAAGAGTATCTCCAAGGCTTTCTCTTTATAATTTTAAGTATTAGCTTTTGAGCTCTAATCAAGGGCTCCATATGAATTTTCGCTGCACCTCCCCACCCTGAGGGTGGGGAGGTGCATTGAAAATACACATTTCATACATGTACATAATATCTAGACCTACTCATATATGATAATGTTTCAAATTTGACCACAAAGTAAATACTAGGATTATATATTTATAACTCTAAAACTACCGAAAACATAAATTTAAATATACACCAATCGCATTATTAACATCAATAGTACGTGTAGCCTATGTCGAATTTCTATATGCTCGTATCTTCAACATAATATCATAAGCCCGCAACATGTTTAACTGTTAAATGTGATTCTGTCCTTTTTACACACCTGCCAAACAAAAAAGGAAAGTAATGTGTTCAGGATTCATCTATGTATCTTTTACGTTTCTTTATTCCACCATAACTTCTAAACGCTTGAACCGATTTAGAAGTGCGTGGTGTTTTTAGAATCGTTATGCCATCCAGAGTGTCATAGGGTACGTTAACTGTCCAAATATCAAATTAGTAGTTGTCTAAATGTCCAAATGTCAATAAATTTACATAAATTTATTGTGCTTAGTGTCAAATGAAAGGTCTGATTGAGTACATTCCGGAAAATACATGTATCTATATGGGTAAATACATAAACCACAAATATTTCATAAAAAACCGCAAAAAACGGTTTAAATACAGTATGTCACTTTTTGTAGCGGCAGTCGTGTTTTTTAATCATTATAATATATTTACTTGTTACCTTATAACTCGGGAACTACTGCACGCATATTTTTCAAATATTTATCAATCGATTGGTCGATATCGATTTCCAGAGATAATTTGAAACAAAACTATAGGTCGTAACTAGAATTCGGGATATTGAACTCTAAACTCCCGATAACAAGATATTTTACTCTAAACTGTACACTTTAGTTTTACTTCGACCTGAATGACATTATCTATGACATCTCGAATAGTAGACATGCGCCTTTAATTTGCTGTAGCTTATAGAACATAATCAAGCCTTGCATATAAATAAATTGGCCTATCCATTTTCGAGTTCTAAATAGCGAATAATTATAATATCATTATAGGGGAAGATATTGAACCACATGCAGCATACTTTTTATTTGAGTTTTAAGGACTAAATGTCTTTATATGAAATGAAAAAAATATGACTATAAAATTTAGACCTACTTCACCCTTTCTCACAGTACTCTAGCTAGCCCGCCGCACTCAATTTGAACAATATCAAAATAATAACATTTGAATGTCTATTGCTCACAGAACTAACACGTACTCGCCATTTTTATCCAATAATGAGAGTTTCCAGTTCATCGGATAAGTACAAGAAGATATCTATAACTTGAATATCACCCCCATAGAAAAAGTTAGGTAAACCAATCGCCGCCCCATTTATTTTGGTGTCATACCCCATCAGCCATAACGCAGTTTCGACGACACGTTTAGATGGAGCAATCAAATGATAAAATACATTATTATTTATTTATTTATTTATCAACAAAAAATACATTGTTAGTATTTACTAATGTGTAGCCTGTTCTAAAGAAAGCACCAATACAAATGATTATAAAAATAAATATCTTTCAAAACAGCTTTTCGGAATCGAATGACGTAAGAAAGTTAAACTTTCAGTAGAAAATAATTGCACAACTATAAGTAATACTAAATATTATTTAGTAGTAAGTAATAATAAATAATATTTATTAATAGGTAATAATAAATAAAAATAAGTAATAATACGTATATGTTAAGTACTTCAATAGAATACAGGGTGACATTTAAGTAACCGGCATCCTTAAGGTGTGTGAATCAGTATGAGCTAACAGCAACTTTATATAAAAAAAATGTAAAAAAACTAAAAAAAAATGTATTTTATTTTGTAAATTTTAACAATTTAACTTGTGAATAAAAGTTTGACAAACGATGAGCTCTCTCCGCTATCTAGCAGTAGGTAAAATATCGTAAAATACCAACAGATAGCACAGCGGACTCCGCATTTTTTATACTAATTTTCTTTAATTTAAGAAAAAAACAGAAACTTTTGCCCACATTTTTTTATTAACAGTTGCTTTTTGCTCATACTGATTCACCCACATCAAGGAGGCTTTTACTGTGGATACAAGTGCCGGCAAAAATAGTAAACATCTTTTTTGAGGAGAAATCCATCTCTCTCCTTAAAAACGCCCAAGCTGTCTCTGCTGCAAAAGCGAAAAGATTTACTCGAGAAAATGGAAAGATTTTCGATGACATCTTCGAATTTGAAATAGAAAAGATTCGTTTTTCAACGCATCGACTGTACAATGTAGCTGAGACGGGAGTTACGGTCGTATAACATAAACATTTAAAAATGCTTAATTGTGCTTGTCATCCTTCTGGGTGGATTTATTATACCAAATGGTTACAGCATTTCATAACATTTACCAAGCCATCTAAAGATGACAGACATTATTCCAATACAAGAAACATTGACGTAACCGATTTAGCCCGAACTTACAGCACAGCAATAGTTTGCTTCCCACCTTACTCCACTTAAAAAATGCAGTCTATGGACGTTGGTATCAAAACTTGGCTTCGTAATAACCCAGGCCAAACTCTTCTTCTAATAGCAATCTTTTAAACTTTTTGTAGAGGCTTACAATAAGACTGCTGCCATGAAGACCTCTATTAATGGCCTCGGAAAGATTAGCCTGTTTCGTTGCCATGTAGCGACCCGTTTTTCAATATGTAGATTTCTACAACCACAGTGAAGTATACGAAAACACCACCCAATATTTCAACCAACTCAAACATAGTCAACCCCAGCTCAGGAAGCTCATCCACAGTCAGCCATAATACAGCGAGCCCTACCACAGCAAGCTTTACTACAGCCATCCCCGACACCGAAAGCTCTCCAACGCAGACAACCAGATCCAACGCCCCGTCACAATCAGCCCCAAAAGGCAATCGTGATGTAACGTCTGTTCGTCCAGATTTGATAGTGGATCTTTTAAACAACACTATCCCAGGGTGTAACCTTGATTCACCAACTCGAAAGCAACCTCGAACACATAGTGACCGCCAAGTGAATATAATGAAGAATTGATACTTCATAGTTACGAAGAATAAGAAGAAGAACACTATGCCAGATGAATTTACTGTAGTGGAAAGATCAGTGAAGATACAAGAGGTGAAAAATGAGCACAATGTATAATTTGTTTCTAATTGAGTTATAAGGATTGCAGTTGCTTGGCAGGAGATGTCTTCATTTGCATAAGTTGTCATGATAATTGATTAACAATAATAAATAGACGTATAAATAAATAAATAAATAGATCACATTGAAATATATAAATGAAACTGAGATGTCGTTTTATATTTAGTGTTTCCATTATGAGTGAGACGCTCTGATAAAAGAAACTACTTCTATCTCAAATTAGGAACTTTCCTTCAAAAAGTGCAGAAAAGTAATTTTTTTATAAAAAATAATGGAAAATGGAATGAATAAAATCAATCGCCCTAAATATAGTAAAGCAATAATATTTGTGGCGCATTAATAATAAAAGAGACCCTTCAGCTGTTTAATACTATACTATAATTAAGTTAGAGTTTTACAAAAAAAAGTATCTCATAACCTTCAACCATCCTCGTCGTCAACCACAGGCAACCTTCATCTATAAGTGGATGATACGTGAGCGATAGGTGAATTAAAAAATAATGATCGACGACTCCTATCGATTAAGCAAGATAAAAATAAATGCGCGATATACATATCTTACAAGTAATATCTATCAGTACATATCAACCCATATCTTATTCAAGGTATCGTTATCATTATCAGTAAAATTGGATATCTTATTCAAGGAATCATTATGATGTCAGTAAAATGAGTACATTAGTCAATATTATCATAATATCAAAATTTTAGCATATTACATCCGTCAACATTATCGATAGTACATCCGTCACTGGCGACCATAATGTGCTAGATTTTTTTTTCCATATAGTGACCAACATATAAATAATAAATCCTTAATACCTATGTAATTGCCGATCTTTTACACTGGCCACTTTGAATTTGGATATGTCCACTTGGAGGAGGAACTTCAAATTTTATTCAAATTTATTTCAAATCCGCATTTCATAAATCACTTAAATATTTATATTTCTGTCGTTTGCCATTGCTTGAATTCGTTGAAAATTCGCTTTATTTTGAATATGAAGTACTGTGCCGGCGTTACGTAATACAACCATTCTTGCAGTCTGGCACAGTGGAGCAGTGTCAACAGATAACAGTGACAACAACGACAGATAGACAGACAGACAGAAACACAGACAGACTTCAATCTGGTAATGGACTCGGGGGGTGCTCAAATTGGATATTTCGCCTTCATCTCGAAAAAAAAAACTCGTTCACAATACTTTCCCTCCTGGTCGATTGGTGGGCCGGGAAATTAAATCTAGAGAGCCTCCCACGCCCCTCCTAAACCTAGAATTTGTTTGACCTCCACCCGGAACTGTTTAAACTAAGCTTTCTTACAAATCATTCTGCTAAGGATTATATAAGGTTAGGTAGCTAAAGAGCCGAGAGGTACGATGTGAATAAACATTTCTAACACAATAAACAACCCAATAAAAATCTATAACCACCTGCAAATATTAAAGAGTTAACGGGTTTACTACACCATTGAAGAAATGGCTTATCGAAAAAAGCTTTTACACGTTAAATTAATATTTTTCCTAATACGATATTGAGGGCATACATTTTTTACAATAATTCGATTAGGAAGATTACACATTTTGAAATATATACATTTCCTTTTTATATGCGGATTTTCGATTATACCTTAATTATTTTTATTATTCCTTTATTTTGGTATATTAGGTGATTTGTGTTTAATTTTTTTTCTGCTGTTAGTGTCCCTTTTTTTCATCCGGTCTATTTCGATTATTTCATGTTGTATCTTTTTTTAACCTTAAAAAAAAGATACAACATGAAATAATCGAGACAGACCTGATGAAAAAAGGGCCACTAACAGCAGAAAAATAGTATCGAAAGATTGTTAGCATTTTCTTTTTTTTCAATGATTTAATTTCATTGTAATTAATGTCATTTGCTAAATATTTTACGTAGAATAATAATTAATGCTATTAACAAATTGTTTATTAATAAATAGAAATCCAAACTTAGAAAATAAGTAAAATTGTCAATCTATTAAGATAACAGGGAAATATGAGAGACATAATCTACTGGATTATCAACATAAATGTGACACCATAGTTCAGACAATAAATATATATTTCATTTCATTTCATTTCAATATTTTCATGGCCGTAATTCGGTTTAAATGCTCAAGGCTTTTCCTGTGGGAACCAATCATTATCGCTAGTTATCAAACAATTTAATAATACTCTAAACAAAATAGAATGGGCATTTTGGGCTTACTTTTCCCATAACTGTAATTGATACGTCTGCTAACAATTGGGAAGATGCATACCGCAAAGCTCAATCGAACCTAAATCTGACGATGTAGTGGCTCGACAACCATATTCTCACTTTGAATATTTCTAAGACAAAAGTTATACAATTTCACATCAAGGCAACAATAAATAATTCAGAAACCGAAAACCAACTAATAATGCAACTAATAATGATCTGACGTCTGCAATTGTCAAACCATTGAAAGGACTAGGGAATATAAGTATCTGGGTGTCACTATGGATGCAACATTGACATGGAAGCAACATGTAAGCAACCTAGTCACAAGTACAAGGAAACTCGCCTACGTGTTTAGAGAGCTTCAAAATATTCTACCAAAGCCCCTTTTCAAAACTGTGTATATGGCGTTGTGCCAAAGCCTGTGGTCCTATGGCACAATCGCATGGGGTGGTTGCACCACACAAGTGGTCCTTCCTCTGATCAATGCGCAGAAGCTGATTCTGAAGGTCATCAATAAAAAAAACCCTAGATACCCCTCAGCGAAACTCTTTACAGAATATGGAGTACTTGATGTGAGGCAATTATTCATAAAACAATTACTAATTCAGTTTCACAGAATCAAGGATCAACAGACAAGAAGCCAACAAATTAAAAACACAAGACAAGCTACTGGGTCAAATTATAATATTCCGATTGTAAAGTCTTCATTTGCCCAAAGGCATTTTTACTTCCTTGCGCCGAGATTTTATAATAATTTAAATGAGAGTTATAAGAATGCCAACAACTTAAATTCATTCAAAATACTAATAAAGAAGTACCTGCTTGAAAGGGGTCCATTGTATGCTGAGTCTCAATTGCTCTCGCTATATAATTTAAGTTGTTTTATTAAATTATTTATTACTAACTAATATCAAATCTCTTGTATTATTTGCTTATGTATTTATATATGTGTAGGTATGTATATTTATATTTATGTATGTGTGTATATATGTGTATGTATGTATATATTCTTATGTATCATGCAATGCAACGTAAGTTCATAATATCAAAAGAGTCAGCTCGTCGATACCATTAAACAAAAATCAGCATCCCTAGATACGGGTCTCTGACCTAGTTAGGAATGCGAATAAACATTTTCACCATAGGATGTGCTCAATCTCTCCCAACTCAACCATATTATGTTAATGGTGTGTATATGACATATATAAAGTTATTGTAAATTAATAAATAAATAAATAAACCAATGGAAAAATCTTTATATAGAAATTTGTAACGACTGATACTATAATTGTGAGGCGTTTCTGAGTTATATCCTATTAAATGTGGCTTATTACATGATATACCCTAGGGCACCTAACACATCCAGACATTGTATTTTTAAAACCGTCGTAGAATACCCCAAAACGATATAGTACATACGCTAATAATGCTCGAGTTTGTCAGTAGTATATGAAGGGGAAATACTGGGATATATTGCTTGAACTCTGTAATGCGTCTCATGATTTCATTCCCGCTCTGTTTCCTGACGTATGTACCTAATAAGGTCGGCTGTTCAACATGGTCTGCCCAGTGTCCGTTCATCATAATATCTATCTTTTATGGATTTTCACTGCAAATAATATATTTTAAATAAATAAATGTCATAGGGGTTTTCGTGTATTTGCCATATTTCATAAAATTCCGAGCTTCAAAACTCCGAAACGGCCCAAAATTAAGGTAGGAAATCTGTAGTAGTCTACAAAATATTCTAGATAAATAGATATTTCCAATGGTAAATAATTTATTGTTATAGAGGTGAGGCCAGTGCCCATACATTTTTGCTCATTGTACTTCGAACTTTTCGAAGTTTACTAGCTTTTTCTACTAAAAGTCGGCAAAATATCAATCGGTGATTTTTTGCTGAGTCCTTATTACTTTTTTGAAAACAATTGCTGATTTTCACTGAAAAAACTGATGATGTTTAACCGCCCTACCTATACGAACTTACGTGTTACGGCCGGTATATTATCGCCCGAACGCAACAAGCCGTATCGCGTACGTTCGAGAACAGAAAAAAAAAACAAAAAAAAAACAAAACTCGAAACCCACAAAGCGTACGTGATACGTAAAATTCTTTCTATGGCTCTATATACAAAACAAGGATTTAAATGCGTATATTGCGCAAAAAGTTGTCTGGTATATTGTAAACAAATATTGTTATTAGGAAATCTAATGAATGAAACCCAATGATTTTTACCTTTTTTTGAATAATAACACGAAGGTAGTGTTCATCCCTTTCAGGGGATTCATGAGCTTATTGAGATGTAAATTGACACTGCGGTATGTTATTTTAATAATCGTTATGTTATGCGATATGTTATTTTTTAAATCTACAATAGGTATCTCGAAAGTTGCTCACCATACAATAGCTGCCATTCTGTGAGGCAAAACAGTAGAATTGCTTCTTTTGATGTAAACACCTCTTTGTAAAGGCTCTCATAAAGACCTGTCCCGCTGTCAAACGCTGAAATAAAACGATCAAACCTTTGTTGTCCACCTATATTTAATATATCTCGTGATCCAAGGGTTCCGTCGCAGAGTGGCGTATATATTCTAAAAATAGGCCATCGTCCATTGCTAAGCGTTTTAAACTTAACTCTTTTTGTGCTTCCATCATCGAGCAGAGTTGGCTCGGATAGGGGTCTCGGAACGAGCGATGGTTTCATCGCTCGTTCGATGGTTTCATCACTCAAAGAATCATTCATAAGTGCGCGACGGAAATGGTTACACAAGTGATTCTTGCGTCGTTATGTAGATCTAAGGTATTTTAAAATGTGAGCAAAAAGAATCGTCCTTGGGTTAAAAGTTGTGAACCACGAAATACGTTTTCGCGCAAAAATTACGGTAGTGAAGCGATACTGCCCACCCCACATTTTTGTAAACTAATGCAAAACAAATAAACCAACAGGACTCTACATGAAGTAAAGTATCATCATAACGTTTCAAGCGTCTTATTAGTCCGCTGTCGTCTATTTTCACGGAACTGCTCTGTGTGTATTTTACATGACAATTTTCGAATGTTGACCAATTTCTCTAGTTCAGTGGATTTTAGGCGTCGTATACACGATTTCTGTGCAGGGGAGAAAGGGGGTGGAAATGCTACGTGCGTCAGTTTGCCTTCACATGGCGCTCGGCGCTACGTGAAAGTAGGTATCTCAAGAAATATAAAAAACTTGAAATTTAACTGAAAAAACTGTAAGAATTAAATTATTAAATGTAAAAATATCATTACATTTTAGAATTATTTCAACTATCTGCATTTTTTGTTTTAATTAATTCACATGACCTATGCATGGCTACAATTGTTACCCATTGCAATCATGGTAAAAAGAGGAGTGAATATTTAAAAACGCAGAAAACAAAACAGAACAACACCGAAATATGTGGTGGCAGGTGGCGATTCTTGAAACCAGTCTAAAATTCTAGTCTCCCGTAGAGAAATTTAATTTAAGCCCTAATACAAATTTAAAAACACCATAGATACATTTAACACGCTAAACTTAAAAAATAGGCCGCCAGATTTATTATGTTTACTTTATGTAAAACCGGCTGCAACGATAACATTGTCCATTCTTCCAATTGTAGAATCTACCTGCGACGCGTGTACCTACCGGGGCCGGTGCTAATAATCTGGAGATAGGAAACAATAAAGACTTTTATTGTCTTGCACCGTCAAGATTCGCTAATATTAAAATAATATGACGTTGATGTGCTAAAATACTATGGCTGTATTTAATAAAATAATGTTATGGTTTTAAAATAATAATAATGTCACCAAATTATATAAAAAGTATTCATTGGCTGCATCACAAATTTAAATATTTAATTGCTTTTTTCTTATTCGCCGGAGATAATAAAGACTTCATTGCTTCGAAACGATTGACGGTGAAACCACAGCTTAGGCACATTATGTCATATGACAGTGGAGTATCTTAGAACAAAATTCAAATCAAAGAGAGCTACGTCACGGTACTAAGGGATCGCCTATAGCCGCTACATGTCTACTAATCCGCCGACGCAGCCTCTCACGCGCGTAACGCTAACAAAATGCGTTCTTCGGGACGTGCCCCTCTGCTGACTTCCCTCACACCCTATCCCCGCAATGTCCTGTCGCTAGAGAGTGCGTCTACTGTTCTCTCTGTATTCTGTGGCGTAGGCCGGATAACCGGACAAAGGAGGTGTGAGGATGTGACCCACCTCCGAAAACTCACTTGCGCAATCTTACAAGCAATTTTGAACAATTGCAATTATTGAAAGGTACTCGACGGCTGAGCCGCGTGGTCGTGCTGAATTCATTAACTCATAAGCTTTTTCATTTCCATACCCCCCTGAATGATCGCAATGCAGCAGAGAATCACCTCATAATCCTCAGATTCGAAGATAGAGAGCCCGTTAATAAAATGTGTTGAGCTATACCGACACACAAATCACACAAAGTGCCACCTTTGATAATACTTTTTCTAAATATCAGCAAATCGCACAAAAAACACACAAAAATAAAAGGAAACTCCAATCCAATACGTAAAATTCGATAATATTATGTAATGACATAATCAGCTATGCCGTCAGGAGCAATACTATTCATTCCATGTGACTCACATTTACAAGAATAATATTGATATGACTGATTATGTCATTATTTAATATTATCAAAGTCAATGTTAATGTCGATATCATTCTAGCCATATGACTATCAAATTAAGCCAACATCAAAATTTCATTAATTTTAAAAATTACATCTACATTTACAAATTGTAATAAGATATAATGAAACATTTGTTTATCATTATGATGTTATTCTTATTGTTATGTTTATGATCTTACAATGTTCCGTGATGATGGGAGAATTCATACACCCGGCAAGTAAAACAAAACCGACGGTAAAGTCATTACCGATGGTCAATTTCAACCGATTGAAATAAAACGCGTAAACAGAAGGTACCTAACACGAGTTACTCATAACCTCTGGTAATGCCTAGGTAAGCATAACCCGTACCTGGGTGTGGATTATTGGCACCGGCCCTGCAGGTAGATGACTAAAGTGAGATTTCGCAACAAAAAAAAAGCACTTTGAATAGGCCCTCGAGCCCGGCCAGTTATTATGAGTTGCCGATTTTACCCCGTTTGTCCGTTTCCCTGATCGGAAACGAAAGGGATCTCGCCCTATAAAACAAACCGACCACGGGGAAAACTTCTCATTGTGGTGGAAGATACTCTGGCGAGATCACGGTAAGTTTGTTGATTACTTCATTCATAATGTCATATAAGAAATATATTGACTAAATCGACTAAAATCAAAGATAGAATACTTTTCTATTTTCTAAGTCATCGTAACCAATTTAATCTATAATACCCAATAATGGTATCTAATAAGATCAGCTGTTGTTTTTATGGATACTAGTGATCTGGCGACTGCCTACGGGCTCTGTAGCCAGGTCATAGATATATATATATATAATATAGATAAAGCTTCTTGTAACTTTTGTTGTATCCTCTTCCATTTGAAATCTTTGACAGGCATTCTGCTAACGATTCCTCAAATATAGATATGCCATAAACAACATTGCATTCTTCCCATACTGATTGGTCCAGTGTTTTTCAACCAGTGGGTCGCGACCCCCTGGGGGTTCGCGAAGAGGTAAAAATAAAAATCGAAAATATTACACTGTCTTTATTTAGTATTATAATATGCAAACATTTACAGATTCGGAAGAGGAATAGTTATATGTGTTTTTTGCTATTTCTTTAACAAAACTTTATGTTGATTTAAGATGCAAACAGGTAAGTACAGCTTAGAAAGTGAAAAACAGTTCAAATGAATGTGGTTTTCGACATTGTTTTTACAAAAAAAAATATTTATTGAATGCTTATAGTTACAGCTGTGGAAGAGGCAAAGGCGGTTGAGAGAACTAATTTACAGTCTAAGGCAGTGGTTCCCAATTATTTTTTCCTGCGTACCCCTTAAAGAAAGACCTCAAACTCGCGTACCCCTTACTGGAGGAATGGCAATTAAAAATGATATTAGTTTTTTAAAACATTTATGGCCTTCAAAATACACTTCTAATAACGGTGAAAATCAGTTAAATACGACAAATGTGCACGTTCTTCTTTCCAGAACTCTGAAAAACCTGGTTGCTTTTTGGTCAGCTTCAGTCTCAACTCGTTTTTGAGTTCAAGTCTGTGACGATGTTTAGTTTTAAGTTTGTCATGACCGAAAATCAGCTCTCGCAAAGGTACGTCGTGCAAAATATATGTCAGCAATTTTTGTTTGCGTAATTGTTTTTTACTGAATAAATTATTTTAGTCAAAAAATTGTACCCCGGGGGCAACTTCGCGTACCCCTTGGGGTACGCGTACCACTAATTGGAAAACACTGGTCTAAGGAGACTCTCGTAAGAAATTATTTTTTTTTACTAAAAAGGGGTCGCGATCTAAAAAAAAGCTAAAAAAACACTGAACTAGTCCACTACAAATGTTGTAACTACAAAATGTCAAAGGTAAATGACGGTCTAAAGTTCCGTGTGAAAAAAATCAATTTAATAATCTTTTATATATCATGAGAATGATGCAGAGAAATGTCGATAAAAACGAGGCAATATTACTAAAACGATTTTTAGATTCAGATTTTTTTAATTACATATCCTAGTATCAATATGAATTAATAAGTTGATGAATAATCTATCAAGTTGTAAATATTTCAAAATCCACGAAATTTTTAGTAAAATTCAGCAAGAAATAAGAATAAAGACTTCAAAAAAAAATCAAGCAAGTGATATTTCGCCGAATTTTAGTAAAAAGCTAGTAAACTTCGAAATGCTCTTTAACTCTTTGACTCCGAGATTTTTCGTTTTATATTTCTATAGCGATTATGAAAAGATTTTAAACAAACGAACATTTACATTTTTATTTATATAAATAAATTAAAACGATTAAATACAGATTGTTTGCATACCAGTAACCCTGTGTATTGAAAAATATTTCTGTAACATTATCTAATAAACCATGTTTTTCTTTAAATTTTTGTACTAGATGCAATTCCTGTGGCTCCTGTGTGTGGTGCTATTGTCCGTCCTCATATCAGATGCTCAGTATGATGACCTTTTTCAATACTTCAAGCGAAACGAACGACAGCGGATGATATTCTGTGGAAAATACCTGGCCAATCAACTGTCTATGCTATGTAAAGGACATTATAATTCGATGTTTAACAACGAAGGAAAACGTAGTAAGTGACATCATGAAAATTGACAATTCAACTTATTACTCAGTAATTTCGAAACTGACGTAGATATGCCCAGTTATAAGTTATAAGTTATAGCAGATGTAAGTTACTTATTAAATAACATGCAGACTTGAAAAATCCCTTAAAAACATGATTGAATATGATTTTCGAATGACAAATCCAAGAAGTAATAAATCAAAGATAGAATAGCTTTAGTGTGCTAAAAATAACATTACATTAGAAACATTAAACTGGATTTAAAATTGAAAATGCACAAATTTCGACCATTTGAGAATCTAATCGTACATTACACATAAAAGGAATACCTACATTTAAATTTAAAATATACTAATTCAAATATATGCCAAAAGTTAACTATTTTTTCCTATTGATAAAGTATTTTTTCATCAATGTTTTGAAAGTGAGCAACGAAGGTGCATGTCTGATGGACATAAAACTATTTTCTAAAAAGAATAAATCAATATATAAAGTAATATACATTTAATCATTTTTTTTAGCTATGATTCTAATCCCTTTAGATTATGTATGTATTTTTAAAATATGTAGGATACTAACTATCATCATGCAAAAAGTTTGCTATAACCTAACCTAACCTGTAGTTTATTGTGACACGTCCAATAGCGCAAAATTGCCAACTGGGTACGAATGTATATGTAATACGTATGTAGGATCCATATTATTTTGTTATTTGATACTTGCCTATCGCCGTTCTGTAAAGGAAATTTAATACATGAAAATTTGTATGAAAAATACATACTTCATTTAGGGATGTTGACCCCTATTACCTATGCAGTTTAGACATTTTAATAGGAGACGGTAAATGCCTTTGCTTTAAATAAATTATTGGATGCTGTAAAATGCGTTCTCACTGGAGTTTACTTCCCCTTCCCAGTAAAAAGCTCCTTATGAAAAAGCAAATTATGAAAGAGTGGAAAGGTGTTGGAGCAAGGCCTGGCGAGTACGGTGGGTGACGAAGAGTCGCCAGTCACAATTTATGCAACTATGCGACTGTTTGCTGTGAAGTGTGTTGTCCTGCAGATGCAATGGCGAAGAGCTATCGACCAGAAACGGTTGCTTAATCGTGAGCTACACCATCATTGTTTGCAGTCTTAATAGTTTATTTGCAGTACCTGATGTGGCAGACTGTAATAATAGGCACCGACAAACAACAAAAAGACAAATGAATAACTGATTTTGAAAAGGAAATAGCATGAACTTGAATTAAAATTTATTCAAATCCGGAATTCCAAATCAAACGGAAGGCATTTGGCTCCAGTATGGAAAAAGGCTTTTACACGGGTAAATTAATATAAGGTAGAAGTTGTTGTCGTTTTTTATGCAACCTAACAACAATAATCATGAATTGCACCTAAAAGTAAAAGTGATTTTACACGACTCGAACTATATTTCTATTTAGTGTGAATAACATTGAGCATCTAAATAATGCATTTCTATACACATAACTTTGAAAGGAGAATAGCATGAACTTGAATTAAAATTTATGTAAATTGGGAAATCCAATTCAAACCAAGTTATTTTGGCTCCGGTATGGAAAGGGGACATTATATAAGTAAAGATCTGATATTAGAAATGTTTATTGTTTTTTTATGGAACTTAAAAACAATAATTAGGCATTGGAGCTAAAAGTAAACGTGATTTCACGCGACTAAAACTATACTTCAATTTAGTGTGAATAAAATTGGGCATTAAAAAAAATACGTTTCAAAAGGACACAAACCTGCAAAAGTGACCACTATTACACGCATGGATAGCATGTCGAATTTATCAGCAATAAATACCTAATCAGTTTTGACATGACCTAAAAAGTACTTACATTTATGACAAGCTTCGCGTTGTCTTCAGTCGCTAACTTCGTTAAAGGCTAAACAAATAGTATTCTTGCCCCTAACTATTTTTTCATAAATGTCCTATTTATTTATTATTTATTTATTTGTTTACATTCGGGTAGTGAGTTATCGTACAGGTATAAATTGTAATTAGTAAGGAAAACATGAGCACGACCCATACGATCTTTATAGACCAGTGTTTCCCAACCTGGGGGTAATTACAGGATTCTCTAGCTTCTTCTTTCTAAAACAGGATTTTCTAACTAGTAAAGACA
The DNA here is from genome assembly GCA_944548615.1 of Micropterix aruncella. NCBI lineage: Eukaryota > Metazoa > Arthropoda > Insecta > Lepidoptera > Micropterigidae > Micropterix > Micropterix aruncella. The sequence goes on from OX155950.1 coordinate 25,408,249, forward strand.
AAGACAAGGATTGGATCATTGCTTAGTCCCAAAACATTATTAACAAAATCGTATTTATCTGATCTAACTATCTATATTATCACTAATGATTAGGGTTTAGTTAGTGAATTAGAACATTGATCATTCACATATAACTAGAGCTGTCGACTACAAAGGGCGAACCCGTCACCTCAGGAAGTTTTAACGAAATTTGATCGTTCTGTCTCCCATGAGGATAACGCAGAAGACTTAGGACGAAACAGTCCACCGTTAAGTTCCGCCACATCCACGTAAGAAGCCAACGCCTTACAGCGAGATAGCCAGGTATGTTACCCAGCGCTGGTTACGAGTTCGAGGTCGCTTGCGCGGTCCTCTCCCTTACGTAGCGGTAAAGCGGAGTATACCGAATCTATCGCGGACCACGGCATCCTTTGCCCGGCTGTTCACCCGGAATCGGGTAGCCGATGGTCGTTCCAAGAGAAGTCGCCGTAAGGTCAATAACTACCCCCGCTCTATAGGAAACAGTACTGCTTCCAGACTCCCACGACTGTTAGTCAGAATGCACAATCGATTGGCTTACGCCGCACGGTGCGCAGACCGTCCAGGAGCGCTAGAATATTGACTCCTAAGGGACACTAGCCCCAAGGCCAGAGTCTTACCCGGGCTCGCACTACATACATTGAGGCCGCCGGATGGGTGTTGACCCGTGAGTGTGACCAATCCTGAACAAATGGGTCTTCGTGCCTAAATCAGCAAGGGCCCATTAGCTCCCAAACTACACTTGAGACAGTCACTATCGGAGAAGGGGGTGGACGGCGAGGGTGGAGTTGGTCGGTGGGGGTTGAAGGGATTGGGGGAGGAAGTTGTCTGCTTGCCGGCAAAGTCTTGGGGTGACACACTAGGTTTTTTACTTTTTCTTATTCTAAATATATTGTATTTTTTTACGTTTCAGGTGAGGATATAGCGGAGGTGGACTACTTGGACACGGAAGATGATGCCGTCCTGCTGCCGGGAATACCCTGGATACCGCGACATGATGCGTCAGCTCTCAGACCACTTCGGTCCGCCCGCCTGGATCGACGTCGTCGCGGAGCCGTCGACGAATGCTGCAACAAAGCTTGCACCATAGCAGAACTCACAAGCTACTGCGAACCCGATGAATATTAAACACTTTCTAATACTTAATTACTTTTTTACTAAAACGATAAACTGAAACAAAAGACGGTGGATGAGATGGGCGATTTCCATCGCAAATTTTGATTCATAAACCCGGTTAAATTAGAAGGATATAATAATAAGGTACAATCTACCTAGTTAATGTAATAAATATTATAATAAAGAATGCTGTCATTCTAGAATATTTCTGTTTATTGGTATTGTATTGGTATATCTATTACCGCGAACATCAGTCGATTAATTATTTATCAATGAATGAATGGATGATTTATCAATGATTAATTATTTATCAATTAGGTATATTTTAAACATGTCCATTTTTTAGTATAATGTATGACTCCGTTTTCACTGCTTTAATAGTAATTAGGTTCTAGTTCAATGCGGGGTAACACTACCTAGTCTTGTAGGTACTAGTGTTGATTTTGAAATACCTGTGGATTTTTTTAATAAATTGCCATTTTAATATTATTTCATTAATTGATTAATTGGGTATTGTTGTAGGAAAACTACCTTAGGACGTTAAACGTCATAGAAGAAACGTGAAAATTTACCTCTTTTTTTGCTGCTTGGCGATAATAAAAATTCGTGATTCGATTCGATGAAAATTGTCCACAAATTTAAGAATTATTACATTTTGCGAGAACCACTTGAAATATATAGAAAATGCGTCCTCTGACGCACAAATCCACTTTAAAAACAGGTCTGCCGCGAGGTCACCGGTGACCAACATGGCGTTTAAAGCGTTAATTTAAAAATCGTTTGTGTCAACCCCAAGACTTTCCCGGCAAGACTTCCCGAAATCAACAGTAACTGTCATAGGAATGTTGGAAGATGCGTTATCTTAGTTAAAAGCATTGGAATTTATAACCATAAATAATATTTCATATTATTACAAACAAAATCGAAACATTCGCATATCCGGAAATCCAGTGAAAAGGCTTCGAAAGCGCGCGTCGGCGTCTAAGCGAAGACATGAACCGCAGCCGCGTGAGTGACATAGGTAGGTGGATAACAGATGGCGCTAGCCGCCCGCAACTTTAAGCGGAGACAATACAATTATAACAACAAACCGATTCCAACCACAATCTTTTTAAATCTTGCCATGACCAAATTATGCCTACATACCAAATTTCAGCACAATAGGATGAAGCATTTGGGCGCTATCTTGGAGGGATACACACACACACCCACACAGAAACACAAAGTCATACTTCAGTTTGGAAATGGTCTTAATCGTCTCGGGGGTGGGGAAGGGGGGGGGGGGGGTCAACATGTATATATGCGTCTTCATCTCGAAAAAAAAAAATTGCGCGTTCAAAATACTTTCCCACTGCCGGGAAAGTAAAACTTATAGAAGAGGTGCCAGATTTTAAAATGTTTAATGGTAAAGTTTTGAAAAGTTTACATCTAATTAAACTTTTCTTTACAAATTATCTTTACAAGGAGTTTTTAAAAAGTCACTATCAAGTCCAGAGGCTTCTAACTACTAAACCTATAATGTTGAAAATTCGTCTATAATTGTATCTGATTGAGCACTATAACTTTCATTTACACAAGAAATAAGGTTGTGTAACACTTTTTTTTCTTAAAATAATGTTCAATCTACTAAATCTTGCTGTATTGGAACAAAATCAGCGAGAATTGAGATCGCCAGCTGTGGACTTCCCTAGCATTTAAGTCTAGCATTCTAAGCCCTATCTTTTAGTTTCTTTAGCCCTAAACCTTGGTATTTTGACTCGAATCTTCCATTTGAGAATCATATTAGCAAAACAGTCACTTGAGGCTTCTCTCATCCCAGGGCAGTGTACAGAATTAGAACTCTCTCAGCGTCTCATTATTGGACTTTGTCTATGGACCATGTCTGTATAAGAAAACTGAACAGAGACTGCAAGGACTTCAAAACGCTTGTGCTAGATTTTGTTTCACTATGACTCCTCGATATCATGTCTCACCATTTCTTAGGCGAGCATCTTTGCTAAATATGAGAAAATCCTTTTAAGCGTCGAAGATATTTGGATTCAAAAATCCTAAATATCTTTACTCTAGGATGTGCTTGGTGAGGCGCATTCATTTTAAGATATGAATCTAGCCATCCTTTCCAGGCACACGAAGTCCAGCTTCCAGGAAAGTTTCTCTTGCTGTTCAGCGATTGTGTGGAATCAACTGGGAGCAGATTTTCGTAGGTACACTATCTTTACCTTCTTCGAAAAAAGTATATAAATCAGCTCTTTTAAATGACTGATAATTGATATATTCCCTCATTCTTTCTTTAAGCATTTATTTATTTGTGTATTATGTGATCATTTATGTAATTCGTTTATTTTTTCCCAGATTATCGATGAGGTTTTTGTCTGAGGATTCACCTCATTTGCAGTGTTTGTAGTGTGATCATGCAACCTTTGTTTTTAATATTAATCAATGAGGTTTTTTAACAATCGTAAGGTACAAATTCTGTTTCATTTATTTTTTCCTTTTTTTATTTATTATGTTTCATATATTTAATAACTGCTAATAAAACTTATTTTTATTTTTGGATCTCCTGTAAAAAGTATTCGGAGTTTCATTAATTGATTAAGCATTTATGGAGATTTAAAAATGCACATCAAGGCTGGCCAAACAAATTATGTTTGGCCAGCAAACCGTGACAGCCGGGCCACACGATGCGGCGCCTGTGCGGGTGCCGTTGCGGCGCCGCATCCATGATTTGCCAGACGGTAGCTCCGGCGCCGCACCAAACACATAGGCGAAAGTTTTGCGGTGCGGCTGCGGCGCGGCGCCTGACACACAAATACAATGACATACAAATATCCATGATAGTTCACAAGGTGCGTTTCTGCGTCGCACCGCACGCAAACCGGGGATATGCGCCGGAGCGGAACCGCTTGGTTGATAAGTGCAGTCGAAGGAGGGTACATGCTTGCCTCTTTCATTTGTTTTCGCGTATTTTTTAAATTTTTAATCGAAGTGTTTAAAATGAGTACCAACGGAGAAAATATTGGCATTGACTGCCTCATTTCGCTAGTTCTAACGTCGCAACGTTACTGCGGCGTCGTAGTAACGTGGCGACGCCGCACCGTACACTGTAAGTGTGTACGCCCATACGGCGAAATCTTTGGGGTGCGGCGCCGCAAAGCATCGTGTGGACCGGCTCTTACGTTATGCCCGCTCTACACGTTGGCCAATTTTGGGCCACGTCGTTAAGGTGGAAGCGAGTCGGCAGCACTGTGACGTGGGGAAAACGCATGGAAAGCGCGAGAGGGACAAGAGAAATGGCACATATGTGGTTAATGTGTTGATCGGACATTACTTTAAGCCCGCTCTACACATTGACCAATTTTCGGCCACAAGCGAGTCAGCAGCACTGTGACGTGGGAAAAATGTATGGGAAAGAGGGACAGAGATGTAGGCAATGGCACATAAATATTTTAGCCAACGTGTAGAGGGGCCATTACAGTTAGTATGCCGAGATATTTTCGTATTATAAATCTGATTACGCCAACATTTTCCGAGAGTGTTATCGGTCGGATACGGTCGAATCAGCCCTGCTAACCGTATCATGAATCGTGTTCATTAGATTTTCTTGACCTCGATATGCACTATCGGACTATCGAAATCGTACGCGAAACATACGATTTATTTAGTTTCTTTGATAAAAATATTCTTATAAATTGTCACTCAAATTTAAAATAATTTAAAGTCGCATGGCGTGAATGGCATATTACTGGCCGCTCAGTATATTAAAATAACATCGTGTGTAAATTTCAAGCCCTCGGCTGGAATGTAATCTTCGACTATGTATAGCAGATATAGGCCAAGAGCTGAATAGTCATCAGAAAGAGATAGTCTAGAGCAGATTCGAAACGCTGCACAATAGTAGATTGTATCACAAGGGAGCAAAATAATATTTTTACGGCGAGGGCGCTTTTTTGAATCCAGAGCGAAGTGATGGATTCTTTAGTAGAATCCTGAACGTAACGAGAGATTCAAAAAAGCGCCCGAGCCAAAAATATTTTGCGCCCGAGTGATACACTCTACTTTTCATCACCCTCTATGAGAAAATAAAGCCGCTTACATTTCTCCATTCAATAAAATTTCCATAGGCTTTCATATATTTCTCCCGGTATTTTGAGGGTAATAGATAATCAATCACATTTCTTGCCTCAGTTCTAATGCTTTCAGGATTAACTCCTATCTCAGTATAGATTTAACATCTATACTTTCACTGTCACTTGAAGAACTCATTTTTCAAAACAAAACGATGAATTTCTTACAATCCGTGAAAATTGTCGAAAACGCGGGCGACAAAAACAATTGACTTTCGCGCGTTTTTAATTTCATTTGTTTTTTTTATTCAGCCGGCGCGCGGCGCGACTAGGGGCCGTCGTACCAGCCAGTCTTTATTCAAACAATATTTGCCTTCGATTTCTTCGGCGCTGAAGACTAAGATATTCCAAATTCAAAAAGTGCGCCGCAAAGATAAATTGCGGCGCACTTATTCAAAACGTGAGCTGCAAAGATAATTGCGGCGCACTTATAAAGTTTCTTATAGAAAACACCTTTCTTGGGCGCACCATTTCGTCCTTTTCGAATAGATGGGATGAAAACCCTTTTATCCAAACGAGCACTTTGGTGTTGTCACTGCCACCAGCGAACCCACCACCCCAGGAAGGTATAACGATATTGATTATGTTTTCAACCGTGGGGTGACCGCGGAGACTTAGGGACGACACCGTCAACTGTCTAACTACGCCATCTGTGAGAGACCAACTCCTTCCTGCGAGGCAGCGAGAAGTGATCCCAGCAGCAGACACTACATGGCCGGATTTCTCCGTCCTCCTGTTATTAGTACTCGTAAGCAGGTTCAAAGTCGCTTGCACGGCCTCTACCTGATGTTAGCGGTGATGTTCGGGAGTTAGGGAGTCAACCTATCCGACGGCCTCCACGCATGAAGTGCAAGCCTGGGTAGGACTCTGGCCTTATGGTTAGTTTTCCCTGGGAATAAACCTTCTGGCAGTCGATTGGCTTACGCCGCACGGTGCGCAGACCGTCCAGGAGCGCCAGAGGTTTGATTCCCAGGGGAAACTGACCAAGGCCAGAGTCCTACCCAGGTTCGCACCTCATGCGTGGAGGCCGTCGGATAGGTGTTGACCCGTGAGTGTGACCGACCCTGAACAGAATAGGTCTTCGTGGCCAACCCAGCATGGGCCCATTAGCTCCTAAAACTCTGACTAACATCTTGAGGTGTCGACTACAACGGGCGAGCCCGTCACCACAGGGAGTTTTAACGATTAGTCGTTCTATCTCCCTGGAGTGAGCGTAGAATACTTTGGACAAAACAATCCGACGTCTAGCTACGCCACAACCCGTTAGAGACCAACGCCTTACCGCGAGATAGCCAGGTATGTTACCTGGCGGGCGGCACTCGCGCCCTAACTACCGAGAGAGACCGGAGTAATCTGGTCACAATTGGAAGTAAGGGCGTGAGTGTCGGCCCGCCGGGTAACATCCCTGGCTATCACGCGGTTAACGCGTTGGCTTCTTACGTGCTTGTGACTTAGCTAGATGGACTGTGGATGACCGCTGTAAAGTCACTTTTGGGGAGAACCGTGGGCCCATTTTCATTAGGTTTCTTTCTTTATATAACTTGGTTATTTTCATCCATTATACTTAGGATACTATTTATACTATATTGTCAAAGCCATCAGACAGCTCGCATTTTATATTCAGCATGGCGCAAACACTAGGGTTTAAATATTGATCGGTTATTCGGTTAAATAGAATAGGTCATGTGAAACAATTACTACCGAAAATAGAAAATCACTTACAAATAATTATTGATTATTGATATTATAATACTTTGAATGAAATTACACCACAGGGACCGCGCGGACAATAGCGTCTTCAGCAGTCTTCTATCTTTTTCACCATCTCATGTATAGGACTATTGGCGTAGCTATAGTATCACCAATCTCCTCTTATCAAAACTAAAATAATTGCAATTTAACAAAAAATGTCTAGTGGCTAAACCAATCATAATTAGTTAAGCAGATTACAACGACAAAACAAGTAAATATATCAAAAAGATTAAAAAACACGACTGTCGTTACAGAAACTGAACTATTGTAGGTGGGTATTTATAATTATTTTCATTACGGATTTTTTATGAAATATTTGTGGTTTATGTATTTATCCATATAGATAGACGTATATTTCCGGAATATACTCAAATAGACCTTTCATTTGACACTAAACACGATACATTTATATTAATTTATTGACATTTGGACATTTAGACTACTTATTTGATATTTGCACAGTTTAGGTACCCTATGCTACTCGGGATGGCATAACGGTTTTAATACCATACCATACACGTATAAATCGGTCAAAGCGTTTGGAAGTTATAGTGGAAAAAAGAAGCGGAAAACATACATAGATTTATTTGAAAGGATATACTTGCTAGATCAAAATCCTGTTCTGATGATGGGATCCATGAGGAAACTCCTCAAATATTATCATACGAAGTTGAAAATGTACATGTTTATTTAATTCCGATGACAATGTATTTATTTTTATGGTAAGCAAGACCTGATTTTTATGGTAAGCAACCCTGGGTTGGCTCCCGATGAGGGAACTCCTCAACGATCAACAGCACAGACACGAAATTTTGTATACCTACTCATTCAGTTATGATAGTCCGTTGTAAGTTTTACCATGATAGTCCGTTGTAAGTTTTACCATGACATGGCTGCTGCACCCAGAGTTGACTACCGACGAGGGTGCTCCTTAACGGCCAACAGCACAGAAACGAAATTTTGTATATGCATTTAATTACGACAGCCCGTTCTAAGTTTCACCAAAACACGACTGCGGCACCCAGGGTTGGCTTCCAACGAGGGAAATCCTCAACGGTCAACAGCACAGGCACAAAATTTTGTATACGCATTCAATTATGATGTCATGCATGAGTTATTGTCATGCTTTTAGATATACCAACTATCAAAGAACCTCTGGGCCCCTAGCACTGTGGGTGGGCCCTTGTGCACTGCACCACCTCGCACCTTAATAGTCACGGCACTGTATATGTACATATATATGGAAAATGCAAAAACAATTGTTATTTCTTAACCACAATTTGTATTAGTAGATTTTGAATGTGACATATTAAAATAAATGTTATTATTGCAACAATACAAATTACTATAGAAACTAGACTAAATTTTGCATTTTGTATATGGACCGATCCCCCTCCCCCCTCGCCCCTTTCTGACATATACGAATAGTCAGAAAGGAGGGTAGGGGGGGGGGGACAAAAAAATAGGATAAACCAATATTTTATTTTACTGTATCACCAGACTTGATATTTTATTATACCGAGCATATAACATAAATATATAGAAAAATAAAAAACATCTATAATTCAGTTCTCAAACTGGTTATATAAAATATTGCCAGATAGCTCATAGCTAGTCCTGGTTGATTAAAATGATAACAAAATTATTCCTTTATTTCTAGTTTATTTCTTCAACTTTCACGATAATAAGGATCTACAAAAGTGTTCCATTTAAGTATTTCTCATTGTAAAAAATACTTAAAAACTTAACAGGCTGCTTGGAAAATAATGGGGCGATACACTTTTATGTATATTTATTATTTTAAATAATATCGTTTACACATAAATCTATGTTTCACATCCATCCTGTACGGGCAAACACAGTAGTTTAGCAGCTGAATATAGTAGTTGGATCATAATTACATCCATCCCATAGATTCAAAAGGCCAAAAATAATTTTCATCATCTGAAAGTCAAGCCCTTCATGTCGACAATAAGATTCTGCTGCAGAAATATCACTTTTCCAGAATTGCAGTTGGAATTATTGCCGTTGTCAGAAGGATCGTCTCCAGATTCTGCTGGAGGAAGTGTTTGGTGAACCTGAAAGAAAAAATATAGTGCTCAATAAATATTTGCACGTCACCTGTCTTATTTCTATGTAGTTAGATACAATAGATAGAAACGGAGCTGCATCGCAATTAACTGACAGAAATCGGACCCATCATAATATTATTATTATACTTCTGGGGGGGGGGGGGGGAGTGAGCGGCGGACTCCGGACTAACGACTGGCTGTGGTAGGTTTAGGAGAGCTGACTTGTCACATGTGATTGTTCACCTTACCACCGGTTCACTTCCCCTTCAAAGTTATAGGATTTGATAGGAAGTCAATGTCAAAAGTGAACCTAACCTGTCCTAATCTTACCATCCATTCACTTCCATTTCGAAGCCATAGGATTTGAGAGAAAGTCAATATCAAAAGCGAAGTCAATGGAGACGGCATTTGCTTTTTAAACTGTATATTATCAAAATAATCCAAAATTAGTGAATACTTCTAAAATAGGTAAATACTCCATCCTCTTAATATTTCATGAAAAAAAATTATTATTGTTGAGTTGTTTTAAAGCAAAATGTTGATAGGTTAAATTATGTAATTAAATTTAGATTACCTATTATTATTGTTTCTTGTTTGATAGCGACGTCGATGAGGTCTTCTGATTTTTTTAATGCGTTTTAATGTTTTTTTTATTTTATTTTTAAGGTGTAGGTTTTGTAATTCCCTTTTAGCAGCTTTTGTGTAGTCACTAGTTTTCATTTTTAGCTTATTTATAGCCCCAGATACTCCATGAGTCGTCCGTTTCACACTTTCATTGCTTATTGGCTGATGCGTCTAAAATCAGAGTTTGCAACTTCAGCACTAACTATACCGGCATCTTTAAGTACTTCATAATCATTGAACAATAGAAATGCATCCATAGCTATGACTGACAGAGAGGATATCCCTTTAGACCAGGGGTCTCCAAACTACGGCCCGCGGGCCGGATACGGCCCGCGTAGCTACTTTATCCGAGCCGCGCACGTTTGTGTAAACATCCCACGCGAGCGCGAAGCCACAGTAAATATATGATTTCTGAATGAAAAGAACCATCCATTGGCTGTACTGTCAAGCGGCGATTGGTTATGGCAGCTGGCCTTTTATGCCGATTTACTAAAACATATCAATGAACTCAACCTGAAACTTCAGGGTGAGAACTTACTCATAACGAACCTGTACAACTACATAAAGGCATTCCGGCAAAAGCTACTCTTGTTTGAAATACAGCTAGGTACAGGCAACTTTGCGCATTTTAAATGTTGCGAAAAATTAAGCCAAGAAACTTCTGATCAATCAATGTTGCCAGTCAACATTGCAAGATCCGTAATTGGAGAACTAAAACAGCAATTTCAAGACCGATTTGCCGATTTAGATTCGTATAAAGCGGAAATAAGGGTTTTTGAAAACCCTTTCGATTGTGGTGAGCCTGCCACACTTTCAGTAGATTTGCAGATGGAAATAATAGAACTTCAGTCAAACGAAACCTTGAAAGACAAATACAAAAACGAAAACATAATTGACTTTTATAAGTGCCTTCCTGAAGATTACCCTAACCTGAAGAGACTGGCTCGAGGACTACTATCAGTGTTCGGAACGACGTATTTGTGTGAAAAAACTTTCTCAAAAATGAAGTAGGTAGGTACATCAAATCAGCTTACCGCACAAGGCTCTCTGATGAACATCTACAGTCTCTTTTAATAATAAGTACTTCAAAATGCAACCCCAGTATTAATGATATGATTGTTGATCGACAACTGCATGTGTCACATTAATAAACATTTTTTTTTAATTGTTTTATTTTTCTCATTATTATACTAAACATTACTCAAGGAAAGTACCTACAATATCGAGTTTACAATTTATTAAAAAAAATATATGAAAAAAAAATACGTTTGATTCTGGCCCGCCAATATTATTTGACAGGTCAATGTCTGTAAAAAAGTTTGGAAACCCCTGCTCTAGACGATAAGAGGGATCGTAAACCGCAGATCGTAACCGATTTATTTTTGTCAATTACCTATATACATTAGGTAAATGTGTAGTTACCTTCCTTTTATTTTTATTTTATATAAATATTTTTGGGTAAATAGCCTATTTTATATAATTATTATAGTTTTTATTATTGATTACATTTTTTGTTCCTGAGTTCATATTATTAAAATTAATTCAACCTAGTAAGCACTTTTTATTTTGGTTTATTAATATCGGCTTGGCGTGCTTCAGTTAGAGATAACGTGACTATTGGGATGGCATCCACATTTGGGCCTGACTGGGCACAGCTGGGAATAAATAAGCATTCTTGTGAACACACAGGCACGAGTGGGCACTGGACGCAAGTACACAGGTGCCGCGCACATCATTTGCGAGTGCATGATAGATTTTAGAAACATGTACCTACCTCGACAGTGCAAAGTTCACGATTCCTGAGCACTGGCAATGGCGATCCAACACTGGCACTCGAAGGAATAATATCTTCGGTGGAAGCATAACCCATATCTGCACAACTTTCAGCAGCCGAAGTGCTTCCACCTGTCTCGTTGATTGTATTGTACCTCGTTGATTGTAGCACAGGACATGATCCGTAAGTCTCCGTATAAACAGAGTCGTAAATTCTGCTATCATTTCGTTCTTGACCTGAAGGTGCTACCCTTGGAGTATTTCTTCCATCCTTAAAAGGTATACCGGTAAGCAATTGCTCGTATTCCTGCTGTATCAGTTTCTTGGAGCCTTTGAGAGCTGTTGACAATAATACCCCATTATTTCTCAATTTCTAGAAGTATCGATAACAGTGATAAGCGAGACATTATAAAAAACAAGATAAGAAACGTACTTTCATATATGTTGCCCAAAGGGTAATTTTGTTCAGTTTCTCGATTTTGAAAGCCATCGATTACATCTGAATACTCCGGATCCAATGGTGAATTACTGTTATCTATCGGCTGCAATTTTTCAGAATGTCTTTTTTCCGTCGCTTTATTTAATTTTCTTATCCTCGATTTGTTTTTCTTAATTACCCAAACCAGACACAGAGCTAAAGCCGTCACTAGAATTGCCGTTGAAGCGAAGAGTAATATTATTTCAGGAAATGAATTTTCAGGTTCGCCTGGTACTGTCGATCCATCTTCCAATTTATACTCATCAGTGATGCAGTAAGGTGAATCAACATGCTTATCGTTGAACTGTTTGTATCTAAGACAATAAAAAAAACATTTTAAGAATATTATTTTGATTAGTCGTCGGCAGAGTGTGATAACTTTTTCAGGCCCCGCTACAGGGTGTTGCAGCGACTATTTTGATAGAAACCATTGCGGTTGGACAAGTAACGGGACTGCCGCAGTGCTGCCAGATGGCTGGCATATTTTCTATTAAAAACCGAAAATCTATTCCACAGGTTAAACTAGAAATGGCCATTTTTCCATTTTTTTGGTATTCTGTCTGGGAAATGTGCTAGCCATGGCCAATTACTGCCCTTCTGTCAAACCACCATGTTTTCTTTCTTCTCCCTCAGGTACCTACATTATACTAATTAATCTATGTCCTCCCTCGCTACTCATATATAGCGTTGCCAGAAGTCCGGTTTTCGGCCGGACGGTTCAGTTTTTTTATGTCTGTCTGAGAAAATCTTGGTAAACAGAAAAGCTTGGGCCGACTAACCGACAAAATCAATCGATTGAAATATGATCATTATCACCAAGGAAGCAGTAAAATCCGTTAAAAAGCATTTATAACGAACTTGCTGCACTTCAAAGTGTCTTCACTTGAAGGCAACTCCCTTAATATGTAGGTAGTACAATTTTTTTTTGTAAATTTGAACAATTTTACTGGTAAATAAAAGTTTGACAAGCGTTAAACGTGCTGCGCCATCTAGCGGTAAAATATCGCAATTAAACAATGATGAATAAACAGCGATGGCGCAGTGCGCTTAACGCTTTTATACAGTAGAACTCCAATTAACCGAATTAATTGGGACCGGACCCCATTCGGATAAATGGATTTATTTGGACAATAGGGTCTATTTTAATTAATTACTGTATGTGTGTTGAAAATGAAAAAAAAACATTTTTAAAGAAAGAGAGCTTATGGTCCCATGTCTGCTTTAACTTCGACATTAAGGTCAATCTTAAAAATTTATTTTTTTGTTGTTAGCCAACACACTTTCGTCTTCGCCCTTTACAAAAAGTTTCCTTAAAAGTTGCTTTCTGAAATGGTGTCTCATGGTTTCGATGATAGACTGGTTCATTGGTTGCAACAAGTTTGTGACGTTTGGCGCTAAAAAAATTGTTTTAAACTGGCCATTCCCTTTTTCCAACAATTCTTCGGTGGATTGAGTTGGTGCATTATCAACAATCAGTATGTTACCATCTTATTTTTTTTCCGTTTTAATTTCGGATAATCAGTGATTCGGATAGTCGGAGTTCGGATAATTGGAGTTCTACAGTACTTTAAAAAAATCAAATTCTCAAAAAAAAAAACAAACATTTTATTTTTTTAAATTTATATTTGTTACGGGTTCTTTAATTGGTCGTACTGATTCACCCACTACAAGGATGTCACTAATAAAAAACCCACCCTGTAGAAAAAAGTTGATAAACTGTAAATTTATTATTCGATGCCACTTAGTAGAAATAGAAACAAACTTTTATTAAATGTATCAGTTATAAAAAAAGCAAATTAAAAATGTCGTTTTATTCCAAAACTTGTGGCAACCCTATTGACGCATCGAGCTTCGTATGGACACAGTATAGCAGATAACAACGGTGGTATAATGTGGTATGGATGCTTGCCCGGGCGGTGAGTCATTCACTTCACTCTTTTCAGGAACTGTCGTAACTGGCTACCCAACGTTTTGCGCACAGATCCCATTAAAAAAAATAGGAAATAGGAAAAGAAAAGGCAATTTAAATACAACCCTTGGAGAATTGTAGATTGTTTAACAATTTACGATAATAATCAAAACTTTTAAAACTTACCCTGGAATGCAGGATCCACATTCACCGGCTGATTTGGGGCAAGAAACTAAACCGGAAAGGCGATGAAACTTGGAACAATCGTAACATTTTTTACAGATCCCAGATTTAATTACACAAAATGAACCGTCCTCACAGTCGGAATCGACATTGCAATTAGCTAATAAATGGTGAGTCATTTTGGAGCTTTGGCTAAAAATGCGACTAGTTCACTATAAAGCAATTATAATAATGATACATATTGACGAATGGTAGCCAACCCAAAGGTAGATAGATAAGATAAGTCAACTGAAGTACCGATAATTTTCATAGACAAAACCATTACTTGCTAATTAAAACCAGGACGAAATGAGTTTTTTAAAGGAATAGGCATAAAACTAATTTGGTTATAACATCATTTTGTAAATTCTTTACTACAGCCACTGACTTAATTATTGCACAATTAGCCCTATTTTTACGTATAATAAATTGTTATCAATAGTTATCTCAGAATTAAAATGAGGTGATGTCTGCTGTAAACATCGTACGATTGATTACTGTCGATGTATCCATAAAAACAGGTCATTTTCAAATACCTATTCACGTACCTGCTATATTGGGTCCTATTACCTACCTATGTGCTGTTTTTTCACACTGACCACTTTAAACTGGGATAACTTGGGTTTGAGTTGGAATTTCAAATTCAAATAAATTTTATTTCAAGGCCATGGCGAGGCATTTTATTTCAAGGCCGTCGTTTGTTTTTGCTAAAATATTTTCGTTTGTGCAAGGAACCATGGTAAAGTTAAAAAATTGGATTATTTTCAAATATGAGATACTGTGCCGCTGTTTTCTATTACAGCTTCTTGCAGTCTGGCTATACGGCTACCGTAAATGTGTATTGTTAATAACTGCAAACAATGATGGAGAAGAAGCTCATGATTAAATAAGCGAGCCTGGTCAATCGCTCATCGCCACTGCTTCTGTATGACAACATAATATAACCACAGATTTCACTACAAACAGTCGAACAGTTGCAGGAGTTGCGGTTGGTGACTCTTGGTCACCCACCGTACTTGCCAGACTTTGCTACAAAAGTTTCAGAATGTAGATAACTTTTTACAAGGGAAAAATATCAACTTTGAAGAGTCGGTGAAAAACGCCTTCAAAGAATTCATTGGTTCCTGTCCACGAGAGTTGTACAGCAGAGGAATTAAGCAACTGCCATTAAAATGACAAATATGCATAGGTACATAATAGGGGGCAATATTTCTATCAATTAAATATGTATTTTTCATACAAAGTTTTTGACCTTAAATTCATTTTATAGAAGAGAAACTTCATAGGTAAGGACCCAATATTATTTTTTTTGACTGCTAATATTCGAAATGTGAGGCACAAGGGAACACACACACACACACACACGCACGAAGGCCTCGCATGAAGGGTCAAGTACAGGTATGGCACAAGTCAATCATTATCTACCAACCAACACAATAAAATAAGCACGCTAAAGCCTACTATCATAAACCCACTCCCTTCAGGTCAAAATACAATTTTGGGGTAGCCCTAAAATTGCCCTGTCTGCTCTGTGCCAATAAAATAAAATACGAACGGAGCTGCAATGGAATTCACCGACCAAAAATCGGGCCCATCATATATAATTATTACACTTCTGGGAGGTAGGGTGGATTCCGGACTAACGAGTAGGTGGTAGGTTTAGGACAGCTGTCTTGCCACATGTGAGCGTTCACCTTACCACCCATTCACTCCCCCTTCGAAGCCATAGAATTTGATGCAGAAATCGCGGTTTTAGATAATTTTTCTAGAAAGGAGTTGATTATTTTCCTGGAGACCAAGATCTTTAAAAAGGTTAAACAAAGATTTAGCTGGCAGGCCACGAGCGCCTACTTCCACCACGTGAAGGTGAACAGTGAAGCCGTTCCGGGTGAAGGCATTTAAGAGGTCATGGTATTTATTTAATTTGTACTCGTGGTCTTTTGGGATATTTGATTCCCATGGAACAGTTAATTCTACGATAACGACCATCTTCCGAGATAGAGAGTAAAGAGTTATATCTGGACGCAGCGCTGTGCATCCGAGACTTTCAGGGAATTTATACTGCTTAGAGACCGAATCGACCTCCATAATCCAATATGAAGCTTTCTCGGTTATTGAGAAAGGTTTTGCAGTGAAATGTTTTTTGCCTTTTAAGAGCCAACCCGCACAAACTGTATTGGGGGTTTGGAGGATACTGTGGAACCCTTGTTGGCATGAGCCACTGAGAGGCTAAGTACCTCGTGAATAACAGCAAGGACTTTGTCGTGGCGGTAAGTGTACCGTCCTTGATCCAAGGCCAACTTGCAGCCAGCTAGAATATGTCTAGCTGTGCAAGGGGTGTTGCTACAAAGGGGACATGAACTATCCTCGGCATAGCTCCAAAGAGCGAGGTTACTGGGGTCTGGAAGTGTATGCTGAAAGGCATTTAAATAAAATTTCAGTATCTCTGGCGTCCAGTCATACAACATTACTTTCCAGTGTATTGGAGGAGGAATGCAAAAGTCTCCAATTATTGTTGTCCAATCATTCTGGCATTGAAGGCCAATAGCGTGAGCCATACTATTGCTGTCGTAATCTCCCCGCAAGAGAGACTTCTTCAAGTCCACATCGCTCATGGTTGTACTGCCATACCCCAGACCAGTGCCATTCTGGCTGATTCCAGGAACTTTTTGTGGAAGTCAACGCGGGCTTGTAGATCATTTGACTCACTACGGCCACTTACTACGTGCTTCGATATTGCCGGATCCTTGGAATTGCTTAGAATCGAATTTTTGGTTATTCTGGAGTTGGCGTAGAGCAGAGAGGGCAGTTTTAGAGCTAGCCCAAAATTGTGTTTGGACCTGAAGAGAGTCGAGGGGTCAGCTGGTTTGGCTAAGGACAACCAGGATTTTAGACTAGCTATCACCAGTGCATCCAGACGAGACATATTGAGATGTCAACCACAACGGGCGAACCCGTCACCGCAGGACGTTTTAACGATTCATCGTTCTATCGACCGTGCAGTGAGCGTAGAAGACTTTGGACATTACAAATCCGACGTCTAGCTACGCCACAACCCGCAAGAGACCAACGCCTTTACCGCGAGATAGCCAGTAATGTTACCTGGCGGGCCGACACTCGCGCCCTTGCTTCCAATTGTGACCAGATTTCTCCGGTCTCTCGATTGGTACCGAGTTCGAGGTCGCTTGCGCGGTCCTCTCCCTTACGAAGCGGTGAAACGGAGTGCACCGAATCTGTCGCGGACCAAGGCGTCCTTTGCCCGACTCTGAACCGGGATCGGATGGCCAATGGTCATTTCAAGAGCAGTCGCCGTAAGGTAGGCAACCACCCCCGCTCTATAGGAAACAAAACAGTTCCCAGACTCCCCCGACTGTTAGTCGGAGAGCACAATCGATTAGCTTGCGCCGCTCGGTGCGCAGACCGTCCAGGAGCGCCAGAGGTTTGATTCCCAGGGGAGACTGGTTGACTCAGTGTCCTACCCAGGTTCGCACCCCATGCGTGGAGGCCATGCGATGGGTGTTGACCCAAAAGTGTGACCGACCCTGAACACATGGGTCATCGTGGCCACCTCATCATGGGCCCGTTAGCTCCCATCCAGACGAGACAGTTGGGTTTTGGTGAAATCGTAAATAAGAAAGGGCCATGACAAATGTGAAGTTAGATAGTTGTCATAGATCCAAGCCTTACGAGGGCCAGAAATTAGCAATGCATCTATCTTTTCCAGGCAATTACTGAAATGTTCTATAACATGATCGCCAGAGAGGTCTTTTCCCTGGCAGGTGATTTTCCAGTCAAGAAATTTGTAGTGGTTATTT
The DNA here is from genome assembly GCA_944548615.1 of Micropterix aruncella. Classification (NCBI taxonomy): domain Eukaryota; kingdom Metazoa; phylum Arthropoda; class Insecta; order Lepidoptera; family Micropterigidae; genus Micropterix; species Micropterix aruncella. The sequence goes on from OX155950.1 coordinate 25,426,152, forward strand.
GGGTCTATAAGGGAGATAATAGAGCCCTTTTACACCAATTTTGGGTCATAGAACGTAAATTTTGTGTCTATGCGGGCGAGTCCAAGGCAAAAACATTTGGAGGGCTTCACTTTTATACAGCCTGACCAGTCGCAGAACAGCTCCACTTTCTGTAATAGCAGGGAAAGCTGTTTGGGGCTCCTGGTGATAAAAGTTAGGTCGTCGGCAAAAGCGAGGCACGACGATGTGTATTGGCCGTCTGTTTTAAAACGGTAACCCCACTTCTTGTCGAACTGGGTCAGGCTTTCCAGCAGTATATTGAAAACGATATTGAATATCGTTGGAGAAAGGCAACAGCCCTGAAACAGTCCAATTGAATATGATATAGAGCGGGTAGTCCATTCTTGCGTTTTGACATGGAACATCAGACAGTTGTAGTAGGAGGCTACAATGTCACGCACCACAGATGGGAAGTTGTACCAGCGTAGCGCAAAGTGGAGGAGACTGTGCCGAACTGACCCAAAGGCATTCTCTAGGTCGAGCCAGCATACATTGATTTGGCGTTTGGCAATAACCAAAACTTCACGTTTAAGTCCAATTCTAAGGATCTGGCCATATTGAAGCATGTATTAAGTAGCTGTAGCGAATCATATTATATACAAGCCCCCGTAGACTTCCCACAAAAAAGTTTCTTGCTCGATCTAGCCAGAATGGCATTGGTCTGGGATAAGCCATAGATCCAGGAGTTTGTGGACCTGGAGGTCTCTCTTGCAAGGAGACTAGGACAGCATCAGTATAGCTCATGCTATTGGACATTTTTTACCAGAATGCCTGCACAAAAAGTGAGAACTTTTGGATTTCTTCTCTAACGCACTGGAAGGCAATGTTGTATGACTGGACGCTAGAGATGCTGAAATATTATTTAAATGCCTTTCAGCATACTCTTTCAGACCCCAGTAGCCTCGCTTGTTAGAGCTATTCAGATGATAGTTCATATCCCCTTTGTAGCAATACCCCTTTGCACAGCTAGACATATTTTATCCAGCCGCAAGTCAGCCTTAGATCGCGGATGGCACACACCGCCATGACAAAACCCTTGCTTCGTCAGGTAATTAGCCTCTCGGTAGCTCATACCAAGAAGGGTCTGCCAGTACACTCCAAGTGACACCCAATACAGTTTGTGCGAGATGTCTCTAAAAGGCAGAAAACATTCTGCTCCAAAAACTTTCTCAACAATCGAGAAAGCTTTAGATTGCATTCTGGAGGTCGATTTGGTCTCTAAGCGGTATCAATTCCCTGAAAGTTCCATATGCAAAGCCCTCAGTCCAGATGTAACTGTTTACTTCCTATCTAGGAAATTACCTGTCGCATTGGAATCAAATATCCCAAAAGACCATGAGTACAGACTAAATAAATACCATGATCTAGCAAATCGCCGTCACCCCAAACGGCTTCACGGTTTGCGCGCTGGAAGTTGGCAAGTCTCTCTTTGACCTCTTTTCTACAAAGCAATATCCTAAACTGCAATTTCCACATCCCAAATTCTTTGGCTTCGAAGGAGGAGTGAATGAGTGGTAAGGTGAAAGCTCACATGTGGAAAGACAGCTCTACTGAACCTACCAGCCAATCCTTAGTCCTGAGTCCACTATTCACCCCCCCCCCCCCCTTCCTCCCCCACCAGAAGTGGTGTAATAATAGTATTATGATGGGACCGACTCCAGTAGGTGAATTACATGTCATTTATGATTTCATATTTGTTTTTTAATTATTGTGGCTCACTTCTCTCCCCCCCCCCCCCCCCCCTCTAACAGAAATGTAATAATAGTATTATTATGGGCCCAACTCCGGTCCGTGAATTCCATGGCAGCTTCGTTTGTATTTATCATTTAAATTTGTTGTTAATTTGAGAAGGGCACAGCCCATTCTGTGCATTACAATATAAAAGGTTTAGGCACTGAAAACAACATAAATAATTTGAGTATTTATTATAAAGTAAAAAAACAAACAAAGTTTTAACGTTTGGCTCAAATATACATTGTCTCAATCATTATCAGGACAATTGACTGCATTCTCTATCTTTCCGTACAGTGTACTCCGTACGATGTTCATATTGAGGTTTTCTATGAATGTATTTAAAAGAACAAGTGCAAAATCAGCCTCCAGAAAACTACTGGGTGAAACTTCTCACAATATGGAAATCAGTCAAATTCGTCTAACGATTTAAAAATACTTAATAGTAAAAAAAAATGCTCTGATATCAACAAAACTGCACTAAAATAAGCCCAAACATAATAATTTCAATAGACAATTTATTCAAAATGAGCATTTTCAGCGCAGATCATTCACAGTGAGAATGATAATTTTATAATAATAACATCACAATTTTTTATATAGTTAACACACAATAAGTAAACAAATCGACTAATAAACACAAAAGTCATGGTACAATAAATATACAATGGTAATCTACTGGTTGACCAAAATTACCTACACAATGACCAAAATTAAAATTATGTAGAACTAACTTATCAGTCAATTTTCAGTTTCGAATTACTGTATAGAGAACATTGGTATATTTTACAGACAGCGAATGATAAAATGTATACAGAGTGTTGTATACCTTGGAAGTCGGCAATCTGATGATGTACCAGCAATGATTAAAGTAAAGCAAAATAAGACAGTTTGAAAACGTATTGACTAATAATATAGCATCATTAAAGGAATACAGTTCAGAGATATTAGTTTAAAAGGGAGAAATTTAGTAAAAAGAGAACAATGACAAAAAAAAATATCTGTAATTAACATAATAGTGAATTCTAGTAACAAGTACATAATTAATGTTTAAAATAAAGATTACTTTTAGTAAAAACAGGATATTGATAAGGAAACGAAATTGTAATACGGATATAATGATACTTAGTAGAGAAAATCTGTTTGGTGAAATCTTACAAATTAATCAATACATACAAATCAGATAATTATTTAAAAAATATTGAAACAGTAATACTGTAAAATAAATATTCCTACACATGTCTAAGCAATGTCTTATGCTAAATCTATCAGTAACATTATACTATTTTAAAAACACTAGAGTTTTCAACATACTTAGGAATTATTTATTCTGAAAGACAACAGTAATTCATCTTAAATCTAAAATAAGGCACATATTTTGAGCGATTCGATTATTTTCTAGTCTTAATATTCTGCTGAATAAGTACCACAACGTTACCGCTGAAACTATTCCTGGGAGGTTCTTCATCCTCACTGGGAGATTCGTTCGTTCGAAACCGTTCATTTCCGGCTGAGGAACTTTGATTAACTATATTTTCGTTTAAGTCTACTCTAATAGTTTCAATATTGGTCGCCGAAATTGAAGGCGAAGTCGACGCATTATTGAGCAAAGTTATGGCAGTTTTCCCCTGCTCCGCGTTTCGCGCAGCGCTCGGGTTCTGCGAGACATCGGATGGTATATTCTCTTGTGTTCGTATCCTTTTAGGCGGCGGCAGTGGGTCGTCTCGGGAGTCTTCGTCTCCCGGTTGGGAAATTAGGCGGACTCCCCTGGCTTCTGATAGTGCGCTTGATAGGCTACCGACGAGAGGTTCACTACAGAAAAAAAATATATATGCTGTACAATAGCAGATACCAAAGCATAGTAAATGTGAAGCGGAGGCAGAAGGTGCCTTCTTTGTCTATGAAACTAAAGCTGCAAATATTCAATATGAATGTTAAATTGATCTTTATTTACGGCTGCAAGACGCTATCACCAATAAACTCCAAGTATTTCACCTTTAAAATTTAAATGTCAGCTTTTTGTGAATTTAACTGAAAGTGCTAGTCAGTGGGCGGCCACTTCCATAGAAAGAAAATTTGTATGGAGCCGGAGGCTATCAAGGTGGCAACTTAACTATGCCACAATAACACGAAATGCGGTTGTCAGCCTGCGAGACGCGTCTGCCAATTTTCCGCGAGCTGTATATTGTCTTTGCTCTGTCTGACCATCACACATACTGGGCATTTTGCTGCGCATACGCACGCATAGCGTCCGCACACCGCTTCCGCTCTGCTGTCAGTCGTGCGTGTGATCAATGGTGCGTCTTATGTGCGTTGTTTGCTTACCGTTTGCTGCGTCACTTGTGTTTTACGTCTTACCGGCTTCATTTTGGGTTTTTCGAGATTTGTGCCGCCTCTCGGAAAGTGACGATGTATAAGAAATGTGTAGTTTGCGGACTAATTAGGCGCAAGAGAGGAGAACCTGAGGGTGTGAGTGTCTTTTATGGCAGTATTTTTAATGGCGCATTTTTTCATAGTATTAATATTTATTCTAATACGAGACATCAATAAACCGTATGCTTGATTCGTAATTTTGTTTTTATTTCTATCGATTTATGTATCCGGTAAGGGTGGGCTACACTGGCTTGTGGCGTTTTTATCGATATCGATAGGTGGGCTGCGCTGGCTTGTGGCGTTTTTATCGATATCGATAAATAGGCTGGTTAATGATTAACTATTGCATTGGTCAGATGTTGCCATTTCGCAAGACCAGAGGGTTGCCATTCTGCTAAAACCAGAGTGTTGAAAAAGAGTGTGACAGACACAATCTACAAGAAATTGCGACGGTTGGCTGCAATGCGGTTTTTGTGCTGTTGGCTATATTATAGTCGCCGGTACTAACAAAAGTGAATTTCGATTCAAATGTACTGAGTTCCGCATCTTATTTATATAATCAGTGGAGCTGGTACAACTTAGTTTATAAGTCAATTTAGCGTATGTATATCGTCATTTGGCTGCTTCTGCGTTAACCACTGGGGTGCCAAAAATGCCTATAGGCATTTTGCGGTGGTTGACACATAGCATAGCCGTTTTGTACGGCCACCATATTTATATATTCTATAAATATATAATATACATGACTAACAAGATTAATTATTAGGTTACAAGAGGGAATTCATAAAAAAAACATATTGTTAGTATTTATTTATATGCAGCACCGTTTTTGCGTACGAACTCTGGCTTCCAACAGGTTAACCCATAATAATTATTATTCTCTTATCAAATACCTATAGGTATTTGAAGATAGCATCATTTGGATGTTGAAGTAAGCGCGTATAAAATAACTAGTACAATACATTGTTGTCACTGCAACAAAGAAAGAGAAAAAGATGGGGTAACCTTATAATGTCGACAGTAAAATATACTTACGATTGAGAAGTCCAATTACTCTCGAGCGTATTATCATCATGTTCTAATGGCGGAATCAAATCTGTCTGCTCTGTAGCGTGAGAAGAATCTGGTTCTTCAGTGTCATGGACGGGAGCAGAACTAAAATAAAAACAAAAAACCTGAATTAATTTCACTTTCATGCAAGAATGATTGAACCGGTAATCTATGAAAGGGTATATTTACATATTTGTCTCTAATTCGCCATTTTATATTTTTTTAAATCTATAGGTCTAAAAACATATTCTGAAAAAACATGGCACCTGCTACATCTTTCTATCCACTTTGTTTAAGAATTAAGATGTGTGGTTAAAGTTAATAATAGGATTTTTTATTCCAAAAACCAGTAACGTAACTAAGCCGTTGCAGCCGGTGCGGCGTACCGAGGCTAGCGATAGTTCAAGGGCCCAAAAGTAAACTTCTGTCTACAATCGACATTCTATCCAATTCTACCAGCAAGCTCTCAGCTAGAAGTCAAAAAAATTGATGTCTCAAAACTGATCGATGATTTTGCAGATTGCAAATCAAAACAAAAACCACTCTGGAAATGTATTTGTTCATAGTTTTTATATGCTTAGTTAATTTAATTATGTAGATATGCAGAAATTGGTAAATTTCTTGAAATATTATGTGGGTATTTTTTATTCTTGTCAGTTTTGCACTTAGTAGTTCTGATCAAAATATAGCAATAAAAACTTTTCATTTCACGCCAAAGATGGAGAAATATAATTCAGTAAGTAAGTTAACAGTAAAGCGTCGTATTAATACAGAAATAAATGTTTGGAACTTCTCCCGCCACAATGTTTCTATGTGATCCCGCGTGTCCTTCTTAAGTTCTTGGAGACTTGTTCCACAACATGTTCGAGACAATGACCCCAAATGAATACGCCGATTTATAATGTAGCTACAATATAAATAATGTAATGTATTCAGTAATTACAACCTATATGCCATAATGAAAGTAAGTATGGGAAGGGCCTTTAGATAAATTTCGCACTGGGGCCCATTTTGTTTAATTATGCCAATGCCAAAAACATAGCATTGATAAGTTATCAGATGACAGTATATTACTTAAATCCCTCTGGAAAAGTCCAGCTGTTAAAAATAGTCTCTCAGATGATGCTGAACTTATAATTCGTGAGATTCGGGTAATGGTATTATAATGAATATTTTATTTCGCAAGCATTCCAGATGCCATCACCTCTTGAGAATTTTTTATTATATCACCATGTTTAGGATTTTGATTATTTGAAATACTTAATTCGAGAGATAGATATTTATTTTAATAATTCGTGAGATTCGGGTAATGGTTATTATTGTAATGAATATTTTATTTCGCAAGCATTCCAGATGCCATCACCTCTTGAGAATTTTTTATTATATCACCATGTTTAGGATTTTGATTATTTGAAATACTTAATTCGAGAGATAGATATTTATTTTAATAATTCGTGAGATTCGGGTAATGGTTATTATTGTAATGAATATTTTATTTCGCAAGCATTCCAGATGCCATCACCTGTTGAGAATTTCTTATTATATCACCATATTTAGGATTTTGATTATTTGAAATACTGTTCCGATAACTGTCTCTTCGTTAACGTAAGCAAATGTCACTTAATCACATACTCCAGAAAAAATACTAATATAATGTTTGACTACAACTTGAATGGCGCTATAGTTGGAAGAGAAGCAGCGGTGCAAGATCTTGGGATACACTTGACGCGAAAATGCTATTCGCCGAACACATCGATAATATTATTAGAAAAGCATATAAATTACTAGGTTTTATTCTAAGGGTATCATCGGTATTCAAATCCACTGACACGCTTAAAACCCTCTATAATTACTATGTAAGAAGTCAGTTGGAATTTGCATCAGTGGTCTGGAATCCCCAATATTTGATTTACATATCGCGGATCGAATCAATAAAAAAAAGATTTGTGAAGCGATTAAATTTCACTTTTTTTACTAAGCCCAGGTCCTATGAGGAATCCTTAAAAGCCCACAAGTTAATGTCATTGGAGAGCCGTAGAGTCTTGATCGATGCCGTATACTTGCATGGGTTGGTAAATAATTCCATCGATGCGAATGCGATTTTGCAGCACATTGAATTTTATATTCCTCCTCGCCCTGTTCGATCGCATCGACTATTTCATCTCCCTGTGGTGAAAACCAACGCATCTCAAAATGCATTTCTATACAGAGCGTGTCATAGATATAACACAGATTTTTTAAGTGTGTGATCAAAAACCAATCAAAAACCTCTTATAAGAATTCGATTTAAAAAAAATCTAGTCTTTCTAGCTAGATGATCACAAAATATTTGTACATATTATGGGCTCGATTGCGTTTCTTCGTGAACTATTATCGGAAATTAGTCCATGTGAACGAGACAGGGCAATACGCTAGAGCAGAGTGTGAGATAAGCGGTTGTCACTTTTTCGCATTAAAACTTCTCGCCAAGGTCAAATCTTACAACGCACGAAATATGCTCAAATTTATTCGGACGAGTATAAGTTCGGCAGGTAGTATTTATCGATGATCGTTCGTTTCATATTCCGCTCTAACGTATTGCTCTGTCTCGTTCGCTTGGACTAATTTTAGTTTTAGTTCACGAAGAAATGCAATGGGGCCCTATATTTCATTTAATTTAGTTCATGGACATAATTTTATCTTAAGTATATTCATTATAATACCCACATATCATACCTAAAATTAAATATAAATATATTTATATACATACATAATATTTCATTATCTATTTTGTATCTCAAGCGGAAACAATATAAAATTATATTTCTATAAAATTATATTGCGTTCATTTTGTATACTTAATATTCAGAATCACATTAATGGATTTTTGTTACTTTTAAATACGTTTTTACTGCATTGTATGATGTAGTGCTGTTTGGTTCCAGATTAAAATAAACATGTTGCAACCGCCATTGTCCATGGTAGACAGTTAATTTTTATCTTATTTATAATTAAACTGATTCTCGCACCGGTGTTGATGTGCGGTTTTTTTATTATCAAACTCTTTCCGACTATTAGGAGACCACAATCCATTTCCATTTACGGTTCAGTATATCATCGATTCTTTGGTTAGAGTAGTTTCTAATTATTTTATAAAAGTGGGCAAGTCACTGGTGTTTTACGCTTTTATTTCAAATACTTACTCATATATCAAAATAGGAACAAAAGGAAATCTCTGAAATTCATACGTATTTTGCATATAGAAACCGATCTCTATTCATCAATATCACACATATGGAGGAAGCAGATATCTATGTCTACATAGGTAATATCGTAACATGCAGAACGGAGCACCACAGAGCACCACCACAAAGGGAAGAAATCATAAGGGGTTTGTGTTAAATAAGATAAGGAATATTTTAATTAAATATAAATAAGCTAAATCAAAATCTTTTAGTTTAAATAAATAATGTTCAATCAGCAACTATCAAAATACACAAAATAAAGTATCTAACCTAAAGAGCAATAGAGAGAGCCAAATCGGTTAGATAGCATTCAGTGAAAATGCCTACGGCAGAATGGATAAAATCAATAAATCATACAATAATACAAAAACTCACTTGGTTCGTCTCTCGCAGCTGGGCACACGATACACGGCGGCCGCTTGTGTTGTCTCTCGCTCTTTACGCCCAATGACAAACCCCTCGGTGCTTTCTTCTAAGAAAATAATGAATATTAAAAAAAAAAATTCAATCCATAATAACAAGATAGATTACTCTGTCAGTATAGACTGGGACGCTAAGTATAAAAAATACGGCTCCATACAAAAAAACCTTTTTATTTAAATAATGAATTTAGGGATATATACCTATACAAAAGTCACATATTTGGTATTGATGTTAGTTTGGTTACGTTGTACTACATAATAAAGGAATAACTAAACATTTTTTAATCGGTTAATTAATGCTGAGTTTGAATCTGTGGGGATAGAACAGATATATTTAATTAATCGAAATATGGCCCTCTAAGAAGTTTGTCATTTTCAGTCTGATATGATTTTTTCTCCTATAAAAAGTTATCCGAAATCTGAAAAAAAGTAGGAGTCTGTAAAGTATGGGGAAACGGTGGGCGATGAAGTCTTCAGAGATAACTTTTTTACAAATATTTGCTGTGAAATGTGTGGGCGTTCGTTGTCGCGGTGGCGAAAATTGTTTATTCACAAGATTCTCCAACCTTGTTTACAATGCTTCACAGTACATATTTGCATTAACTGTCATGCCAGACCACAAGAAGCTTTAATGGATAACACCGGCACAGGACATCTAATTGGAAAATAATTAACATTTTTAACTCTTTCATGATTGCACATATCAAAATATCCTATCTATTAGCCCCTCAAGCCCCGATTGGCCGATATCGGCCACAATACGATTCAGCGTGACGGCCCCGTTTGAATTTTATTTTAATTTAATTTGTTTTATTTTATTATGTTTTATTATCTTAATATGTTTTATTTTAATTATGGATACAGTGGTTTGGCAGTAATTAATATTTTGTAACAGACAGTGTCGTAATTCATTTTTTTAACTAATTTTTACTATTTTTTTTTGGGACAGCAACTTATCAATCGTCTGAGGGGCCGAGGCCTGAAGGGTTAATAAGATAGATTGATCAGATATCTATTAATAAGATGTCCGATAAATTGATTACAAACAGAAATACCAATGAATATCTAATTTTGAATTTGAAGTTATTTAAGTCGAAATTAGCCAGTGTGAAAACAAGAGCTTTCACCCACGTGTACATATAATATCAGTCTGTAGATTGACTAAGACGTTAACTCTGTGCACATCTATATGAGTGCAATATTTTTTTCATTTAATAGATATACATACCTTCTTCGTGGTTTTCAGAGTTCATAAAATTAAAAGGCGGTTGAATCGGTGGTGTGCACGCTTCGGAATAAGAAGGAACAGCATTTACAGCTTGATTATAAGACGGTAAACCGTTCAATAAATTCTGTTCAGCCTCTGTGGTCACTCTCGGTGGTGTTTCTGGCACTGACGTCCGTATAGAAACTGAAATAATGAAAATAACAGATTTAAAATAAAATAATTGTCTTCAAATAAACCTACTAAACTACTGAATGAGATTTACTTTTATGAGAAGTAATTTTGATGTGCTTTATGCCTCATATCGACTTGCGAGCGCGGTGCGCTGTGAGCGGCCCAGCTCGCATGTTGATACCTGTTTGGTCGAGTCGACCGGCGTCGCTTGACTCAAGCAAACCGGTATTGGCATGCGGACAGAGCAGCTCACAGCGCGCCGTGCTCGCAAGTCGATACGAGACTTTATAATACATGGACGTAGGACGCATGATAATCGAGATGTCCAGGGGTACCCGAAAAAAACTAATCATTGCAAGGTTAGATAATATTATGATATTTATATAAATATCCAAATATCGGATATATATCAACATTGGATATTTATTGTTCCTAGGAGAAATGAATGAATAAATTATACTATTTATTTATATTGAAATAACCAAATAACATTAAAACTACAAAAATCCACTATTTGATAATAATAATAATATTTTGATAGCCATTAGAGTTTAAAAGCAGAACATGCAATAATTTAGGTAATTCTCATGAAACGGTCACAGTAAAAGGCTTGCGATTACCCAAAGCTGTCAAAATAACAATAATAATAAATATCGATATACGTATTAGTGTTGCAATGGAAAGTGAATCAGCTGGATATCGGATACTGCATAGCCAGATATCCGGCTGCCGAATATTATTATTGCAATACTTAAATTGTAAAAAAAATACTCCACAAGAATTAAATAACATTAAGTACAGTATTTAACATTAATTAAATATTATCTATCAGTTTATATGTTATAAAACAATATGTTAAGTTTATTAATATTCAACCCGTCGAATGCCAACAGTGCCTATAGGCACTTGTCAGATTCGCGGGTATATATATTATATAAATATATAATATACATGACTAACAAGATTAATTACTAGGTAACAAGAGGAAATTCATGAAAAAGCGATATAAATAAAATACAAACGGAGCTGCCATGGAATTCACAGACCGGAGTCGGGCCCATCATAATACTAATTTTTTTTACACTTCTGGCGGGTGAGCACTGGATTCCGGACTTACGAACCGGCTGTGGTAGGTTTAGGACCAGCTGTCTTGCCACATGTGAGCGTTCACCTTACCACCCATTCACTCCCCCTTCGAAGCCATAGAATTTGAGATGCAGAAATCGCAAATTTAGATATTTTTTCTAGAAAGGAGTTGATTATTTTCCTGGAGAGACCAAGATCTTTAAAAAGGTGAAACAAAGATTTAGCTGGCAGGCCTACTGCCACCGCGTAAAGGTGAACAGTGAAGCCGTTCCGGGTGAAGGCATTTGCGAGGTCATGGTATTTATTTAATTTGTACTCGTGGTCTTTTGGGATATTTGATTCCCATGGAACAGTTAATTCTACGATAAGGACCATCTTCCGAGATAGAGAGTAAAGAGTTATATCTGGACGCAGGGCTGTGCGTCCGAGACTTTCAGGGAATTTACACTGCTTAGTAGTATTACCGCCGATGACAACGTAATTTCCATATATCTTGTTAATTTGTCATTTAAAGTAATATTTTAAACTTTGTTAAAACCCCGTTCAAGAGTTTCTTGGGCATTCTTCTCTGTCAGTCGTAATCAAATGTCCACACTTGCAAATACATAAAAATTAAATTATAATCCAAGCATCAGGAGAGATGAACTTTGTGGCGTAAGTCGGGTGGATGCCTGGAGCAGGCGTGGGAAGAGTGAGGCAGCCGTAGCAGCTGTAATTGAGAGAGATGGTGATAAACGTTAGCAGGCGTCTGTTTTAGATAAAAAAAACTGCGTTGTGAGCGACGCTTAGTCTGATCGACCTGTCGGCCAAGTCAGCCGCCCGCGTTCTAATCTTTTTGCTCGGATTTTTTTGTTGGACTGACCCGAAAACATGGTGGATATTATGGCCCAAGCTGTACGAAACCGTTCGCTACCACATCGGATAGGACTACTAACTAGAGCTGTCAAATAAGACAGGCAAACCCGTCACCTCAGAAAGTTTTAACGAAATTTATCGTTCTGTCTCCCGTGAGGTGAGCGCAGAAGACTTAGGACAAAACAGTCCACCATCAAGCTCCGCCACCTGCCCGTCAGAGGCCAACGCCTTACGGCGAGGCACCGGGAAAGGTACCCAGCGGGCAGCCTCGTCCCCTGACTACCAGTTTGGAAGGATATCTCCATATGGAATTAACCTTCAGGATACCTCCTACCTCCTGGCTGGTGACAGCCATAGAAGCGGTGTCAACCGAATCTATCGCGAACCACGGCATCCTTTATCCGGCTTTTCACCCAGAATCGAGTAGCCGATGGTCGTTTCAAGAGTAGTCGCCGTAAGGTTAGCAACTACCCCCGCTCTAAAGGAAACAGTACTGTTTCCAGACTCCTCCGACTATTAGTCAGAATGCACAAACGATTGGCTTACGCCGCACGGTGCGCAAACCGTTCAGGAGCGCCAGAAGATTGACTCCTGAGGGAAACTAGCCGTAAGGTCAGAGTCTTACCCGGGCTCGCATTTCATACATGGAGGCCGATGGATGGGTGTTGATGCGTGAGTGTGAATTGAGTATTGAGATATTGAATTAGTGAGTACCCTGTATCGTACCCTGAATCCTGAATTAGCGAGACAAAAATGTATCATTCTATAAAGCTACATATCCAAAACCACATATTATTGTAATGTACTCACAGTATACGTAATCTTTACAATTTGGTTTTCTCAGAGCATATATTATTAGAAAAAATACTGCTAGCAAAGCGATGACACCGCCGACTATAGCACCGATCATTCCATAGGAGAATGATGTCTCCTTGTCGTTTTTTCCAATTTCATTTGTAGGCATTTCGGACACAATATTTTTTATGCAATAATTGCATAAGGCGCCAGGTTCTGGGCAGTCCGATCTGAAACTAAAAAATAAAATAACATTAGTTAAAAACAGACTCGATTTGTACCTAAAAACTTGTTAATATTGTTCATGGCTAGCTTTACGACATCTGATCTGGACATATCAGCAAAGCTGCCTGTTTAGGATAAATAATAATAATATATTGGTATTCTTTACTATTTGTCCGTGATTTCAAGACATCGGATGTGGTAAAGTTGCTAAAGACATTTCCAATCACCACCATCCCATTAAAGCATACAATAGCAGATACTGCTTATCTGCTTTTAGATATCAAACAAGATAATAGTGTTGCATTTATTTTAAAAAATAAGCACTCTTTATTGATTAATTTAAATCTACATACTCCTCATATAATACAATATTTAGCAAAGAGAAAAACACATAGTTTTAATTCTCCATAAAGGTTTGTTTGAATAATATTGTTTTACTTTCCTGGCAGAGGAAAAGTATTGTGAACGCGCTCTGTGTGTGTGTATTCCTTCTCGATAGCGCCCAAACGCTTCATCCATTTGAGCTGAAGTTTGGCATGCATGCATCATTTGGTCATGTCAAGAGATGAAAAGATTGTGGTTAAAATCGGTCCACCAGGACGCTAGTCATATTGGGTCCTTACCTATGAAGTTGCTGTTCTATCAAGAAAATTTAAGGCCAAAGATTTTGTAGGAAAAATGTATATTTAATAAATAGAAATATTGACCCCTATGCAGATTTGTAAGCAACCCCCTATGGCAGAAGGGTTGCTTAATTCCTCAGCTGTAAAACTCTCAAGGACAGAAACCAATTAATGCTTTGAAGGCGTTTTTTACCCACTCTTCAAAGTTCATTTTTTTCCCTTGTAAAAAGTAATCTAAATTATGAAAAAAAATAAACTCTATTGGAGCAAGGTCTGGCAAGTACGGTGGGTGACCAAGAGTCTCCAGCTGCAACTCCTGCAGCTTTGCGACTGTTTGCAGTGACATCTGTGGTTATATGTTGTCATGCAGAAGCAATGGCGATGAGCGATTGGCCAGGTTCGGTTATTTAATCATGAGCTTCTCCATCATTGTTTGCACAGTTCTTAACAGTACACATTTACAGTAACTATACAGTCTTGCAGTCTGGCTGTATACAGCCAGACTGCAAGACTGTATACAGCCTGGCTCTATACAGCCAGACTGCAAAAAGCTGTAATAGAAAACACTGGCACAGGATCTCATATTTGAAAATAATGCAAACTTTCAACTTTACCATGGTTGCACAAACGAAAATATTTGAGAAAAAACAAACAACGGAAAGACAAATAAACAGCCCATTCTTAAAAAAGAAAAACATGGCCTGAATCAAAATTTATTTGAATTTGAAATTCCAACTCAAACCCAAGTTATCCAAGTTTAAAGTGGACAGTGTGAAAACAGCAATTACATAGGTAAGGGACCCGATACTTCAATCTAGACTTTCGGTACACGGACATGTTGTTAGGCTAAAACAACGTTGTGAAATTTTGGTTGGAATATCTCATATACAAGCGACACAATTTTTAAACTCCGCCATATTTAATAAAATACTACATCATATTGGAAAAATACCATTTTAGTACCACAGAAAATACTACAAATAAGGTACGAAAAAACTACAAAAATACTACTGGGGAGGGGATTGACGCGCGGGAGTGGAAGGGGGCAGTTTTCAGGGAATTGTGGAGAGGGGAGGGGGGAGAGGGGCTGTCTACTTGCCGGGAAAGTCTTGGGGTGACCCAACCGATTTTTTTAATTTTATTTATTTATGCAAATGTACAACAACGTTACAATATTAATAGAGATATTAATGCTTTAATTAGTAATGAAAATATTAACAATCTAATGCTTACAATTTGTATGCTTGGAGATATGATTATAATACTAGATTTTGAAAAAAGCTTTGTATAATAAAATATACACACCCCTCTCTGCAATTGCCACAATCACCAGGAAGTCTGGCACACTGCTCCTGAGCGGGATATCGATTGTAAACTATACAGTCGTAACATTGTTGGCATTTGCCAATTTTGGACACGCAAAAGAAATTCTGTGTGCAATCGCTGTCAAAAAGGCATTCTACGTTCCGGGGTACAGATGAAGCTGTCTGTAGAAAGTTTGCAAAGGTTGCCAAAACCAGGAGCTTCCAGCGGAACCCCATGTTGACCGCTGGTGAAATCTGAAAAAAAAGAAAATAGGGAAAAGTTAAACAAGTATAGGTGGTTGAAATATAGTAACAAATTAGGTATGAAAAACTTAAGAAATATAAAATGGAAGCCATTTTACTCCATTTTTGTATTATAGGTAGTTTTTTAAGGAAACAAATAAGTTATGGTCGACGTTGTATTTTTTGATGAAGGAAACCCGCTTGGAAACCTATGGGTTTATGAGGGATAGTTCTCTACCGATTTGGCTATGGACCTACTAAAAATGGACTAGCTAAAAATTGCTAATAATTAAAGTTAACGCTAACAAAATTTCAACAAGTTCGTCATAACATACTGTTTCAACTCTTATACTTTTATAGATAATCACCTGGCAAAGTGCCTAATGATAAAAAACCCAAAACTTCACCTTTTGCAGTTTATTATTCAAAAGCAATTTGCAATGGTGATTTTTATTGTGAATTAATAAATAAAGAAATAAAATGTCTTGTGTTCTTAGCAGTCTACAAGTTCTAATGGCCAAAATAGTCACCAACAGTTGCAGCAAAGAGACAATAAATATATAGCCTGAGTATATAAGAAGATACAATATAACTTGATAGTAGCTAGGTTTTCATTGAGAACTTATTATGTGCCTACTGCGAGAAGAGGGGCCTAGTTAGGCTACCCCCCCCCCCCCCCCCCACCCAACAAAATAATCAAGTTGAAGATAATTCATGAAACATTACTGATCATATTCCTGTAGAGATCTCGCCAATTAATTTGATTACATGATAAAAATATATTGAATGATTTTCCATCGAAAACAGATATAAGTATATACCTGAAAACAAGTAATTACCGCTCTTATCAAATCTAATCTAATTTTCCATCGTCGTCATCGTCAGAAAAATTAAACAATTCAGAACATTCTAGAAAGGTACTGATACCATATCCGTGGGTATACACAGACGGAGGTATCATATCAGGCCCGGATCTAGGGGGAGCGAACCAGGGTGCTTGCCCTGGGCGGCAATTTAAGGGGGCGCCAAATTCATGTGTTTGTTCAATTTCACCAAATTCGCATCGTACAATCGATTGTTCATTTGATTTAGACACATCGTAAGTTGATTTTTTAACATACGCGCAGTGTGTGTGATGTTTTATTGTGATTTCTTGATAGCTTTTCAGTCCAAATTATGAAGCAACACTGTTTAAAGATTATAAACAAAAAAAGTGCCTATTTAGTGTATTTTTTTTCCATAATTTTATAGGTAATTTGTAGATTTTCGATTTTTTTGCACAAAAATGAAAATGCTCATATATTTTTAAAAACCACATATTTATTTAAAATAAAATTACATAGGTACATAACACTTACAATTATTAAAAACCAATAAAAACAGTACTTTGTTGTTCCTCCTTTTTTTTATTACTGCTTCAATACGTTTTGGCATGGATTTCACCAAATTTTGTATGTAGTCTTGGGAAAAAATTTCAAACCACTTTTTCGATTATGTTTTTAAGGTTTTCCTTTGACGAAGGCTTTAGTTTATTTATTTCGATTGCCGTTCTATGTCAATGTTCTCAATAGGGTTCAGGTCTGGACTATTTCCGGCCCAATCCAGTGTTGGAATTCCATGAATTTTCATATATTCTTTGACCTAAAAATTATTTTAATAGTGTTATATTTTTTTTATATTTATTTTGAACATTATAAATCAATGTCAGAAAAAAATAATACTTACAGTTTTTGCTCGGAGTCATCTTGGAAAACGCACATATAGGAATAGTACATTTCAATTGACAGGAATAAATACTCTTCCAATTTTTTTTTGTAAACTTTTCAGTTCCTTTTATGAATGCTAATTGCCACAAACCATAAAAGGAGAAACATCCCCAGACCATTTATCCAGCAGGATGCTTCACTGTTGGTCTAAGACACTCATAGCTTAAACGTTCTCCAGATCTTCCTCTCACCTACTGAATTCCATCCGAACAAAATAAATTAAACTTACTCGCATCGGAGAAAATAACACGTCGCCAATCGATTTCAATCCAAGTTTTATATTTTTTAGACCATTCTAGGCGGGCAATGCGCATTTTTTTGGTCAGTAGTGGCTTTTTTGCAAGCCTCCTGGCAAAAAAGCCGCTCTCCCGGAGTCTTCGGCGTACGGTTTGAACACCCACTTCAGAACCACCAGACTTTATGAACTCTGTCCTTATATTCATGGCACTTTTGAATCGATTCTGCAAACAGATTCGCTTCAGCAGTCGATCCTCAGCATGTGTTGTCTTTTTTTAATGCCCAGTACCTTTTTTTCGCTCTAGACTTGCAGAACCTTTAATTTTTTATACAATTTTACACTGCAGTGTCACTGTATCCAATCTGAACTGCTATAGCTCTGGGGAACTCACTTTTTGCATCGCTAAAGTTAAAATTGTATTTTTTTGTAAAATCCTTAGTTAAACTATTAATTATGAATAATATTAATACGATGTCAACTCATTGAAAGTCACAATAAAACTGGTCTCATTATTTGAGTAAGACCCTATTCTGGTAGAAAAAATATAAGGGTATGGGTAATTAGTTCTTAGAACTAATTTATACCTGCACTAGCCCTTTTCGATAGGTGGAAAGATTTCAGTGCTCGCTACTGTATATATTTCCGAAATGTACTTTATCAGACTTTTCATTTGATATGAAATATGATACATTTATCCTAATTTATTGACATTTGGACATTTAGATAATTATTTATTTGACATTTGAGCACTTAAGGTACCCTATGACACTCGGGATGACATAATGATTCTAACAATACCATACACTGCTAAATCGGTTCAGGCGTTTAGCAGTTATGAAAGCAGTAGCATAAAGAAACGGAAAACACACATACATGAATCCTAAAGACATAACAGTCCTTTCTTGGGCAGTCGTCTAAAAAGGAGTATTAGGGTGCTGGCGCCATCTCAGCCGCCGTCTTAAAAAAAACCTAACTACAATTATTACAGCAGATTTTTGCATTCCTCATGTTCAAAAACATACAACTAGGCATTTTGGACGCATACCTAATCCCTGTATCGTCCGCGTACGCGGACGATACAGTTCCGACTTTAAAGTCCCTGTATGATTATTATGGCGCCATATTGGCCCCTATCTTGGATACCCCACTGCCGGTCAGGATTTCGCTTGGGAAACCGGCATTTTCAGATTCAACAGGGTCATAATAGGAGGAAAAGACCTTCGCCCAAAAGTAATATGAAATGCTCCTAAAAATTCGATTTTCTGAAAATTTCACTAATAAGCTACGTGACTAAATTTGTATTTCTATAAATGCAAAAAAAGAGGCATTATTATTTTGATGATATTTTTTACAGAAATTATAATACTCTAGCAGTATGTAGGTCAAAAAAAAACAAAAGAATAATCATACCTAATGGTAAGTAAATATACCTACTCTTGTAAATAAAGTATTGTGTTACATGTTGAATTAAAACAAACAAGTCATTCAAGTGATAAATAAATGATAACCAAGCTATAAACAGTAATACAAGCCACTGAATTATGTCTACTGACATTGATAGGACTTCCTAGTCCAATGTAGCCTGAGTAGCCTAAGTAGGCTAAAACTATTGCTGATGCTGAAAAATATGCTAAAAGGAACACGGGTGTGTGTGCGCATTCCTTCTATGATCTCAATGCCGTCTTTTGCAAAAATCTTCTAGGCAGAAGCATGGGCGCCCGCAGGGAGGGGCAAGGGGGGCACTTGCCCCCCCCTGGATTGATTGAAAATAGTCAAATAAATAATGCTACTTTTATTTTAAATCAGTTTGTGTTAGCATAAAGAAATTGTGGAGAGACAGAACGTTGGCCAAATAGAGTTATCAACTACATCGGGCAAACCCGTCACCCGTCATCGTCACCAGGAAGTTTTAACGATTAGTCGTTCTATCCCCCGTGAGGTGAACGCAGAAGATTTGGACAAAAACAGTCCACCATCAAGCTCCGCCACACGCCCGTAAGAGGCCAACGCCTTAACCGCGAGATAACTAGGTGGGTTACCCAGCGGGCTCACACTCACGCCCTTACTTCCAATTGTGAACAGATTACTCCGGTCTCTCGATTGGTTACGAGTTCGAGGTCGCTTGTGCGGTCCTCTCCCTTAAGAGGCGGTGAGACAGCGTCGGATTTTTGCTAGTAAATTTGAAGATATTTATTGTCAACTGGAAGAATTTGCATTGCACGCAAGTGGAAATACACGACAGGCTGCACATCAGTTATATTGTTTATCAAAGTCCAGCACGTTTTTATTTTGTCTCAATATTATTTCACAGTACTCTGCCATACTGAAACCAGTTACTCAGGCTCTTCACGCTGTTCAAGTTGATCTTCCAGAAGTCTAACTGCAAGTTCAAAACCTGCTCAGTGTAGTAAAACTTCACCGAGGTGATTCCGATAACTATTTCAGGGATATTTTTGAGAAAACAGTACAACTCGCACAGAAAGTGGATATAATGTCTACTATTAATCAGGTAAGTATATCATATTGATAATTTTGAAACTGAAGCCTCAATTGAGTTGGTTTGATTTTTGGAAAACGCGAGAATACAAATGTAGCCAAGATTTCATCGACTTGTTACCTTTTACAAAGTTTTATCCGAGTGTCAGGTATGCCTTACTAGTTTTGCTAACATTACCAGCAACAACATGTACGGTGGAGCGATCGTTCAGCACATTACGTCGTGTAAAAACATGGCTTAGATCTACAATGTCAGATGAACGTCTGTCTGGATTGTGCATGTTAAGCGTACACAGAGACAAAGTGAACTGCAACAAAAAAGACTTTATGGACAAAATTGTAGATATGTTTGGTAGCGATAACAGACGACTCCAGTTCTTGTTTAAAGAATAAATTTTATTTTAAATTTATGTTGAAATATTTTTTTGTTATATACATATATTGTGTTAATAAAAAAATGTTGCTACAGTATACCCTTTGGTTGGGATTTTTACCCGGTTTGCATAAACCCACTTAACTTGTGAATTTACGCGACCCCTTTTGTGCTGGGTAATTACCCCTTCGATTATCTTCAACGGTTTTCACCTTGGACTGTATTCAAATGGTAATCACTCACCAGCTAGGTCGGTTTTTCTCTCAGGGGTGGTTGTCTCGAACGAGTGGTGGATTCCAACCTCACAAGGAAATTAGTTCAGCTAGAGGCTTCCGTGATAGAACCTCACTTTCCTCAGGTCACGCAGGATAAGCTTCCGTCGAAAATAAACACTTTTTATTCGCGAGACTTTCTTTTATTCGGTCACTTATCTTTACTTTTACATTGAGTTCCGAGTACTTATAATTTACTACTAAGTCCCGGTGCTTGGATCGCGGCGCGTTCACGCTGATCCTTTGCCAATTTACAACTGAAGCTTTCGCTCTTTTCTGTCGTCGATCGCCATTACATTTTTTTTAAGATAGCGACCGCCCTTACCTCTCATTGGTCTAGATCCTTCCAGAAATTTCTAAACACACCCCTATTACTGCGCCGCACACGTTTTGTCCAATAACGAGACAGGGCGCACAAACCAGACACAACCCCGTGTGAAAGAGACATCGCAATCATGCTTCCTCGCTTGCACGCTAGAGCGAGAAGCGAATACACTAGTTGTCTCTGTCTTACATTTAAACATTTTATAGACATATTATTTGCTTAATTTAAAAGAAAAGAATCTACCCTAGTACAGGCATTAACCTAGTTGGGTAGTTTTTTAAGACATAATTTTCGTACTACTTCCTCTTAAATAAAGCATTAATATTATTATTGTTATTACAGATTCTCGTCGCAAACGCCACCGTTCCCGAGTACATATTGTCTTAAACATAGGTTAGTTTCAGGTCATTAGTAACAAGTTAATATTAATGTTAGATCGTTAATTAGGCTAATTAAGTTGTCTCTCCTAGCGCTTTACTTTACATTTTAAACTATATTATTTCTAGGGGGAATTGTGGGATTTGGAGTATGTATGATTTTTTGTAACGTCCACGGTTTTTATTTCGTAGTCTTTTGCCAGTCGCCTCGCCAGGGAATTTATCGTTACCATGTGTTACTAAGGGGTCCTTTTCACGATTTATTTTGAATGGGAACGTTGTCGGTCCCTGGATTCTCGTGTTTCAGGGTCGACCGCTCGTTTATTTTATATTTTATAGCCCCTTTCTGTCCTTTCCTTTGAGTTATCAGCTATTTTTCAAGGAATCTCATATCCTCGGCGTCCGTGACTAATTATGTTTCCTACCCTTTGTAAGAGGGTCTCACTTTTAGGGAAGATTTATCGACCCTGGCGTCCGCTCTTTCGGATATTCTGAACCATTCCCCCCCCCCAATGGGCTCTGAGCCTCATTGGCTCCTGTCTCCATCTATTTGGTTTACCTAATTTACATCTTATTTACATAATCCAGTCTTATTTTTTACTCATTCACCTATGGGATTCTACTTATCTAACTGTCATATTCAATTTTCCTTATTGGTCTAGTGAGGTGACGGATCTTTCTTATTCAACCTATGAGAATTTCTCATTATTCTACTTAGAATATGTACCGCTTTCCGTTAACTTTCGTTTTTCATTTCTTACGAGACAAACGTCAACTTGCGTTTTCACTTTTAAATTCTAGCTAGACTATTTTTATTTTCTACTGTGACGAATAGACTTTCGCTTTTTCCACTTAGACATTAGTGACAGTTGTTTCTGCCTGATCAGCTGTTGTATGTATTTTTACAAGTTTACTGACAGGGCGCCTATACACTTTCCCGTCCACTAATAGGTCTACTATTCGCACTTGGCCTGTTTTGTCAGGGAAAACTTGAGTTACCTGACCCCTGGCCCACCTTCCGCGTTCTAGGGAAGGATCTAACAGGACTACTAAGTCTCCGATTTTTAACGGAGTTCCCTTTGTCGCCCACTTAGGTCGTTTAACCAACAATGGAAGTACTTCTTTCGACCACCGGTACCAGAAAGTATCAGCAAGTATTTGCGATTGTTTCCAGTGATTTTTGTTAGATAACTCAGTTGTATTATTCTGTCCTACCGCTGTACTATCATCTGCATGGCCTAATAGGAAATCTGCGGGTGTGAGAGGTCTCTCATCCCGAGTATCTAGAGATATATACGAGAGCGGCCTGTTGTTCATCATCGCTGAGACTTCGCATAATAATGTTCTCAGCACATCTTCATTTGGCGCTCGCTCCTTTAATATGGCATATAACGATTTTTTTGCCGTTTTTATCTGACTCTCCCAAACTCCACCGAAATGGGGTCCTGAAGGAGGGGAGAAACTCCATTTTATCTCGTCGGCACTTAGACGATCCCTCACTTCATGGTTGTCGATAGCTGACAAAACTTTTCTTAATTCAGCGTCCGCACCGCGGAACCCAGTGGCATTGTCGCTCATAATTTCCCGCGGCTTCCCCCTGGCTGCTATAAAACGTCTTATAGCTAACAAGGCCGAGCTGGTTGACAAATCTCCAGCTAGTTCGATATGGGTCGCTCTCGTGTTAAAACAAGTGAAGAGTAATCCATATCGTTTTTCCACTTTCTTTCGATTAGTGACGAAGAACGGCCCAAAAGCGTCCAAACCTACAGTGTGGAAACAGCGCCTTCGGGTGGTTATTCGCGCGGGTGGGAGTTGGCCCATTTGTGCGGTCATAGGCTTCGCGCGGCGGATAGTGCAATAGACACATTCTCGTGAGATCTTTTTCACCGTTTGTCGCGCCCCAATGACCCAAAACTGTTCTCTCAGCACTGATAAAATTAATTCAGCGCCGCCGTGAGCATTAATCTCGTGTAAATGTTTCACGAGCAACACCGTGAATCTATCCTTACCGTGTAATATATATGGCCTTTTTGTGTCGAAAGGTGTGTCGTTCGCATTTTCGATCCGGCCTCCTAACCGTATTAACCCTTCCGCGTCGATATACGCGTTCAATCCGAACAGACGGCTGTCTTTCGGCAATATTTTCTGATGACGTATCAGATCTATCTCGTGTGCGAAAATTCGATGTTGTGATTCCTTGATCAGAAATTTTTTCCCGGTTGCGATATCGTCGCTTTCGAGTACTTTTGACGTGGTTTTTTTTCTACACAGATCTATAAATTTTTTCACATATGCCATGGTTCGACTCGCCCGCATGTACCGGGAAAATCTATCTATGTCAATTACGCTTTCATTTTTTTCTGTCGTTGTTAGTACAAGTTTTGTCTTAAATTCTAACAATGCTCTCTCTTCCGGTTTCGGATCGGTTGGCTCCTGGAGCGGCCAGTGTTCTCTACTGCCACGCAAGAAAGCAGGTCCCGCGAACCATCTACCTTCCGGGCTTAGATCTATCTTGGTGGTATTCCGTGTGCCATCATCAGCGGGGTTGTCGCTCCCTGCTAACCAATGCCACTGTCTTGGAGACGTGAGCTCATCGATCACACCTAGTCTATTTGCTACAAACTGGAGGTGACATTCCTTTTGTGACAAAATCCACCACCACACATTTTTTGAGTCTGTCCACATAAAGACGTCATCGAAACTTAATGCGCTCTCTTGTTTTATTTTTGAGGCCAGTTCAGCACCTAACAGCGCCGCAGTCAGTTCTAACCTGGGGATTGTCAGTTTGCCTTTCAAAGGTGCCACTCGAGTTTTGCTAGCCATAAAGGATACCTTGTGCTCGCCGCTACAGCCTGTAATCCTAACATATGCAACGGCGCACATCGCCTTTTCGGACGAATCGCAGAATACGTGCAATTGCCTTTTCTCACCTGCTTGTTTGGTAGCGCCATTATAACGTGAGATTCGCACACCTTGCGCTAATCTCAGTTCTTGCAACCACCGGAGCCAATATTTAACTACATCGCTCGGGATCTCGTCGTCCCAGGCCACTCGGCTACTCCATACCTGCTGCATGATCAGTTTAGCCCTTATAGTTAGCGGTGAAAGCGCACCCATTGGGTCCCATAGCTGCATTATTAATTTTAGCGCTTCCCGCTTCGACGGAATCTTATTTCCCGTCGTCAGATCTTCGCTGAGGCGGTCCATGCTCACATTAAATGCTAACTGATCAGAGGCAGGTAGCCACGTCAAGCCTAATATACGTTGTGACGTCAACTCACCCTTTTCCAGAGATACTTGCGCGAGCGCGCGGTTTTCTTCTGGTATCCCGGTTAAAGCCTCGTTTTTATTTGAAGCCCAACCGGTCATAGTGAAATTCCCAGCTTTATGAATCAAATTAATTTCCCTGATGACTTGTTTTGCTTCCTCTAACGTGTCTACTCCCGCCAGCAAATCATCAACGTACGAATCGCGCTCTATTATTTTTACAGCCGCTGGGTACTGGTCCTTAAACCGAGCTGCGTTTTTATTTTTTACGTAGATCGCGGAGGCCGGGGAGCAACAACTACCGAATATTAGACAGTCCATTTTTAAGATTTTTGGAGGACTTTCACGCTGGAAACCTCGCCAGAGAAACAGCTGACTGAAGCTATCTTCCTCTCTCACTTTTATCCGAAGATACATATCTCGTATGTCGGCCGTGAAAGCGATTGCATTTTCACGGAATCGTAATAAAATTCCTAATATGCTATTTAAATAGTCTGGTCCACCTAATAACATGCTATTCAGCGACCCGCCTGCGCCCGAGGACGCAGCGTCGTGAACGACACGAATTTTGTCTTTCTTCGCGGGGTGAATAACCCCCAGGTGCGGAAGAAATAACACTCGAGGGCGGTTTTTTAATTGTTTTTCCTCGACTTCCGAAGCATACCCCTCAGCTAGATATCTCTCTATCTGCTGGCAGTATTTTTCTCCATAAAGACGGTCGGAGTCCATTTTCCGTTCCACTGACCTCAGCCGAGTCATTGCCATGTCTCGGTTATCTGGTACGGAAAAGTTCACCTCTTTCCATAACAGACCTGTCTCCCATACTCCATTTTTAAAAGAAGTAGTATCTTCTAAGATTTTTTCAGCCCTAACATCGGCCTGAAGCTTTCGCTTTTTCTGTGGCCAATCGTACTCTAGCTTCAGATTTTCTTCAAGTAATTTATCTAAAGAAGGTTCATTTTCCTGATTTAAGCATAGCGCCGGGTACCTAATGTCTCGTTCGAGAGCGTTATTGCCGCCGATAGCCACCCACCCCAGGAGTGTTTTAGATACCGATAGGCCCCCGTCTACCATTTTTAATCCTCTAGAGACTATCAGTTCCCAACAATTAGCTCCCAGGAGCAGGTCAGGTTTTACGGTCGTCGCCTGAGTCGAACGCACCATCCCTCCGATCGGCCTCTGCGCACTTATCACGCTTTTGACCTCCGGTAGATTTAACGAGGCTACGCTGTAAGCTCGTACTACGTATTCCTTCTTACCTAAATCTCCCCTTACTTTGAAGGACACCGCTTCGGCACTGCTATTACTCTCTCTCATATTCCCGATTCCAGAGAGCTGTAATCCCTGCGTCGGGCCTCGAATGCCTAGTTCTATTGCCACGCTCTGATCAATGAGTGAAACAGTCGCGCCTGCGTCTAACAACGCATATAATGTTTTTCTACCCCGGGTTCCAACTACGGTTATCGGTAATACTTGCAGAATGACCTGATTTCCAGATACTGCGTTCGCCACTACCTCGGAGCTCGCGCGCGGCGCCGCCGCGATGTCCGCCTCGTTCGCAGGCGGCGGGGCGGTCAGCAGATAATGATATTTGCCCTTTGGAAACCGTTTATATGCCGAACACGATTTTCGGCCGTGGTTGTGCCCTAAACATTTAAAACACCTACGCATTTTTTTTATCTCATCCCAGCGGCTTGCTAAAGTTAGATTTTTAAATTCTTCACATTTATTTAAATAATGGGATTTCTCACACCGAGGGCACTTAGGGTCTTCTTTGCCCTGGGTATGTAAAATATATTTTTTAGAGCCCGTTTCTTTCTGTCTCTTGTCTCGCGGGTTATCATAACTTTTCCTAGGGAGCTCTGCGGTACACAGACCGGCGTCTTGTGCGCTGATCGCTAATTTCTCTAACCATAATGCGAAATAAACTAATACCGGATCGTTTAAACCAACCCTTCCCCTGTCAGCTAGCCACAGAGTTAATAAGTTCTTTGGCAATTTTGCCACAAGTGAAGCCAATAAGTCTGGATTATAAAGATGTTCTAATTTATTTACCGATTTTACGGTCGCGACCAGATTTTTTATCTGGCACGCAAATCGCATTAAACCGTCTGCATCTAGACTATCAGATAACCCTTTTTCTTTCCTCAAATCCGCTATCGTTCTCTGAATAATTAAATTCGTATTACCGAATAGCGCCTCTAACGTGGTCATGATATTTGTCACGTTGTCAGGACTTAAAAGCAAACCCGTCACTGCCTCGCGTGCTCTACCTTTTAATGCTGTCTGCAAACGCAATAAGTTTTGTGCATCATTTAAATGCATTACGTCTGTCGACTGTTTGAAAATAGCTTTGAAGGCTACGAATTCTAAAGGATTCCCGTGAAATGAAGGTAACTCTTTTGCAAAATGCGGTTTTGTGGACGCTACAGAAAAAATCCTACATACCTCTTTTATCATTTTTTCGCTCGAGCTGCTAATTCCATCGCTGCTCGTACCCAGGTCCGTATCAGCGGCGGCCTTTACCGCCGCCGCCGACACCGCCTTGGTCTCTGCCCTAGCGTTGTCCGCAGCTGCCGCGCCGCTCGCATTCGCCGCGCCGCCCGCATTCGCCGCGCCGTCCGCCACCGTCGCGCCGTCCGCCACCGTCGCGCCGGACGCCGCCGCGTTGCCCGGTTCCGATCGCCCGCCGTCTTCACGCCGCCGTGCCGCTTCTCCATTTTCTTCTGCGAATGTTCCCCCCCAGGGTTCTGGGGACGTCTCAGCAGCTGGAGTTTGATACTCGGCCCATCTCGACACTCTGCTGGCTGCCGTGTTGTCCCCCGCGACGTCGCGATCATTTTCCTGACTGCTCGTTTCTGTCCCAAAGGTTTCGGAGACAATTTCCAGCATCCTCATAGCATGCCGCGAGTCTTCTTCCGCTGCATCCAGTTCTTCCTGCATCGCTGCTCGTTGAAGGTCCATGTCAGCCTCTTCTTCGATTTCTTCAGCCGCTCTGCGCGCCGTGCGCCGCGCAGCCACTTTTTTCAGTTCCGCATCCAATTTATTTTTATCAGCTTTTTTCTTGGCTTTTTGGAGGTTCACTCTTCGAAGTTCTTCAGATGCTGCTCGCAGTTCCTGAACGTGCTCGCTTCATCTGCTGCTCTCTGACCAGGCGCGCGATGAAGGTCTTGGATTTTCGGATTGCGTGCTTTTCGAATCCATATTTTTATTTTTCTTTTCTCGTTCTTGATCCAAAGTCACTTTTCTTTCCGATTTTCTTTATTCGGCTTGACGGAGGACCACGATGGTTGGGATTTTTACCCGGTTTGCATAAACCCACTTAACTTGTGAATTTACGCGACCCCTTTTGTGCTGGGTAATTACCCCTTCGATTATCTTCAACGGTTTTCACCTTGGACTGTATTCAAATGGTAATCACTCACCAGCTAGGTCGGTTTTTCTCTCAGGGGTGGTTGTCTCGAACGAGTGGTGGATTCCAACCTCACAAGGAAATTAGTTCAGCTAGAGGCTTCCGTGATAGAACCTCACTTTCCTCAGGTCACGCAGGATAAGCTTCCGTCGAAAATAAACACTTTTTATTCGCGAGACTTTCTTTTATTCGGTCACTTATCTTTACTTTTACATTGAGTTCCGAGTACTTATAATTTACTACTAAGTCCCGGTGCTTGGATCGCGGCGCGTTCACGCTGATCCTTTGCCAATTTACAACTGAAGCTTTCGCTCTTTTCTGTCGTCGATCGCCATTACATTTTTTTTAAGATAGCGACCGCCCTTACCTCTCATTGGTCTAGATCCTTCCAGAAATTTCTAAACACACCCCTATTACTGCGCCGCACACGTTTTGTCCAATAACGAGACAGGGCGCACAAACCAGACACAACCCCGTGTGAAAGAGACATCGCAATCATGCTTCCTCGCTTGCACGCTAGAGCGAGAAGCGAATACACTAGTTGTCTCTGTCTTACATTTAAACATTTTATAGACATATTATTTGCTTAATTTAAAAGAAAAGAATCTACCCTAGTACAGGCATTAACCTAGTTGGGTAGTTTTTTAAGACATAATTTTCGTACTACTTCCTCTTAAATAAAGCATTAATATTATTATTGTTATTACAGATTCTCGTCGCAAACGCCACCGTTCCCGAGTACATATTGTCTTAAACATAGGTTAGTTTCAGGTCATTAGTAACAAGTTAATATTAATGTTAGATCGTTAATTAGGCTAATTAAGTTGTCTCTCCTAGCGCTTTACTTTACATTTTAAACTATATTATTTCTAGGGGGAATTGTGGGATTTGGAGTATGTATGATTTTTTGTAACGTCCACGGTTTTTATTTCGTAGTCTTTTGCCAGTCGCCTCGCCAGGGAATTTATCGTTACCATGTGTTACTAAGGGGTCCTTTTCACGATTTATTTTGAATGGGAACGTTGTCGGTCCCTGGATTCTCGTGTTTCAGGGTCGACCGCTCGTTTATTTTATATTTTATAGCCCCTTTCTGTCCTTTCCTTTGAGTTATCAGCTATTTTTCAAGGAATCTCATATCCTCGGCGTCCGTGACTAATTATGTTTCCTACCCTTTGTAAGAGGGTCTCACTTTTAGGGAAGATTTATCGACCCTGGCGTCCGCTCTTTCGGATATTCTGAACCACCCTTCATTACTACAGTGTTCTGTCCGTTCGTTCATCATACAAATACGCTAAAGTAAATTAAAACTACATTAAAAGATTACTAAAAATATTTTGCCCCCCCCTAAAAAAAATTCTGCGGGTGCCCATGGGCAGAAGTGATTCTCCATAAATTGAGTAAAAGCACATCAAAGAAAGAATTGAGCTTTCCCAGGAGGGAAATTAATGTTAAAGCGCTAAAAAACGAGATGAAGATGGAAATACCCATTTCGACCCCCCCTCCTCCCACCGCTCGGAGACGATTAAGACCATTTCCAGACTGAAGTCTGTGTGTTTGTCTAATGTGTGCATTCCTCTACGATAGCATTGATTTTAAAATCAATGACGATAGCATCCAAACGCTTAAGGGACCATCTACATATTACGTTTTTGGGATTTTCGAACCCCCCCCCCCCTCCCCTATGTCAACAGACGTAATCAACGGCCTGACCCCCCCCCCCAAGATTACGTAATCAACCGAATTTGCGGAAAATGTGAAGAATCGTGAACGTAAAGTGTTTGAAGACGATAAGTGGAAAAAAACATTTTAGAATACTTTTAAAAATGTACTTTTTTAAAGTAAATACAAATTTTAAAGTAATTACAATTCTAAATTGTTTTTTTTTCACTTACCATCTTCAATTAGGTACTTACTTTACAAACAATGGTTTAACGATTCTTTACATTTTCCGCAAATTCGGTTGATTACATAATCTTGGGGGGAGCAGGGGGGGGGGGGGGGTCAGACCACTGATTACACCTGTTGACATGGGGGAGGGGGAGGTCGAAAATCCCAAAAACGTGATTACGTAATATGTGAACGGCCCCTAATATAATTATGTTCTGTAAACGAATACAGCAAATCTAAAAGAGATAGAGGTTTGACATAATCTAATTACTTAGTTGTGGAGAAAATATGGTGCGATGCAACGAAGTAGTTGAAAAATACTATTGTTGCCCTACTTGAGAAGTTAAAGTAAAAATAATGGAAAATCCGTCTTTTTTTATATTTCACTTATTTTTTTTTAATTGCCATCAAGTGTTTAAATGTTTTGGCACAGTCATGTAGAGCAGACTTCATCTTCATATTCATTGCATTGCAGTTTGGTAAATGTTCACATGGCAGTGAAGTGAAAACTAACAATACATTTTTTCCAAAACACATTTCAAAACGTTATAAATCTAGAACGAAAGAAATTGACGAGCAGTTGATATGTTTTACGACCATGGATTTTGACGTAGTATTCGATCATACGCGAAAAGGAAAAACTGTATATATGTAAATGATTGATACAAAAATTTTGTTATTAAATTTTCTTTATAAATCGTCAGCTTCATATATTTTTCGCCTGATCAGTTTGACGACCGATATATTATAAATATGCTGGCGTGGCAGCGGTAGAAATGGAACTACCCGCCCCAACACCCAATGTACGCAGCGTTCGAAACAGTCGCACGATTGTCACCGTGAATAAGGCAAATTTAACGTTGCCGTAACGTTGGAAAAAAATATCGTCTAGTTCTAAGCGGTAAGAATCCATTATCTGTCCATTAAAATTCAGTCAAAACCGCGAATGATTATAACGATTATAACGGTAATACAAAACGATAATACGAGTTGACGTCATTATCTATTACATATCATTCGAGATTCAAAATGAATGGGAAAGTGATAGGGATGATGACGTCATCTAGTAAACGACATTATCTAATGATTGAAAATTCAAGCACCATAGCACATGAGTAAACATGTATTTACTCCTGTGGCCATAGTGAAGAAATAGACAAACTTTGCCACAGAATAACAATGAGTTGGTGTGACTGTTTACACTTCACAGCGCTAAACAAATATACTCCGCCATCACGATTGCGACACAGGATATTAATATCTCAAAATGAATGAGATGAACACCTGCGCATAATGAATCATGCCTGTTTTAACAAGTGTCAACACTTAAACCCGAAAAAACATCACCGTAGAATCATAAACTGCCGGAATATTACAAATTACAAAACTTATAACATGTAAATATATTAAAAAGAATAAAAAAAACACGACTGCCGTTACAGAAAGTGAACTATTGTATTTTTAATTATTTTTATTACGGTTTTTTTATGAAATATTTGTGGTTTATGTATTTATCTATATAGATACATGTATATGAAAATCAGACTTTTAATTTGACACTAAACATGATATATTTATGTTAAATGTTAATTTATTGATATTTGGACATTTAGCCAACTTGATATTTTGTCAGCTACTTGATATTTTGTCAGTTAAGGAACCCTATGATACTCGATATGACATAACGATTCTAACAATACCCCACGCTTTTAAATCGGTTCAAGCGTTTAGAAGTTATTGTTGAATAAAGAAACGGAAAACATACACAGATGAACCCAGAACACATTACACTACTTTTTTGTTGGGCAGTCGTGTAAAAAATCACACACTTTGAAAGGTTATCAACTCATTTCAACGTTCTTCGACTTTTTGTCTTTGAGATTAAAATTTAATTATGTTACAAACGTTTTGAATAAGTGAGATCTAGCAAAAAGCGGAAACAAAAGCATGTTTGAACTTTTTCACTTATTTTCGCCATGTAAATTCTCATAGTATTTAGGCGATTAAAATTCAGAAAAAAATCATTATTTTTTAAACCCCCCCCCCCCCCTTCCCCCATCTCTCCTCCCTCCAACCTTTAATGTGGTAATGACACATTATTGTATAAATGCTAAAACAACCCATGTTCATAGATGCACATTTTTCAAGATACGATAATAACTGAATATAACTAATGCAGCTATTTATGCAGCTAACGCATATTTCTTTTGTCGATTGATGCGTAATTATTTGGTGGGCAGAACCCTTTTTAACATAGAATACACGGCAACATACATACAATATTCTTCTTAGAATTTACAAATTCATCTTAGAATTTAGCCATTCACGCGTTGCATTAAAAACTTGTCATTTCAACTTGTCACTAACCCTTGCCAAGACGGTTCACACAAGTCAGCTAGCGACAAGTGTGGGGGGGGAGTCACCACAATTTGGGGGGGGGGGGTCAATTGTCGCTTAGTATATAGGATCGGCTTCTATTCACTAGCACTGGCAGTCACTAATACCATTGATTATACAGAATCAACGCTAATAATAGGGTCAAACACATGTCAAGATTCGCGAGGTGAGTTTCGTAACGACTATTTTTTTAACGTTTAGATAACATTATGTTAGGTTTTTTTATTATTATTATTATTATATATTCCGTAGCCGGCGATTGGGGAGGGGGTCGCCCTCGCAGCCAATACGCTGCTGTCGGTGCCGCTGGATCTCGTACTCCATTCACGATTCACTTCCATTCTTGACGATTTTTTGCCACGTCTCTAGCATCCCTAGCATGCTAGGTTTACACGGGTTTAGTAACTTGTCGCTTAGTATTTGTAGTACTTGTCGCTAACCTCCTTAGCGATTGCGACAAGCAACCGTTTACACGTTGGTATTAGCATTGATTTTATAGTGTATCAATGGCATTAGTAAAGGGTTTTAGTAGCACGACATCCGTTCGAAATGGAACACCACCGCGGCCTTATTTTGAGCAGTGTGTTCAGACACTATTCAAACATCTTTTTACTGTATGTAAAACTAAATTTGAGGATTATAAATTTTTTACTCATAATGGGGATATTAAATTCATAATACGGATATTTCGAGGATACTCAATTTTAGGATAGTAAGTAGGATTTAAATTACTGGATGATTTTTTTAGTTGTTTCGGAATTCCACCTTTCTGTAGTCATAATCACAAAATAAACTTAGCAATTGCTACATAAACAGAGAAACGCATGTGTTCACTTGTCATTTCAACTTGTCACTACCCCCATGCCGCGGCTGTTCACACGAGTCAGCAAGCGGCAAGTGCTTAGTAATTTTAGAGGGGAAGTCACTTATCGCTTAGTAAATAGGATAGGCCACTAGCACTGGCAGTCACTAATACAAAGCTTTAATACTAAGCGCTAACATGCTAAATCAGCATGGTTACACGCAAGGTATTAGTGCAAGCGACAAGTACTTGTCATTAGATACTAATCGCGTGTAAACCTAGCTTTACGCTTCGTTTAATACACTTATATAGGTACAAAATTAGTTTTACATTTATTACGTAGGTACGTTTCAATAATCGGTAGATTGGTTGGATGGATCTCTGATCTGCACAGCGAAACACTTTTGATAGTTGCAATAAAAAAACGTTTATCCCATTGTCTACTCCTATTTTGCATTTTGGAAAATATAGAAGCGAGAAAGACTATCTAAAATAGACTTTTGTCTCAGTTCTAGTGCGAAAATAAAGTTTAGTTAATTTAACCAAAATCGCGTTTCGTGAAGTTGAAGAAGAAAATGGCACCTTATTATCTTGAAACATCATTAATTTTTGAAGCATCATTAAATAGGTGATTATAACCGACTAGGTGGGAACCAAAAGTCTGTATTGTGCGTTTTGTCCCGGATTTTTGAATTTCGCATAAAAATGCAGTTTTGTATAAAAACCGTATAATTTAAAAAATCATCGCAAATTTAAAAAAAATGGTTTATGCATGGTATTGTATAATTTCCAAATTTCGTCTCGATGAAGCGACATACATACAATGCGTCGCTGTTCTAGGTATTGGCTTTAAGCTAGATACTTTATTTGCAGTCGATTTTCAAAATCATTGATTTTTCATTTTAATAGGCTATAATAATCGCGATTTTCAGGTTCGATTTTGTTTTTTTTTAATTCTCTATCCATATATTTTTTTAATATTAAACTCATAAACCGCTAAGAAACGAATTAGAGAAATAATTCTCAAGAT
Source organism: Micropterix aruncella (assembly GCA_944548615.1). Classification (NCBI taxonomy): domain Eukaryota; kingdom Metazoa; phylum Arthropoda; class Insecta; order Lepidoptera; family Micropterigidae; genus Micropterix; species Micropterix aruncella. Next base: position 25,460,163 of record OX155950.1, read on the forward strand.
TCCAAGACTCTTTTGTTTTCTATTCTAGTATTATTAAGAACGGAGTTATGAAGTATCACTTTTAAGATTATAACATTTTTAAATTTATAATCTGCTGATTATGTCGAATTGCAATGCATTTTTCAGAAGAAAGTCGCATTTAATTATTTTTCTAGTTTTAGGTATTACCGGATTAATGTTTTTTTGATGGATGGGATTAGAATGGACTCCTTACTAGCGTTAGGATAAACTACTCACTAGCTTGCCCTACTCTTTCATAGATCTCCTTCCGTTCTTATTTTAAAACACTTTTAGTGATTCTTTCGACGTTATTGAGTGATACCGTAACTTACACTTCAAAATGCACCAAACCCTAAACCCTAATGCCACTCACATTTCAAAATGCCCCAAACCCTAAACCCTAATGCCACTTACACTTCAAAATGATGGCCAGCCCGGAAGATTCACATAATTTTCAAAAAATTCGGACAAGAAAGTCTGTAGAATGGGGAATGTATTCTCCTATATTTTTTGATAAGTAAGTAGGGTACGTGTGCAAGTTTCATCAAGATCAGATAAAAACTGCGTATTTGTATAAAGAATATAGAAATAGATATACATAGATCGATTTTTATATGCACTTTATAGCATTTTTATATTTTACGATTTTTATAGCATTTTTATATTGTTCTATTTTTTGAAGTTCTACAACAAGCAATATTTTGAATTTATTGAAGTTCTTTGATAATATTATTATGATCTTATTATTGTTACGAAAAGCGCAGAAAGCAGATTCGTAAAAAAAACAAGGTTTGTGAGATCGTAAGTGAAACACTGAATTTTCCCATCGATGGTCCAATAAAATAGGTATCTCTACCTAGTATTTGGAAGAAATCAACAGTTAGAAATCATTTTGTGAAAACGTCCTTTCTTAACGAACTGTGTGTGCCTCTGTGGTCGAATATAAAGAAGCATGAATTTATGAATTTTAGCAATTATATCTGACGAAGAAAACCCCTTGAAATCTATAATTTGACTGCAGGATATTTTTTGCGGGCTAAAGGCCTTAGAGTATATATATATATATATATAAAAATGTAATTAATACTCTAAGGCTAAACACGCTTCTGAGAGCCAGGTGCTACGGTATTCACCCATAACAGATATTACTCACCCATTTAAAATCAATAAATGCATTCTTACCGGTCCTGATTTATAAAAAGACTTGATTGTGATATTTTCTTCTAATATATAATTTCTAGTATTTGTACTCGTAAGTCCTACCTAGTAGACCTAGTTTAATTTAATAGTGTATCAAAGCAGACACTGTTGACATAACCGTAGCGCACTATGGAATTAAATATTTATTTATGCCAATCAGGAGCCGGAAGAATCCAGAAGGATAGGTCAAATCAGGTGCATAACACGACTGAACATGCGTTTTCCCTTTCGTGGAAAAAACTGATACTATTAAGCAGGTAGGCATTGAAGGTAAATTGGATAAATGGAGAAAGACAAGTCGTAACGTGTCGTTGTCAAAATCGGAATAGAAAGACTTTCGGAGGAAAAAAGTATTTAGGTCAAACACCAAAATCAAAAAGGTTTTTAGTAATCTAGACATTTTTTTTAAAATACAGGGTTAGTTTTGATTACTGAGCACTCGTCCAGTGGGTATAAAATATAAAACTAATAAAAAAATAAGTTTGACACCTTTGTTTGTAGATGATTTTTTCTGCAGAAATTTTTTTCTACACAAAAAAAAACAGTTAAAACTGTTCAAAAGTTTTTTTATTTAAGAGTTTTTTTTATCGAGGAAAAGCATTTTTTATGATCAATTTTTCGATATTCAGCTTTTCTTCGCAGTAACAAAAGCCTAAATCATATAGGTAGATAGACATAGTAGACGAGGTGCTAGATACAGACATGGTAAGAAGGATATATTGATAAATTAATGTATTTATTGGAAAATTTGCGTAATTCTGGGTCATTCACTTGCATCAAGCCACTCCCGCATACATGTAACGATGCAACAAGATGATTATGTTATGCAATAATCAATCAATCAATAAAAATACAGGATGTTCAACTTGCACTAGAAATCATACTATAGGTATTCTTGAATACCTATTAGGATCGCGAATGTAGTAAAGGACAATGAGCATTTTTGTATGAAAGGTGTACCCAGAGGGACGTAACAACTAGGGAATTATAGCAATTAATTGTGCTCGTGTAAAGATGTAATAATATCAAATGCATGCCGTATTGGAATTATACACATCCAAAGTTCTGTTTATATGTGAAATAATCTAGTTAAATAGGGGTTTTATATGAAGCTTGAGTAGTAGTAGTAGTAGTAGCGAACGGAGTGAGGGACTTTTTTCCAGCCCTTGATGTCACCTGGATCTATAAGATCTTTTGTAACTACCCACTTTGTGGTTGGGTCAGTGGTCTGCTAGTAGCGCGGTACTGCTTACCAGTCCATGCAGATCACTGACCTTCGTTGAACAGATCGCTGGGTTCGAGAAAGGCTCGACCCAGTAAACTGCGAGTTTTTGCGGCGAGGCCTGGCCAGCGACCAACGATGTGTATGCTGTCTTCAGGTTCTTCGCCACATATTCGGCGGTCCTTGCGCTCGGTCAAGCCAGGGCTGAATAGATATGCTCTAAGGCCGAGAATACACCTCCGATTTTTTTCTATACGACAGTCGGATCCGATAGTATGATTAGACTACCGTTAGGCACTCTTGCCATACATTTGTATGAACATTCAATACACCTCCGATCCGATCCGATCCGCTAGTCGGATCGGACGTGTATTGTATGTTCAAACAAGTGTATGGCATGCAAGAGCACCTTCCGATAGTCTGATCAGACTATCGGATCCGACAATCGTGGAGAAAAATCGGACGCGTATTGCCGGCCTAAGGCGTGTGTCCGGTGAGGAGACCGATAATGGTTCTAAGGTTCTTCTTGCTTATGTCAAGTAGGGCCTCGGTTTTAACTAGGGTATATTACAAAACATTATCTGAATCAACAGTTGAACTAAAAGCCACATGAATACAGAAAACACTCGGAACACCCCAACGTAAACCGAAGGAATGACAATGGCCCAGGCGCAAAATTTAACCTGCCATCCATACACGAGAACTTGTGACTGCCTTGCTTATTTACTGTGTCAGTTACATCCATAAACTTGTTGGCAATCCCAACGTAAAACAAAAGAATGCTGACAGCTCAGGCGCAAAATCTTACCTCGCACACTGATCATCTATATCTATCTTACTTATTGGCTGATTCTTTTTCATTCATAAAGTTATTTACCACTTTAGTTTCGGTATAAGATAAAAGTACTCACTCGGTACTAAGCAGTTATTTTTACTATTAATAGTTGATATCGATGTAGGTTTATATTTTTTTATATTTTCCATATATTTTATTTATATAAATAATATAAACAACTGTATTATTTAAATAAAACGAACTAAATAAGGTCTTTTACTAAAAAAGAGTAATTATTGAAAAAATATTTTGCAATTTCAACACTAACTTTTATCAGCCACGTATTTTAGCTTAGCTGCGATAGAATGAAATGTTACACTTGTAATAAGCTTTCCTTTGGTAAGCTTTTGCTTGAAAAGCGTTTGTTTTGTTATTTGTCGCAAAGTGTTACAACAGATTTCGCACGTGGACACGAAATTACCTATTGTCCTTTGTAGTTTTTCCAGCTAGTCCGTTGTACAAAATGGTATTGTCTACTAAAATGCGATATTTTTTCATAATCGTAATATTTTTTCTTTCATAATAATACTCCCATTTTAGTGAAAATAATACCATTTAGCACCACTCGCAACACCTTAAAATCTAAAATTTCCTTACCAGTCCTTGTTTAATATGTCTTGATTGTGATATTTTCACCCAATATCTAATATTTCGTATTTCTACTTGTAAGTCGTATACATAGACCTAGCTCTAATTGATGGAGTATCAAAACACACTGTTAACTAGTGTTGACACAACCGTAGCTCATGGAATCAAAAACGATTTATACCAGTTTGGTCAGGAGGCGGGAGAATCCAGCAGGTTAGGTCAAATCAGGTGCATAACATGACTCAACATGCGTTTTCCCTTTCGTGGAAAAAACTGATACCACTAAGCAGGTAGGCATCGAAGGTAAATTGGATAAATGGAGAAAGACAAGTCGTAACGTGTCCTTGTAAAAAACGGAAGAGAAAGGCTTTCAGAGAAAAAATCATATGTCTTGTTAGGCCAAACGCATACATTAAAAGGATTTAACTCGGTTTTTCATTTAAATAATCTTTTTTTTAAATACAGGGTTAGTTTTGATTACAGAGCACCCGTCAGTGGGTATGAAACATGAAACTGATAAATACAACTGAACTAAATAATACAAAAAAAAAGATTTTTGTTCCATTTTGTTGATGTTTGATATCTCTGTTTGTAGATGATTTTTTCTGCGGAAATTTTTTCTACACAAAAAAAACAGTTTAAAATGTTCAGAAGTTTTTTTATTTAGGATTTTGTTACCAAGGAAAAGCATTTTTTATGTTCAATTTTCCGATATTCATTTTTTCTCAGTAAGAAAGGTGTAAATAGAAAAAATCTAGTGGATGAATTTTGACCCAGTTTTTTATGTAGAATAATGTCAACAAAAACTGTATGATATCAAAATCATATTTTTTCAATTAAGAGTCCAAAAAAATTTGTTTTTTCGGTTTCTTTTATGTGTAGAATCACTCACTTGTCTGGTGTTGACCAATAAAAATAACCCTATAGATATATTATTATGTACAAACATATAGTCTTTCCCAATTTTATTGTTTAGTTCAGGTTCAGGTTAGTCATCTGTATCCAGTTAACCTGTATAATAATATTATGTAGGTTTATTTAACAATGTACATGTACCTAATTTTATTATCTACAAAATACTACAATGTACAATCACTCAACTTTATTGGTATCATAAGATTAGGTAGAAGGTCGTAGATAAAACATAGTAAAAAGTAGGTCTTGATAAATTCATGTATTTATTTGAGAATTCGCGTAATTCTAGATCATTCGCCTGCATCAAGCTACTCCCGCAAGTCCGCAGTGATGCAATAAGATGGTTATGTTATGCAATAATTGATCAATCAATAAAAATATAGGATTGTTTAATAAACAACAACACTTGCAGGGGTTTTTTTTATACATTTAATGTCGAATGTGGAAAATTTGTAGTTCTTCAACCAAAAAGTGGAATATATTAGGTGTTGCTACCTCGTCTATAAAAAAAGACCCAGGCTACTAAATTCGATCTTTTTTTCATTTTAAATAATACATAAACACCTATTTGACGGTAGGTTAGCTTAGTTTTTTTTAAACAACCTTAAAAACTGAGTTCAAAAAACTTTTTTTTTTTTTTGTGTATGTAAGTTTGGTCTTGAGATTTTAAGCGTCCGAAGTTTTTTTCGGTATTATTGCAGTATAGGAACCTCTTCTAGATTGTTGATTTTTTAACGTCACCAGACTATATTCACCACGCTGATTCCGAATCTGCAATAATATTTATTCGGTCTCAATAAATAAGCGAGATATAGGCATTCAAAAAAGCGCCAAACCCATACATTTCGGTAGGTTTAGTTTTTTTTATTTTAAATAATACATAAACACGTATTTGGCGGTAGGTTACATTAGTTTTTTTTAAACAACCTTAAAAAGTCAGGTAAAAAAAATTTTTTTTTTTTTTTGTATGTAAATTTGGTTTTGAAAATTTACGCGTCCGAAGCTTTTTACTTTCACATTTAGCATTACAATGATCTAACCTAGTAGTATTTCTTTATTTTTTCGATTTCTGAGAAAGGTTCCTATACTGCAATAATTCTTTCGTATTTAGCATTACAATGATCGAATCTAGTAGTATTTCTTTATTTTTTCGATTTCTGAGAAAGGATCCTATACTGCAATAATTACATCAAATTTATTATGTTGGTATTGTATATAATTATTTTAAAATAATGCTATGAAAAACATAATAAACATAAAAATCGGCAAAAGAAAAACTATTTTGATTTACTTAGCTGTCAAAATGAGAGCGAAGTTTTCGAAATTCAAATATTTGCTATGGCTGTCGTGACGCGGGAGGCGGCCAAATTAGTTTGTGTTTTGCAGTGATGAAAGTGAAATGAAAAACAAAACCGACGAGGAAGCTCGCATAGTCGCACGATGCGTCTTCGCGCTGAAACGATCGGGATGAATCATCCACCGGTTTGAAGATCCAGAAGCGCTAATAATAATGTAACTAACGCAGGTTCATTGTCTCGTCGATGCGATGACAACATGACAAATTTTAATGGAATTTCAGTCACGAAAATCACACTCGATTCATTGGAAAAGTGTCGGTAGGTCAGTTACCTGCCGAAAACTATTCGAGAAAATTATTCAATGAAACTCGTGACTAAAACGTTTTTTAAACAAAAAATAAGACTCACCGTTGCGATCTGTATCCAATTCCAGTCACAAAATCGACACAACACTCGAATTCGCGCACGAAAATACCGCGTGAAAAGACAGAGAAACACATAACACAACCCTCACGTCCGTCTAACCTCCGTCGATTGAATAGGACTTCACAAACTTGTCAGGACTTGCACGCGTCGAGACAGGTCCCAAAAAAATGAAAGGATGCACCTACAAAAGAAGACAAGGCAATATGCACCTTCCCCTTAGTGCATAAGGTTCAATTTGGCTTTTAACGAACGCCGAAAATATCTTGAAGCTGCAGTTCGTAATAAGAACGTATTAATAAATCGTGGACGGACAATCGTACTTTTATTTTGGAGGTCTTTTGATCGATCAGTCAATAATATTATTGTGTATTTTTTACACGACTGCTCAAAAAGAAATTCAATGTTTTAAGGATTCATGTATGTTTATCCGTTTTCTTTTGATTTTACCATAACTTTTAAATTCTAAATTATTGAACCGAGAAGTGTGTGATATTGTTAGAATCTTTATGTCATCTCGGGTGTCAAAGGGTACCTAAACTGTACAAAATGTCATATGAATAATTTTCCGAACGTCCAAATGTTATTCAATTAAGATACATGCATTGTGTTTAGCAATAAATGAAATGTCTGTTTGAGTACATACCGAAAATATATACATAGGTATACTACATATGAATCAATACATAAACCACAAATATTAATTAAAACCCCGTTTTATCACTTAAGCACCGAGGACAACCGATTGCATGCGGCGGTTGCTACCGGCGCGAGGCTATATAAAGCAACTAGAGCGGCGCGCAATCGTCACGAGATACCTGCCGTAGGGCGCGTATCCCCGCGACGCCACATTGAGAAAACCGGGTAAATGGGTCCGGCTTACGTGAAGCCTCACTATAGGGCAATTGCCCAGCGGAAGAGGTCACGGGCCTTGGATAAGGCTCCTCGACTGACGCAGAATGCGCGATCGTCTATAAGCACTGGGTATTTAAAGAGATAACCCGCGTGAACGTGGCCATAATAGCCCAGTCAAATTAAACCAAAAAAGGGTCGTGCCTGGAACTAATTCTGACAAAGCTGGAAATGGTTTTATATCACTTAGGGCGTCCTAAATAATAGTAATGTAAATTTGCGACTGTTTCTGAGTGGAACGTTAGAGGCTATGGCCAAAAAAAGGCACTTTTTTTGTTTTTTTTTGCTTATAAATTTTGAAAGGTACTTCCTATCTAAATACCCTCCAAATAAAATTGTAGAGTATAAACTTGCGCGTCTAATAATATACTTAAAGAATACATTCATTTCAGCGGTATGGTCAATATCGGCAGTCAAAAACAGACAATTTTTAACATTTTAGCTGAATAGCCGATATTGAATTTTGTATCTACAAATATTGTTATAAGAAATTGATTATCTAAAAAACGTGCTCTTCATCGCGAACAAATTGGTAGTAAATATAAAACTAAATACAATTGTAAAATAAAATAATTTTAAAATAAAAATAAAATTATTTAAAAAATAACACAGTCAATGGGATATTGATTCAAAGGAGGAAATTAATTTCTTATCCCAAATAAGTATATAATTTATTTTTCAACGAAGTATTTATGTAATACACGTTTTGTAATGTTTTTTCTTGTATAACTTTTTACTATAGTCGGGGAACAGTTTTGTTTATAACACATATTTTTAAAAGTCCCACCACTGATTTTAGTTATTTTTTATTCACTTCTTGTAGCGCAGTCGTGTTTTTTTTATTGATGCATACATACACAAATTTAATATCATGTTCTTGTTAGCATATGATGTTTACGTATTATATATAACATGCAGGTACACTGAGTACATACATAAATGTTGCGGTTTCGAATGTATCGAATTTTGCAGTACGATATAAACATAATAGTCACTAACCGCTGAATTGAAGCAAGATGTCCATCACTAGACATGCAGAAGCTGTCAAAAACAGGTGAAACGCGGCAACCAATCGGAGCGTAAATAGGAATAACACGATTGGTTGACGTCCAGGAAAATTGATTTTGTGATTGCCAGCATATAAAAATATTTATTTTTTCGTATCCGTAATAAGCGCCCCATTATTTATTGTACATCACAAAATTACCTGACATTGTTCACGATTTCACCGTGCTACAAACCATTATTATATTACTTTGCTGTAGCAAAGTAATATAATAATGGTTTGTATAATGGTTTGTATAATAATGACTTGCTGTCTAAAGAGGCAAACATATTATCGGACGCGTCAGTCAGCCGCGGCTTATGGACGCGACTGAAAGGTTATATGTGTAATGAATTTCTATTGAGCCGTGCACATTATCGGACGTCAGTCGCGGACTGTGCATACGTTCGTAAGCCGCGGCTTGCGGACGCGTCCGATAATATGATTGCCCCTTGAGTCTATGATCACTGTTTGTTTTTCTATTTTTCAGACAGTCGTGATTGCTTAAGATAAAATATATCTCTAAAAATAGCCGCAATTAACTATTATCAGTTTGCCTAATTACACAAACATAATATAATATCATAGGACAGTCACCTAATGTTTCTTCTTTGAAGGAATAAAACAAAATGTAAGATTTCTTGATGCATACATACACAAATTTAATATTTATTTATCTATAATATGAATAGATTCTTCTTAGAACGATATCAAGATAATACGATACAAATAGTATTAAGTACTTACTATGCTACGTACACAATTATGTATAATATGTATATCGATTAAAATATGAAATATTCATAAACATTGTATATATCGAGATATAAGAATTGTGTATTCTTGTGTTAAATATGTAGGTGTAAATACAAACTTAAAAAAAATAAATTTGAGAGATGAGATCGTTTTGTAATAATCGGCCTGAAAAATGATATTTTGGCACAGTATTATACGTAATATGAGAAACATCGAGCATCAAATCAAAATCGTATTGATTAAATCCGAGACTAAAATTGAGTTTAATGCGGCCTATAGTAAATCACCTTCTTTGTAATTCTGATCATCAAAACTGTGCCAGATGCTTTATCACTGAAAAAATATTACATCCTTGAGCAAGGACGCGGGGGACACAGGGGCCGCGTCCCCCCCCCCCGAAACTTTTTGAGTAAAAAATAGTCGAGAAAAAATTGAGAATCAAGGAGAATCCGCGACTTATGTACCTAGTTGGGCTAGATTGCGTTTCTTCGTAAACTAAAATAGGAAATTAGTTCATGTGAACAAAACAGGGTAATACGCTGGAGCGGAATGTGAAATAAACGGTTGTCACTTTTTCACATTAAAACTACCCACAAAGATTAAGCATCTGAATCTAACACCAAATGTGTTCAAATTTATTCGGATGAGCATAAGTTCGACAGGTAGTTTTTATCCAAGATCGTTCGTTACATATTCCACTCTAACGTATTGCTCTATCTCGTTCACTTGAACTAATTTTAGTTTTAGTTCACAAAGAAACGCAATTGGGCCCAGTGTCAGGCACGTATTCAGGAGGAGAGGGTAGTTGGGATTTAACCTAACCTAACCTAACCCCCCCAAAATCCAGTGTATTTTCATGTCATTGTACGGGAAAATTCAAGTTTGGTGAGTGCTGCGCGCGTTGTTTTATGAATATCCCCCCCCGAAATGAACTTGTTTTAAACATAATACAAATTTATATCATCACAGATTATCATTTCTGATTTAAGTCTGGCTAATTTAAGAAATCACAAAATGCATCTGGTGGGATCTAGAAATTAGACAAAACTAAAATTCATTGCTGTCATTTTTAGTCTTGAATTTTTTATACATAACTAATCCAATAATTCCACAAAAAGCACATCTGGCTGATGTTCATAATAACCTTGCCAGACTCTCCTTTTATGGCAGTGGGCGCTGTAAAGTCTGACATGTATAAACAAGTTTGGCAAGGCGTTGGCGATTGCACATCACAACCAAATGTTCTCCTAAGTTATCGTTATAATGTTAAGTATCATATGACCAGTTTTAGGTCTGGAAAAAAAGGACCACCATTTTGTTCGGTTTTTCAAATGCCAGACACCATTGCCGTACCTATAGATCAACCGGATTATTTTTTCTAATCAATGTTGCATGCGACTTGACAGTAAAACGATTTTCTTTAGTGCTAAAAAAAGTGGAGCACATTTAGATTTTCAACAGCAGTTTCTAGCTCAACCCACCGGAAAATATATGTCCGCTACTTAGAATTAATCACTGAATAATTCTAACAACGATTGGTGACTGGGAAAATCAGTACCGAAAAAAATCACTAGCTCCCCGACTAACATCAAATTGTGCTCTCCTGTCGTAAAATCTCCCGACTTAAAATGTATGTAAATGAAAACATAATATATGGCCATTTACTACTTTAATAAACAAATGGCTAGAATGTTTTACCTCGCTAGTTTTTGTAGTAAAGATATGTGTTTTTCGATTCGGTAATCAATCGGAAGTTAATACGGCTTGATCTGATGCTCCTTATAAATTAACTATTCAGGTTGTAAGAATCAAAGCAGCATTGCGCTCTGGTCCCATTTATAAAATTAATAGCTTCATTCGCGTACGATATGCGACATTTTCTCTCTTATTCTAATATAAATCTTTATAGTCGGTCTCATGACAGTAAACAGCATGATGGTCAATACGAGTAGAACAGATATTATGCGAGAGACCTCTCCGTACGGCCACCACTGCGAGAAGATACCGAGGAGAATGGTGACGCAGCCCGTGATGAACGTCCCCAAGCCGGCTACAGCGTGGATACTTTTTATAAAAACTGGAGCGATGTGCTGCTTAAGCTTCAGGCTGTACAAGGCCAGGAGGCCGCCCGTGGAGGCGGCCGCGACTAGAATCAGAGACGTCAAGCCGAAACGCCCATGAAGACTCGTGAAATGCTCCTTGTTGTGTATCTCTTTGTTGATAAGAATGATGGTGAAGCCGGTCGCTAGGAAGAATATGCCGACCAGCTGGAGGACCCAGTGCCGGGCGCTGCGCAGCCGAATCGGGAGCCACTCCGTCGCTAAGTCACCGGGAGTAATCGAGTTGATCGCCGACACCATCACCAGCAACCACTGTAAAGCCATAAAGTAAACAAAATAATGATAGATACCATATGCTTTACGATTATCTTCGTTTCGCTCGCTTACCCCGATCGTCATGCATGTCGGATGGAAGGAAAACAGCGAAAAATCCACTATGAAAAGCTGGTAGAACAGGAACGCGAAGAAAATCAACGCGAACGCGTTGCTGACGATATTCACTTTGCTCATTTTCGTGTTTGCCGAAGGGCCGACGAGTCGCGAATGTTCCGTGCCGCTGGCCGCCGGCGCTCGATCCTCCGCGTGAGAGTCGTCTTCTTCTTCCATAGTATCCATCGTCATTAGTGCAACAGATATCAAAAGAAATCAAAACAAGTTCAACCTATCACCGCGCGCGAAAAAAATGTAACGAATGGACGTTCGTCAACGTTCGTATTGATAAAAAAAAAGTGACAGCCGCCCAGTGAGTGTTGCCGCACTTTCAAGAAATCCTAATAACCGGGAATTCGGGATGTTCCCATATTAAATAAATATCATCGGACACATAATATTATAAGGCATGAAATAAACGCTCCGTCACTCTCAGGCAATCGTTTTTTATTAACAAGTAGCCCTATTTATACGGATTGGAAACTGGGAAACCCCAATTTTCCCGTATCATTCAGTAATGATGTTTTATTACTATCCCTGAAGACATTTGTTTCTAAAACATTCAAGTTTTATTCAACATAATCGTTAGACACGAAATACCTGTGGTTTCTTTGACCACTGGTCTTGACGTTGTTACATATATACCTATTTTTTAATATTGTTCCTAGAATAGGGTTACCATACGTCCTGTTTTCACAGGATATGTCCTGATTTTTAGGGTGTCCCGGGAGGATTTTTTAGTGTGTATGGGTTTTCGATTTTACAGATTTGTGTAATGGTGCTTCTAAACGAGCATTGCTTTTATGGTGTATTGCATTAATAAAATGTTTCAGTGCTGGCCGGGCCATAATTGCTGATATTGCGGCCACAAATTGCCGTAAAAGTATAGCCCGTTTCGAAGCACCATAACGATCGTAACAACTACTTATATTATTTATACCACGCAATAATAAACATATAAGTCCGGACCTTATAGTTGTATATCCTAATTGTTAGGAGGTTTAAAATGTAATTTACGTTTAGGCATTGATTTTACACTATAAAATCAATGGTTTAGGTTAACCCAGCGGGCAGACCAAGGGCACACCCCTATATATAGTAATTGTGACACTGTATGTAATAATTATTTATGGCAAATAAACATAGTAAAGAAAAATGTTTTTTAATACTTATTTATTTGAATATCATAGTAACACCCATAGTATATTAGCTCAACTATAGGAAATTATAATCAGAATAAGAGTTTATTTCCTTGTCATGGTTTTCATAACATTGAAAGGAACATGTTTTTAAATATCTTTAACGTGTATTTATATACTTTGCTTTTGGTGTGTATGTTTGTGTCCTGGTTTCCTTACGATTGTCCTGGTTTTTTAATCTTATCTCCTTGATTTTGACATTAAGCATTCCAACCTTTGTCAAAGAACATAATTTTATTAAGAAATCGGTTGTGTCACGCCAAGAATTTTTCGGCAATTAGCCAAGCCATTCAATTTAAAAATCGAATATGCAGGCGTGCGTCAACGTAGAAACAGTCGAATGTCGTACGAGCAACATGCGATATCAAACGCACGACGCCGCAAATTTAAATATTTGATTCCCCCATACATTGGTATAGCGGACTTTAAATATTAGTTGTGTCGCCTGATAAGAGATATTTGATCCAAAATTGGCAAAGCATCTGTGTACCGTATTTCAAGTCTCCAATATTTCGAGATTGACGTATGACTAGCGCGCCCTCTGGTGAACCAATTTCAACCGTCATCTTTTCAACTCTTGCCATGACCAAATGATGCTTGCATGCCAAATTTGAACTCAATATTAAAATTTCACATGATATTTCAGCCAAATTAGACAGTCTTTTCTGACTCATTGTTGAGCACACGTATTTTTTATTAACTTTGATTTTGAAGACGACTTTTTTCGCTCAATAATTTGACTAGCAAAATTCTCAAAATTCGATTTATCAAAATTCGTAATGATATTGTGATATTAGGGAAGATGGCTTCTTAAATTATTTGAAAATGTAAATTTCATTAGTTTAGTGTTAAAGAAGTCTATAATTCTACTTAATAAAAAATAAGGCCGAATAACACGTTTTGAACGATCGTTTCAGTTCTTTTTTATAAAATAATATACCAAGACATTCACAAGATATCGAAATCTAATTTTGACAATTAATAAACCTCTTATCTACTATTATTATAAATTGAGAATGTTCATAGCGTCTCCGACCGCCTGCACTCGCGCCCGGGCAAATAGTGAATTGAAAATAAACAAAACGACCGAATATAGAGGAATCTACTCAAAAAAGAAGCGTTCGAGTCATCGGAGCGAACGACTCACGGCTCGGCTCGGAACGACGAACGATGGCGCCTCACGGCGCCCCTAAATACCTGGCGCCTGTGTCCGCTGCACACATTGCACTCAGGGACGGCGCGGCCATAAAAAGTTCATAAAAGTTATAAAAAGTGACATAAAAACTTCACTGCCCATTACATAAATAAACGATATACGACAAATGTTATTTTCAAAAACATATTTATTAGTAAATATGGAACAACGACACAAAAATATGTTTATTATGTTAGCAGTACATTCATTATATATTTATCTTACTCTGAATACGTCATTTTGAACAACATTTATTTTGTCGACTAGGACAATAAATATTTTCAACGAAAAAATAAAACTGTAGACCAGCACCTCCTACACATACTAAGCTCTCACAATCCTATAGGATATAATAATCAAGATCGTTATTGATTTCCGCTCCATGATATTCTAATTCATGGTAAAATTGACACATTTATGAGAAAAAAACAAATTAGGCCCGCGTAAGGTAAGAATTTGAGAATGACTAATTCATTAATGGCAACTGCATTAAAGGTCACATTTAACTAACTAAACATATAATTTTTCTATTGACAACTTCCAATTTTAGAGATCTAAGAAATTTTATTTTTAACTAATTACATATGTCGTAAGATGTCTACCGTTCGACGTCTACTTTTTCGCAATACATGTTTTAGCGGTCTAACTAGACACCGTTAAGGTTACATATTTTATAAACGAGAGGCCGTTTAAATAACAGAACTGGTGATATGAACACGTAATTGCAACATGCAAGATCGAATTTGATCGAATATATATATATATATATATATATATATATATATATATATATATATATATATATATATATATATATATATATATATATATATATATATATATATATATATATATATATATATATATATATATATATATATATATATATATATATATATATATATATATATATATATATATATATATATTGTGACAATATTGTCATGCGGAGCGGAACACACTAAATGTAATTTTACCCTTAAATATTAAAGAGTAACAACAACGATCGGAGAGATTTATTTTCCACACATAAAATTTCCTCTATAAAACTATTTAATTAGCCTAACGATCACAGCTAACAGTCACTAATTCCTTAAGGTATGTATGTACGTATATTTAAATCGACTTGGAGTTTATTTAACTACCGGCTCGATGGTGTCTTACGTTTTGATATACACAGTATATAAAAGCAAACATGTCGACACACATACGTAGATGTAAATATATCGTGTCTTCGCTCGAAACATTCTTCTTGCTTCAGATACGACACATTTTTTTGTAAAATTATCTAAACATTACAGTCGTGTCTATTACTAAGTAATAAACGAATTACAAAATAATATCATGAAAGAAGGAAAGATCGGGAAGTGCATACAATATTGAAGAAGTTTTATTTGTATTATTTACATGGCAGTAGGTAGTTTAAAAAGAGGCTATTCCATGCAGTTCCTTCTTTCATGAATGTAGTTATATTCACGCCTAACATTTCATATTATTACTCTTTCACTTTTCCTTTCTTCATATATTTTTCAAATAAAATATATTTTTATCAAACTGTTTCTTGCTTACCGTCCCCAGATACGTCGACTTTAGGTAAGTATAATTGAGCAATAATTGAAAATATTGTTTTCAAAAATATATTTTTTAAACAAAAACATGTAAATATCTCTTTACTAAAAATATGTAATCTGCACTTCATTCAGAAATTAGACAATTTTCTTTGGAGAGTATTATTGTCTTTATAACAAAAATAAACATACGTCAGTTTCATCTTGTAAGTTTCCTACAAAATTTGATATGATAAAAAGATAAGTTTAGGACATTTACATTTTTCTAAAAAGGGTACCTACACGTTACAAAATATATTGCACCAAAAAATCGCCTAAGCTCATTACGATGGCAAAATGATTGCTCGGAACTTCTAAACCCATTACTCAATCTACCAACTGTGGCTTCAATTCCATCGCAAGCAAACCCTGTTAACCTTTTTAATTTTTTTTTAGTCACATGTCGTTACATTTCATCATCATAAGCAGACAACATCCTTAGATCTTTTCATCAATATTGCCAAAACAATAACGTAAACATTCAAACATATTATTCACAGTTCCCTTAATCCATGACGTACACAATAGCCTTTTTTTAGTGCACAAGCTTGAGTGTGAAAATACTGAATTAAATATTTCTGACAACTATTTTGAATTCTTATAATAATTTAAATTCGTAATCAAACACATATTATTGACACTTTTAATTTTAGTTCCGACGAAAAACGTAAAAATTCACTTTTTTACTTTTACGCCACTATCAGTGGATTTCACATCCTGCGTAACCCGCGACGGCGACTCATTCACTAAATTATTGTCTTTATCAGCTTTCAATTTAACACTTTTCGACACATTTAAGTCTCTTGTGTCTTTGTCTTTAATTTGAGGATTGACGCAGTCGTCTTTAGTACCAGACATTTTTCCTAATCCGCTTGGCTTTGGCACATTACTCATTTCTATTGACTCTTTATTTCCTACGTGAATTTTTTTAGAAGCTGCTTCTTTGGCGCATTGCGATTGGGAATCGTTTTTTAGGGCCCCTGTATTTGCAACTGGAACAGTGGCAATTTCAGTCCCTGGAGATTCGCTGGATACATTTGATGTACTCGATATCATATATTTATTAAATTGGCTTGTTACTTGTGGTGTGTTTGTTGGATCTGCAATATTTAACGCATCAGACGCTTTAGGTGTAACAGGATTAAAATTAATACTTTTATTTGTACTGCCAGTCGGATTTCCAGGTTTATCTGGCGATGCTTTTGAAATATCTGAAGTAGTATTAACGCCGTCTTTTATTTGTTGTTTGCTAAAAGCACTGCCTAATGTTTTTGGGGTAACAGAAATGGCACTGCTCGTTACCAGCGATTTTTTTGTCAGCGATACAGATGAAGCCTTTGATCCTTCATTAGAAAGTGTAATATTACTTTTTACTTTCGGTTTCTCTATTGCTGTTGCTTTTGTTAATGGGATTGAATTACCAGAAATCATACTTTTCGAAGACGCTATTTCGGTTATCCTTTGCGGTTTGTTTGGCATAGTTGCAGTAATTTTGGCAGATGTTTCTGGAGCACCCACTGCAGTTGCTGATTGTTGCGAGACTCCAGAAAAAGTACTTGTCACTGCTGGTTTATCTGTAAATCCACTTACTATTTTCGGTGCGCTTTTTGCAGCTGATGATTTGGAGGCATCAATAGTAGTCGTTGTTACTGATTTGGCAGGGGTTACAACACTCGCGGGAGATTTTGATCCTTCATTTAAAAGGGCAATGCCACTTTTGTTTTGCACAACTGATAGTGGTCTTACAGTATCAGATGCAGGCGCCATACTGCTTGCTACAAGCGATTTATTTGTCGCTTGTGATGAAGCTTTTGGTGCGTCCTTATTAATCGTAACACAGCTAATTCCATACGACTTGGTAAAACCAGGACTACTTGAAGCATTAGTAGTTACAATATCTTGTAGTTTGCTTGTATGTGGTGCGATAATTGTGGATGAAATTTTAGATACGTTATGTGTAACGCTGCTTGCTCCTTTCGATTTGTTTGCAGCCATTGCTTCAGACGTTACATTATTTACAACAATGACAGAAGTTTCTTGTAGGGTTGCTGAATTTGTGGTGTTGTGTTTGCTTATGGCCGTTGTAGCGCTATTTACTAAAACACCCGGTGTTTTTGTTACATCATTTTTGTTAAGGATACTAACTATTTGTTGTGTGCTAACAGTATTTCCCGCTGTTGTAAGCACACCTGTCTTAGTTTTATCAGACACTGGTTTAGACATACCAACGGCTGCAGGATTAATAACAATGGTTAAAGGATTATTTCCTTTTATATTCTTTGCAACTTTCGCTTCAAGATCTATAATCGACGATTTAGGCACAACGGGTATTACAGTTTTAGTAAGCGTAACGGTGCTTGTTCTATTTTCTAAAGCACTTATAATAGGCGTCGCTACAGACTGGTGCGGTTTCGTGTTGTCTCGCTCGTTTATCTTTATGATAGGCGATGTATAAATAGTAGCTGTTGTATCTCCATTGGACAATACAATCAAATTTGCGACTGTTGCATTAGAAGAATCTCGATTGAGTAAGGGTACTGGATACGTGACACCATTGCTCTTATTTTTCTTTTCAGTAGTAAAGTAGAGAAGCTTCTGTGCATCGGGTCCTCCGTTCTGCGTGTTTTCTGGTGTGGTTTCAGATGCGAGCAGCGGCTCCGATGCCGGGTCTTCGTTTCCTATGCCATTTCTCGCCATTCTGTTATTCTGAGATGTTTTAAGTATGCTCGGACCGGGTTTACGGCCGCCGTTAGCCGATTCGGATATGACGCTAGCTGAGAGGTCGTTGATGCTGTCTCTTAGCTGAAATAAAGTGTTTTGAATTTTAGAACGTCAATATAATAATAATAAACTCTTTATTTTGATTTTAAAAATGCGAGATTGTTGCCTTGCGGTAATGTCTATCAGCTAATCTATAACTTAAATTTACAATACAAGTATTGTGTTTGCTACACAGGAGATCAATAAAAATCATAGTGATAAAAAACAAGCTAAAAATTAGAAAAAAAGATAATAGAAAAAGAAAAACAAATGATTAAAATTAAATTAAGACGCAGAAGAAAGGAACGAGGCGACGGAAGGAAAGGGATATGGAAAGGAAGGGTGGAAGAGGGTTGGTTAATTTATGGTTTTAGGATTATATGGTCCTTGATCCTGGCATTGAACGTGGTGATGATGGGGACTGTTCTGATATTATTTGGTAAAGCATTACAGGGTCGTGCAGCTTCCATGAAAAAGGGGTACCTAAAAAGTGGCTATAGTCAATATAAAGAGTGGAGCGGTTCGATTACCTGTTGAATGTCCGGCTCCTGGGCATGTAGCGGACAGGAGACCGGGCTTGGGTCTCATAGCCCACGCGATCTAGCCCACAAGCAAATGCACGCGGATTGTTCCCTGGGCGGCCGCCCAGCCGGGCCCCAATCTGCTGTAGGGCGGGCGAGGCATTTTACGTGCTGGAACATTTGTAACAAGCAAATTATTTTAAAAACTCGGCAAGAGTACATTTAACAATCAAGTGAATACTAATGTAGCCATTATTTATCAATATACCTGTTTGAATGATACACCAGGAGCGCACGTGAAAAAGACTTTGTAAAGAGCAATAATAATGATAACCATGAGTGGAAGAATGCCAATAACCCATCCGACAGCATCAGCCCACAATGGATATACGTAATTCCCGTAAGACGCCGGTTTATACTCCACCCAATTGAAGAACAGAATAAACTGAAACATAAATTATGTTCGTATTAAGAGTAGGACGAGTAGAACAGCTCAGTACAGCTCAGAACATACCAGCAAAGCGTATGGTGTAACGTATTTCCACATGCAGCTCCAGAAAACCACCCAGCACCTAGATTGTGGTCCAATCATATCTTGTATATCGCTGCAAAATCGTTCAGCTCCGTAAAACCATGATATAATGATGCATTCCGTAATGGCAATTATGAGAACTGACCAGTTCGCAGCATATTTATCCATGAGTTGAAGCCAGTACATGCCGCTCTAAAGAGTAGATGTTTAATAAGTATTTGGGTATTTTACTGTACAGTGTGTTGGTCATATTATTAGGGACACTGTGAACCTTGGTACTAAATTTCACACCTCAAAAACCTTCTTATCCCAAATAACATTTATTTTTAAGTTTTAAAAATTATTCATTTATTGTATGTTGAACCTACACGCGCGGCACGAGGGTTCCAAGCTTGAATTTGCCCGTACAATGAAACGAATACGTGCACCCCCCCCCCCCCCACGGAACGTGCCTGATACGGACATAAGTGGCGGATTCTCCCTGATTTTTATTTTTTCTCGACTTTATTATTTACTAAAAAAAAATCGGCGGTGTGGGACGCGTCCCCTGCCCCCCCCCCCCCCCTGGATACGTCATTGATAATCATAGGAAATGGATCTTACCGAGTAAAATAGTGAAATTCTCTATTATTCTTCGAAGTTACACTTGCTGTCGCCACAGAGGGAATGATTACAGTAAGATAAGATTGGCATATTCATGATGACAATGAACTAGGACAGTTTGTAAATATTCATTAATTTTGGCTCTATATGCCCCCACTTTTTTGTAAAAATATACTGACTTCGAATATTGTCAGAAATATTCAGCGGAATTCCATTTTTGTTAATTTTTTGTGTTTTTTATGGAAAAAAATGTATGATTGTATATGTAAGTATTCAGATGAATGTGTTTTACAAAATAGTGAGGCATATAAAGCCAAAATTAATGAATATTTACAGCCTTACATAGTTAATTGTCATCGTGAATATGAAAAACGTACCTTTGCGTGATCATTCTCTCCATGACGACATAAAGAAAAATTGAGAAAAATTCATTATTTTAAGCGGTATGTTCTATTTCCTATGATTATGATGGCTAAAATAATTTTCGATTAAATGTAGGTTTAACATACCATAAAACAAAAACTTTAAAAACTTAAAATTAAATGTTATTTTAGAGAATAAGGTATTTCGAATGTGCTTTTTAGTACTATTATATATTTAGTACTATATAAATTTCATAGTTTTCCTAATAATAATACGGCCTCCCACTGTATTAAACTATAGAAACGTACGTTAGTTGTGAAGATCAGACCACCAAAGTAGCCGAATACGGCCACGAAGAGCACCACCCATATCTTGCGACCTCTCAAATTTGGAAATTTATCCAAGATAGCGGTAGTGACGGTTTCCATCAGTGCAAACTGAAATTGAGATAGTTTTCATTTCACTAAATGAACTTCGACCCCAATAAATTGAAGTTTTATCCAACCTGAGAGTCGAGCCCTAATGTCAGCAACATTACAAAGAAGAGCAACGACCAAACCGGCGATATCGGTAGACGCGTCACAACTTCAGGATAGACAATGAAGGCCAGACCGGCGCCCTGATCCACCACCTTCTCCACGTCCACGTCCAGCTCGTGAGCCAGGAAACCGATCACCGAGAAGATCACCAGGCCGGCGAAGAACGAAGTGGCGATGTTCGATACGGCAACTATCAGCGCGTCCCTAGAATCGATAAGAAACGAGCGCTCGAGTAACGTCTTTAATTTTTAAAATAATCGTTTTAGTCTCACTTGTAGCAGTTGTTGTTGTATCGGTTATAAGATGATAGTGTTATAAGTCCTCCCCACGCCGGACTCAGCGCAAAAAATATTTGAACTGCCGCATCGCCCCATACCTGCAATACATAAAAAAACGGTTGTCTCACCCCAAGCACAGTATACCAGACAGTAGCTTATCTTGGAACAAAATTGAAATCGAAGCAAGTGACGTCAGGAATCTTAAGGGCTACCACAAATCGTAATATTATTACTCTACTTCTTCTTGAAGCATCGTCTCGGCCACATTTACGGTGCCCCGGCGACGCAGATGCTATTATGCTTCCGATTTGTTCTGAGAATACCATATGGTGTCGACTCGAAAATCTCCACAAAAAAATAATGCGGACAAAAACTGCGCCCACAGCGCGTCACAGCCCACAGCGCCGTAACTATGGGTCTAAGGACGCGACATGACTTACCACTGGCCCCACTTCCGTCGTACCATCTTCCCGCATTGCCTTGTAGCTCTTGAATGAACTTACTGGGTATTATTATTGGCTGGGATTTTTACCCGGTTTGCATAAACCCACTTTACTTGTGAATTTACGCGACCCCCTTTGTGCTGGGTAATTACCCCTTCGATTATCTTCAATGGTTTTCACCTTGGACTGTATTCAAATGGTAATCACTCACCAGCTAGGTTGGTTTTTCTCTCAGGGGTGGTTGTCTCGAACGATTGGTGGATTCCAACCTCACAAGGAAATTAGTTCGGCGAGAGGCTTCCGTGATAGAACCTCACTTTCCTCAGGTCACGCAGGATAAGCTTCCGTCGAAAATAAACACTTTTTATTCGCGAGACTTTCTTTTATTCGGTCACTTATCTTTATTTTTACAGTGAGTTCCGAGTACTTATAATTTACTACTAAGTCCCGGTGCTTGGATCGCGGCGCGTTCACGCTGACCCTTTGCCAATTTACAACTGAAGCTTTCGCTCTTTTCTGTCGTCGATCGCCATTACATTTTTTTTAAGATAGCGACCGCCCTTACCTCTCATTGGTCTAGATCCTTCCAGAAATTTCTAAACACACCCCTATTACTGCGCCGCACACGTTTTGTCCAATAACGAGACAGGGCGCACAAACCAGACACAACCCCGTGTGAAAGAGACATCGCAATCATGCTTCCTCGCTTGCACGCTAGAGCGAGAAGCGAATACACTAGTTGTCTCTGTCTTACATTTAAACATTTTATAGACATATTATTTGCTTAATTTAAAAGAAAAGAATCTACCCTAGTACAGGCATTAACCTAGTTGGGTAGTTTTTTAAGACATAATTTTCGTACTACTTCCTCTTAAATAAAGCATTATTATTATTATTGTTATTACAGATTCTCGTGGCAAACGCCACCGCTCCCGAGTACATATTGTCTTAAACATAGGTTAGTTTCAGGTCATTAGTAACAAGTTAATATTAATGTTAGATCGTTAATTAGGCTAATTAAGTTGTCTCTCCTAGCGCTTTACTTTACATTAAACGAAATACTATATGCTATGCTTAAATTAATTAATCATGCAAGTTTCTTTACATTTTAAACTATATTATTTCTAGGGGGAATTGTGGGATTTGGAGTATGTATGATTTTTTGTAACGTCCACGGTTTTTATTTCGTAGTCTTTTGCCAGTCGCCTCGCCAGGGAATTTATCGTTACCATGTGTTACTAAGGGGTCCTTTTCACGATTTATTTTGAATGGGAACGTTGTCGGTCCCTGGATTCTCGTGTTTCAGGGTCGACCGCTCGTTTATTTTATATTTTATAGCCCCTTTCTGTCCTTTCCTTTGAGTTATCAGCTATTTTTCAAGGAATCTCATATCCTCGGCGTCCGTGACTAATTATGTTTCCTACCCTTTGTAAGAGGGTCTCACTTTTAGGGAAGATTTATCGACCCTGGCGTCCGCTCTTTCGGATATTCTGAACCATTCCCCCCCCCCCCAATGGGCTCTGAGCCTCATTGGCTCCTGTCTCCATCTATTTGGTTTACCTAATTTACATCTTATTTACATAATCCAGTCTTATTTTTTACTCATTCACCTATGGGATTCTACTTATCTAACTGTCATATTCAATTTTCCTTATTGGTCTAGTGAGGTGACGGATCTTTCTTATTCAACCTATGAGAATTTCTCATTATTCTACTTAGAATATGTACCGCTTTCCGTTAACTTTCGTTTTTCATTTCTTACGAGACAAACGTCAACTTGCGTTTTCACTTTTAAATTCTAGCTAGACTATTTTTATTTTCTACTGTGACGAATAGACTTTCGCTTTTTCCACTTAGACATTAGTGACAGTTGTTTCTGCCTGATCAGCTGTTGTATGTATTTTTACAAGTTTACTGACAGGGCGCCTATACACTTTCCCGTCCACTAATAGGTCTACTATTCGCACTTGGCCTGTTTTGTCAGGGAAAACTTGAGTTACCTGACCCCTGGCCCACCTTCCGCGTTCTAGGGAAGGATCTAACAGGACTACTAAGTCTCCGATTTTTAACGGAGTTCCCTTTGTCGCCCACTTAGGTCGTTTAACCAACAATGGAAGTACTTCTTTCGACCACCGGTACCAGAAAGTATCAGCAAGTATTTGCGATTGTTTCCAGTGATTTTTGTTAGATAACTCAGTTGTATTATTCTGTCCTACCGCTGTACTATCATCTGCATGGCCTAATAGGAAATCTGCGGGCGTGAGAGGTCTCTCATCCCGAGTATCTAGAGATATATACGAGAGCGGCCTGTTGTTCATCATCGCTGAGACTTCGCATAATAATGTTCTCAGCACATCTTCATTTGGCGCTCGCTCCTTTAATATGGCATATAACGATTTTTTTGCCGTTTTTATCTGACTCTCCCAAACTCCACCGAAATGGGGTCCTGAAGGAGGGGAGAAACTCCATTTTATCTCGTCGGCACTTAGACGATCCCTCACTTCATGGTTGTCGATAGCTGACAAAACTTTTCTTAATTCAGCGTCCGCACCGCGGAACCCAGTGGCATTGTCGCTCATAATTTCCCGCGGCTTCCCCCTGGCTGCTATAAAACGTCTTATAGCTAACAAGGCCGAGCTGGTTGACAAATCTCCAGCTAGTTCGATATGGGTCGCTCTCGTGTTAAAACAAGTGAAGAGTAATCCATATCGTTTTTCCACTTTCTTTCGATTAGTGACGAAGAACGGCCCAAAAGCGTCCAAACCTACAGTGTGGAAACAGCGCCTTCGGGTGGTTATTCGCGCGGGTGGGAGTTGGCCCATTTGTGCGGTCATAGGCTTCGCGCGGCGGATAGTGCAATAGACACATTCTCGTGAGATCTTTTTCACCGTTTGTCGCGCCCCAATGACCCAAAACTGTTCTCTCAGCACTGATAAAATTAATTCAGCGCCGCCGTGAGCATTAATCTCGTGTAAATGTTTCACGAGCAACACCGTGAATCTATCCTTACCGTGTAATATATATGGCCTTTTTGTGTCGAAAGGTGTGTCGTTCGCATTTTCGATCCGGCCTCCTAACCGTATTAACCCTTCCGCGTCGATATACGCGTTCAATCCGAACAGACGGCTGTCTTTCGGCAATATTTTCTGATGACGTATCAGGTCTATCTCGTGTGCGAAAATTCGATGTTGTGATTCCTTGATCAGAAATTTTTTCCCGGTTGCGATATCGTCGCTTTCGAGTACTTTTGACGTGGTTTTTTTTCTACACAGATCTATAAATTTTTTCACATATGCCATGGTTCGACTCGCCCGCATGTACCGGGAAAATCTATCTATGTCAATTACGCTTTCATTTTTTTCTGTCGTTGTTAGTACAAGTTTTGTCTTAAATTCTAACAATGCTCTCTCTTCCGGTTTCGGATCGGTTGGCTCCTGGAGCGGCCAGTGTTCTCTACTGCCACGCAAGAAAGCAGGTCCCGCGAACCATCTACCTTCCGGGCTTAAATCTATCTTGGTGGTATTCCGTGTGCCATCATCAGCGGGGTTGTCGCTCCCTGCTAACCAATGCCACTGTCTTGGAGACGTGAGCTCATCGATCACACCTAGTCTATTTGCTACAAACTGGAGGTGACATTCCTTTTGTGACAAAATCCACCACCACACATTTTTTGAGTCTGTCCACATAAAGACGTCATCGAAACTTAATGCGCTCTCTTGTTTTATTTTTGAGGCCAGTTCAGCACCTAACAGCGCCGCAGTCAGTTCTAACCTGGGGATTGTCAGTTTGCCTTTCAAAGGTGCCACTCGAGTTTTGCTAGCCATAAAGGATACCTTGTTCTCGCCGCTACAGCCTGTAATCCTAACATATGCAACGGCGCACATCGCCTTTTCGGACGAATCGCAGAATACGTGCAATTGCCTTTTCTCACCTGCTTGTTTGGTAGCGCCATTATAACGTGAGATTCGCACACCTTGCGCTAATCTCAGTTCTTGCAACCACCGGAGCCAATATTTAACTACATCGCTCGGGATCTCGTCGTCCCAGGCCACTCGGCTACTCCATACCTGCTGCATGATCAGTTTAGCCCTTATAGTTAGCGGTGAAAGCGCACCCATTGGGTCCCATAGCTGCATTATTAATTTTAGCGCTTCCCGCTTCGACGGAATCTTATTTCCCGTCGTCAGATCTTCGCTGAGGCGGTCCATGCTCACATTAAATGCTAACTGATCAGAGGCAGGTAGCCACGTCAAGCCTAATATACGTTGTGACGTCAACTCACCCTTTTCCAGAGATACTTGCGCGAGCGCGCGGTTTTCTTCTGGTATCCCGGTTAAAGCCTCGTTTTTATTTGAAGCCCAACCGGTCATAGTGAAATTCCCAGCTTTATGAATCAAATTAATTTCCCTGATGACTTGTTTTGCTTCCTCTAACGTGTCTACTCCCGCCAGCAAATCATCAACGTACGAATCGCGCTCTATTATTTTTACAGCCGCTGGGTACTGGTCCTTAAACCGAGCTGCGTTTTTATTTTTTACGTAGATCGCGGAGGCCGGGGAGCAACAACTACCGAATATTAGACAGTCCATTTTTAAGATTTTTGGAGGACTTTCACGCTGGAAACCTCGCCAGAGAAACAGCTGACTGACTATCTTCCTCTCTCACTTTTATCCGAAGATACATATCTCGTATGTCGGCCGTGAAAGCGATTGCATTTTCACGGAATCGTAATAAAATTCCTAATATGCTATTTAAATAGTCTGGTCCACCTAATAACATGCTATTCAGCGACCCGCCTGCGCCCGAGGACGCAGCGTCGTGAACGACACGAATTTTGTCTTTCTTCGCGGGGTGAATAACCCCCAGGTGCGGAAGAAATAACACTCGAGGGCGGTTTTTTAATTGTTTTTCCTCGACTTCCGAAGCATACCCCTCAGCTAGATATCTCTCTATCTGCTGGCAGTATTTTTCTCCATAAAGACGGTCGGAGTCCATTTTCCGTTCCACTGACCTCAGCCGAGTCATTGCCATGTCTCGGTTATCTGGTACGGAAAAGTTCACCTCTTTCCATAACAGACCTGTCTCCCATACTCCATTTTTAAAAGAAGTAGTATCTTCTAAGATTTTTTCAGCCCTAACATCGGCCTGAAGCTTTCGCTTTTTCTGTGGCCAATCGTACTCTAGCTTCAGATTTTCTTCAAGTAATTTATCTAAAGAAGGTTCATTTTCCTGATTTAAGCATAGCGCCGGGTACCTAATGTCTCGTTCGAGAGCGTTATTGCCGCCGATAGCCACCCACCCCAGGAGTGTTTTAGATACCGATAGGCCCCCGTCTACCATTTTTAATCCTCTAGAGACTATCAGTTCCCAACAATTAGCTCCCAGGAGCAGGTCAGGTTTTACGGTCGTCGCCTGAGTCGAACGCACCATCCCTCCGATCGGCCTCTGCGCACTTATCACGCTTTTGACCTCCGGTAGATTTAACGAGGCTACGCTGTAAGCTCGTACTACGTATTCCTTCTTACCTAAATCTCCCCTTACTTTGAAGGACACCGCTTCGGCACTGCTATTACTCTCTCTCATATTCCCGATTCCAGAGAGCTGTAATCCCTGCGTCGGGCCTCGAATGCCTAGTTCTATTGCCACGCCCTGATCGATGAGTGAAACAGTCGCGCCTGCGTCTAACAACGCATATAATGTTTTTCTACCCCTGGTCCCAACCACGGTTATCGGTAATACTTGCAGAATGACCTGATTTCCAGATACCGCGTTCGCCACTACCTCGGAGCTCGCGCGCGGCGCCGCCGCGATGTCCGCCTCGTTCGCGGGCGGCGGGGCGGTCAGCAGATAATGATATTTGCCCTTTGGAAACCGTTTATATGCCGAACACGATTTTCGGCCGTGGTTGTGCCCTAAACATTTAAAACACCTACGCATTTTTTTTATCTCATCCCAGCGGCTTGCTAAAGTTAGATTTTTAAATTCTTCACATTTATTTAAATAATGGGATTTCTCACACCGAGGGCACTTAGGGTCTTCTTTGCCCTGGGTATGTAAAATATATTTTTTAGAGCCCGTTTCTTTCTGTCTCTTGTCTCGCGGGTTATCATAACTTTTCCTAGGGAGCTCTGCGGTACACAGACCGGCGTCTTGTGCGCTGATCGCTAATTTCTCTAACCATAATGCGAAATAAACTAATACCGGATCGTTTAAACCAACCCTTCCCCTGTCAGCTAGCCACAGAGTTAATAAGTTCTTCGGCAATTTTGCCACAAGTGAAGCCAATAAGTCTGGATTATAAAGATGTTCTAATTTATTTACCGATTTTACGGTCGCGACCAGATTTTTTATCTGGCACGCAAATCGCATTAAACCGTCTGCATCTAGACTATCAGATAACCCTTTTTCTTTCCTCAAATCCGCTATCGTTCTCTGAATAATTAAATTCGTATTACCGAATAGCGCCTCTAACGTGGTCATGATATTTGTCACGTTGTCAGGACTTAAAAGCAAACCCGTCACTGCCTCGCGTGCTCTACCTTTTAATGCTGTCTGCAAACGCAATAAGTTTTGTGCATCATTTAAATGCATTACGTCTGTCGACTGTTTGAAAATAGCTTTGAAGGCTACGAATTCTAAAGGATTCCCGTGAAATGAAGGTAACTCTTTTGCAAAATGCGGTTTTGTGGACGCTACAGAAAAAATCCTACATACCTCTTTTATCATTTTTTCGCTCGAGCTGCTAATTCCATCGCTGCTCGTACCCAGGTCCGTATCAGCGGCGGCCTTTACCGCCGCCGCCGACACCGCCTTGGTCTCTGCCCTAGCGTTGTCCGCAGCTGCCGCGCCGCTCGCATTCGCCGCGCCGCCCGCATTCGCCGCGCCGTCCGCCACCGTCGCGCCGTCCGCCACCGTCGCGCCGGACGCCGCCGCGTTGCCCGGTTCCGATCGCCCGCCGTCTTCACGCCGCCGTGCCGCTTCTCCATTTTCTTCTGCGAATGTTCCCCCCCAGGGTTCTGGGGACGTCTCAGCAGCTGGAGTTTGATACTCGGCCCATCTCGACACTCTGCTGGCTGCCGTGTTGTCCCCCGCGACGTCGCGATCATTTTCCTGACTGCTCGTTTCTGTCCCGAAGGTTTCGGAGACAATTTCCAGCATCCTCATAGCATGCCGCGAGTCTTCTTCCGCTGCATCCAGTTCTTCCTGCATCGCTGCTCGTTGAAGGTCCATGTCAGCCTCTTCTTCGATTTCTTCAGCCGCTCTGCGCGCCGTGCGCCGCGCAGCCACTTTTTTCAGTTCCGCATCCAATTTATTTTTATCAGCTTTTTTCTTGGCTTTTTGGAGGTTCACTCTTCGAAGTTCTTCAGATGCTGCTCGCAGTTCCTGAACGTGCTCGCTTCTTCTGCTGCTCTCTGACCAGGCGCGCGATGAAGGTCTTGGATTTTCGGATTGCGTGCTTTTCGAATCCATATTTTTATTTTTCTTTTCTCGTTCTTGATCCAAAGTCACTTTTCTTTCCGATTTTCTTTATTCGGCTTGACGGAGGACCACGATGGCTGGGATTTTTACCCGGTTTGCATAAACCCACTTTACTTGTGAATTTACGCGACCCCCTTTGTGCTGGGTAATTACCCCTTCGATTATCTTCAATGGTTTTCACCTTGGACTGTATTCAAATGGTAATCACTCACCAGCTAGGTTGGTTTTTCTCTCAGGGGTGGTTGTCTCGAACGATTGGTGGATTCCAACCTCACAAGGAAATTAGTTCGGCGAGAGGCTTCCGTGATAGAACCTCACTTTCCTCAGGTCACGCAGGATAAGCTTCCGTCGAAAATAAACACTTTTTATTCGCGAGACTTTCTTTTATTCGGTCACTTATCTTTATTTTTACAGTGAGTTCCGAGTACTTATAATTTACTACTAAGTCCCGGTGCTTGGATCGCGGCGCGTTCACGCTGACCCTTTGCCAATTTACAACTGAAGCTTTCGCTCTTTTCTGTCGTCGATCGCCATTACATTTTTTTTAAGATAGCGACCGCCCTTACCTCTCATTGGTCTAGATCCTTCCAGAAATTTCTAAACACACCCCTATTACTGCGCCGCACACGTTTTGTCCAATAACGAGACAGGGCGCACAAACCAGACACAACCCCGTGTGAAAGAGACATCGCAATCATGCTTCCTCGCTTGCACGCTAGAGCGAGAAGCGAATACACTAGTTGTCTCTGTCTTACATTTAAACATTTTATAGACATATTATTTGCTTAATTTAAAAGAAAAGAATCTACCCTAGTACAGGCATTAACCTAGTTGGGTAGTTTTTTAAGACATAATTTTCGTACTACTTCCTCTTAAATAAAGCATTATTATTATTATTGTTATTACAGATTCTCGTCGCAAACGCCACCGTTCCCGAGTACATATTGTCTTAAACATAGGTTAGTTTCAGGTCATTAGTAACAAGTTAATATTAATGTTAGATCGTTAATTAGGCTAATTAAGTTGTCTCTCCTAGCGCTTTACTTTACATTAAACGAAATACTATATGCTATGCTTAAATTAATTAATCATGCAAGTTTCTTTACATTTTAAACTATATTATTTCTAGGGGGAATTGTGGGATTTGGAGTATGTATGATTTTTTGTAACGTCCACGGTTTTTATTTCGTAGTCTTTTGCCAGTCGCCTCGCCAGGGAATTTATCGTTACCATGTGTTACTAAGGGGTCCTTTTCACGATTTATTTTGAATGGGAACGTTGTCGGTCCCTGGATTCTCGTGTTTCAGGGTCGACCGCTCGTTTATTTTATATTTTATAGCCCCTTTCTGTCCTTTCCTTTGAGTTATCAGCTATTTTTCAAGGAATCTCATATCCTCGGCGTCCGTGACTAATTATGTTTCCTACCCTTTGTAAGAGGGTCTCACTTTTAGGGAAGATTTATCGACCCTGGCGTCCGCTCTTTCGGATATTCTGAACCAATTATACTGTGCCCCAAGACTCTTCCGGCAAAGGACTGATTTAATCTGAATAATAATTCTACAAACAACATAGATGAGCGCCCTCTCTCAGCCGGCGGACGAACCCGCTTGGCTTCCATTCCGACATTCAGGCGGCGCGGTTCGTTTATTGGCTAAGGGCGGGGTTGGGCCAAGCGCCAACAGATGGCGGTAATATTTAATTGAAATGTATGTTGTAATGTTAATATTATTAAAGTAGCCTGTATATGAGATATTCCAACCAAAATTTCTCAGTGTGATTTCGGCTCAACAAGACATCTGTGTACCAAATTTCAAGTCTCTAAGTCCAATACTTCTAGTTTGATATGTGAGTAGTGCGACTCCTGGTGGGCTGATTTCAACCACAACCTTTTCAACTCTTGCCATAAACAGCTCAATCGGAATAAGCGTTTGGGCGCTATCGTGGAGGAATACATACACACAGACGGACAGACAGACAGACAGACAGATAGACGGATAGGCAGACACAGAGAGATTTCAATCTGGATATCGTCAATCGTCTCAGTGGGGCTCAAAATGGATATCGCAGATTGCGTATTGGCCACAGCTGCACTACCGCTCACCTCTATAGGATGTACGTCCTTCCGTCCCCCCAATGCGATCGAGGTCATGCAGTATGCACTGCTAACCACCTTTTTTTAACTGCCAATTTAGCAATAACTATCCTAATGTCGTCTCGGACCTTACAGCCCTCAAAATTCAGCTTCCACTGTGTGTTAACTCTTCAAAAGTCATTAAAATCCTCTGTAAATTTATGTCCGTTTCCCTTTAGTAACAATATTTAATTCCAATTGTTTCCTTTATTGTAACTTTTGTGTCTGTTTGTTTCAGTGCTTTCCAACTAACAATCAAGTTCCCATTTAAAAAATAAGTAACCACCTGGCATAAATCACCCTCATTAGGTGGATTGCCAAAGGGAAAAAAGAAGAAGAAGAAGAAAATGGATATTTCCGTCTTGATCTCTAAAAAAATGTTTAGCGCGTTCACAAGACTTTCCCTCCTGGTCGATTGGTGGTCCGGGAAAGTAGAATATTGACAAAACAGAAAATCAACTCGAGGAAAAAAATATAATTAACTCACTTGTGCATTTCCAAGCTGTGTCCAATCCGGAGTTAGATAGAAGAGTATACCGGTTTTAGCCCCTGGCAGAGTGACCCCACGCACGAAAAGCATGACGAGAACCACATAAGGAAATAGTGCAGTGAAGTATACCACCTGAACAAAATATTAGTTTGCAACATATCAGTCAGTATAAAAATGTTTGTAACTCTTGCTTTCGCCGCTGCTCCGCTCACTCGCCGTTTAGTACACGCGCAGGATGAACACGTCAGATACCGGTTTCCATACTGCATTTTCACTAGTCAGCTATGCTCGCCTATATCGTCTGCCTACCCTGATCGTACTAATTCTATTGTTTTATATTTAATAATTCATTTATCACTCACAATGCTACTTACTAAATAAAATTAATCTCCGTGTTCCTTCCAAACTCAATAGATTTAACCCTGCTCTTCATGTTCCCCATGCTGGTAGCAAAATGCATTTATGTGGCGAACAAGTGACAATTTCAATTATTTGATTAAACGCTTTGACTTTGATCTATTCTGTACGAGTATTAACTCAGCTAGGCAACAGCTGAACACTGAATTCTTTAGCATTAATTGTTGAATAATTTTTGATGTATTTTTAATCGATAGGTTTAATTGAAATGTCACATATTATGTTTCTACAACGTTACTTAAACGTGAAAACCTTTAATTGGCTTTCTGTTATACTACTAATCTGTTTGTTAAATTATAATTAGCTGTTGGTTTTCCTAAAAATAAATAAATAAATAGACATAAAACACGATTTCGTTGCAGTTTGACGTTTCATAGATGTGTATTTATTGATAACTAGCTGTTCCCCGTGGCTTCGCTTCGCGTAAAGTTTCGAATCAATTTGTTAATTTAAGTAGAGTGGCGTTTATTTCCGGCGTTAGAGTGGCGTTCTTTAGATATATAGTGCAAGACGCCCCCTCTCAGATGCACGCTACCTATCTCGTAGACGTACGCGTATTGTTCCTCGCCACCCGCCGCCTTTCGCTGAACGCTGACCTTGCTGGGCCAGCAGCCGCCGCCGCCCGCTAGGTATTTCGATGTGCTTGCAGGCGTTACTATTTTCACAATATCTCTAAAACTATACCACATAAAACTTACAGTAAACGGCTAAATCTATTTTTATTTAACACTCGTAATGATGGATCAATTGATTTTGAAAAGGATTCTTATTTTATTGCTAATGTCTTCAACAAACACTGCCTACTTATTTTTCTTATTTTTTTGAGACATAAAGCACTTATTGTAGCTTAAATATAAAAGTTAGGTATATTCTGTCACCGACATTTTTAAAGATCTTTTTGAGGCCTATGTTTTTGTCATATATTGTTTTCACATATATCAAACCGTTTCATCAGCGCACGCCGATAAAGCAACTCCCCAGCTCATTTTCTCCGACTTGATTTACAAATATCGTGATTTCGTATTGAAAGCCAATAATTATCACAATAAAATATAGCCTATAGCAATTGACGATAATCAAGATTTCCATTAGCGAATGTATGTTAAAATCGGATGAGTAGTTACGTAGATTAGGCCCCACATACAAACTAACAAACTTACAAACATTACTTCTTTATAATATTAGTATAGATAAAATAGGCAATAGAATTACACACCTTTCCAGAAGACTTGACTCCTTTGCACAGGCACAAAAAGACTATAATCCAGGCGGCCAATAAACATAACGCCATGCTTATTTTAATTTTGCCAATTTCTTCTATTCCAGATGATAAACCTAATACGTGGTTTCTGTAAAATTGAACAAACATTTAAGAATTCTGCCATATATACGGTTTTTCGATACGGGCGGGTTGATGTTGACAGTCTGTGGCGGCTATGTTGTTTTGGCGGCATCTGTCATATCCGTTGTTTATTATTCAGTCACTGATGCAAAATCACCATGGCAAGTTTTACGATTGAGCAGGGCGTTATAACTTTATTATCGAAATACGTGCGCATGGTTACCTCTCGCGGAGGTGACATAAATTGTCTACCTACCAATATCGTGACCCCGCTAGACTTTTTCTTGTGGGGGTTTCTGAAGTCGCAGGTCTATGACAAAATAGAGCTGTCAACTGCAACGGGCAAACCCGTCACCTCAAGAAGTTCTTTAACAATTGGTCGCTCTATCTCCCGTGAAGTGAACGCAAAAGACTTGAACAAAACAGTCTCTATGACAATAAACCAATATAAGCCAGTCCATCGCTCAGAATCAGCCGGATCTATGCGGCAGATTCATTAAAAATTAGACCTCTCGGATCTGCGCCAACGTGCGAAGCCGCGGCGGACATTTGAACTATATATGAACGAAATATTTTATACATAATGGCATACATTGGCCTTTCATATAAGAAATAGAATTTCGTTAATACCTCACACACAGCTTGTTTCATTGCACAGACTGTCAACATCGAGCCACCCTTATTGGAAACACCAAATCTTCACTGAGAAATTAAACTTCCGAGATCAAATTCCAAAGTTGGCACAGAAGCAAATTACTAACGTGAAATATTCTTCAGCCGGCGGCCTGCGTATCGCCTCTTCTGCCAATTTTGACAAATTGTAGAAATCAGGATGACTCTGATTGTAGCAGTGTCTCTGATAGAATGTGCCATTTATGGCGTCACATTGATCCGCCTTCTCGTACGAGAAACAATCTGAAAATAAATGGCACTAAAAATTTAAGAATAATTAATAATAATTATTATTAAACTGCAAAGAAAGATGGTTTGGACTGTACTTTATGCCAGATTAACTTAAGTGGAGGCCCATAGCCCGTCGAAATCTCGGAGCCCCCTTTGCACTCTTTTGGACTGTCAAACATTCTGACTACGATATAGTGTAGAATAGATGTGTATACTCGTACAAGTAAATATATTATTAAAAACAATTAAAAACAGGACTGCCGCTACAGAAAGTGAACTATTGTATTTATAACTATTTTTATTACGGTTTTTTACGAAATATGTGTACGTTTCATTTGACATTAAACACGATAGGTATATGTATGTTAATTTATTGACATTTAGACATTTAAATATCTACTTAGTTGATGGACAGTTACTCTACCCCATGACACTCGGGATGACATATCGATTCTAAAAATACGGATGTGGAATAAAGAAACGGAAAACATACATAGATGAATCCTGAACACATTACACTCCTTTTTTTGTCGGACAGTCGTGTAATAAACAAAACACGATCGCACTGGCAAAGTGGGCTGTTGAACATTTCTGACAACGCTTATGTACGTAGTAAAGCCGCGCATGTAACAAAATACGATCGGCTAACTGTCGGTAATTTATAACAATTGTACTATTAGTCGGATCAAAAAGTTTAATAGACATTTTCTCCTTAGAATTTCAATTCAATGATTTTTTGGATCTATTAGAAACAATTAAAAAATTATGATTGTAATGATACCTAGTCGTGGGGCTCTAAAAGGCGTGGAGCCCGTAGGCCGGTGCCTACTTAGATATTGGATAATCCGAAACTGTCTGTACTATTCTGTAGTAGATCTACTTATTATATTTTTATGTGGCAATTTATTAGTAATATTTTTTCCTGATACATGAATTAAATTCAATGATATAGAGTGGAATCTATTCACAGCACTACTCCATTGATTTGCATCAAGGGAGCTAATAGGCCCTGTTGCAGTTAGGCCCACTAAGACCCATGCGTTTAGGGTCGGCCAAACTCACGGGTCAACACCCGTCCGGCAGTCTCCACGCAGAATTGCGAGCCCAGGTAGGACTCTGGCCTGTGGGCCAGAGTAGTTAACCTTCGGGCGCCCCTGAACGGCCTGCGCGCCGGGCGGCGTCAGCCAATCGATCGTGCATTCCGACTGATAGCCGCGGGAGTCTAGAAACAGTAATGTTCCCTATAGAGCGGGGGGTAGTTGTTAACCTTACGGCAACTGCTCTTGAAACGACCAATCGGCTACCCGATACCGGGTGAACAGTCGGGCAAAGGATGCCGTGGTCCGCGATAGATTCGGAAGACACCGTATCGCCGCTACGTAAGGGAGAGGACCGCGCAAGCGACCTCGAAACTGCAGTCGGGAGACCAGAGTAATCTGGTTGCAACTGGAAGTAAGCGCGCGAGTGTCGGCTTACTGGTTGATTAATCTGGTTATCTTGCGGTAAGCTGTTGGCTTATTACGGGCGAGTGGCGTAACTAGACAGTGGACTGTTTTCGTCCCAAGTCTTCCACGCTCACCCCACGGGAGACAGAATGATCTAATATCATTAAAAGCTCCCGAGGTGACGGGTTCGCCCGTTGTATTTGACAGCTCCAGTTGCTTCATGGTGCCCAACCTCCAATAGGACCGATTGGAATAGAGCTTTAAAACTTTAACCTGAAAAGTGCTAGTTGCTCTATTTTGTATGCGTTCTGTCCTTGCATCCGTATGTCTGGTAATATAGCTCTCAGTACGCTCGCCAGGCGGTTCGCCTCTATAGATTGCACCGGGAATAGGTAGGAGGTTATATAGGCAGATATAGACGGCAGCAGCGTTGCTGCGAGGGATGCTGCCTGTGTGTATTGATTTTCGCAACGCTTCAATGTCACTTGAAATTCAGACGGCGACGCGTAGGTTGCTCTGGAGCAGAACCCGGAAAATATGAATTATGGAAAATGACGTTTGATAGATTATAATAGAATAGGTAGAGTAAGAGAGAGAGATAGAAAAAGGCCGTCTCGCTATATAATTGCGTAAATCAGAGGTGGACAGACTTTTTAGGCATGTATCTAGCGTTCAACAGTTATAGAACATTTCAAGCCTTTCAATCTCTTTTAAGTATACCGACAGGGTTTGTTTTTATTGATGACTACCAGACAAGTGGCTTATTTTTCACAAAAAAACTAAACTAAAAAACGTTTTAAATTTAAATTGGCCTCGACACTTTAAACAAAAAAAATGTTCTTTAAAGTTACGTAGGGTTTGTTTATACGATATTATGTTACTTACAAAGCTGAGTCGAAAACAAACTACATTTTTTTTATTCATCCTTTGTTACTGACAAAAAATCTGAATGTTGAACATAAAAGATGCTTTTCCTCGGATATACATTAAAAAAAATTAGCAACATTTTAAAATTATTTTCTATCCAGAATAATCTGAAGTAGAAAAAATATATACCTACAGTACCTTGCGAATTAATTGGAAAAAAAAGTATTTTTCTTCGAAAAGTGCTTTATTTGACATAAACATACGGAACTGACAGTACCTACTGGTAGTTATATATTGTTATTTTTAATATAGAATATATCTTCTTTTTGCGTTGATAACACCTTTCACTCTTGTAGGCATAAAATTGACCAGGTTTTGACAGCTTCCTTTCAGTTCATCATCGTGAAACCAGACTTGAATTACTGCACTGATCATCTTGGTTTTCGTTGTACAATCCATGTTGGAGAGCCGTTTTTTGCAAATGGCCCAGAGGTTTTCGATCGGGTTGAGATCGAGGGAGTTTCCGGGCCATTCGAGTACAGTAATTTGGTTCTGTGTGAAAAACTGTTTCACTTTTGTCGACGAATGTCATGGGGCGAGATCCTGTTAATCAATTCCTCGCTGGAAGGATAGACCTTGTGGAGCTTCCGTATGTTGGTTGATAAGTTGTCAATATATTGGACCGAATTCATCATAATGACCAATATATTCGTTCCAATTAATTCGCACGGTACTCTAATATTAAGTACCAAAAATTTTCAAACAAATATTTGTTTTGTGTTTTTTTAAATTACACACATGAACAAAATTATCTACTGTACGAGTGCTCATTAATACAAACCCTGTATAATATATACAGGGTTAATAATTTTTTAATAAGACAAGATGATGCTTTTTCTCGGAAATAAAGTCCCTAATCAAAAAACTTTTTTGAGTATTTTTTTGACTGACTTATACTGACAGACACATTGACATATCAATGACCTAGTTTTAGATTTTTAGGGTAATGAATAATTTGTACCTACGTTGTTTATTACCACTAGTTAATTTTTAATATTATTAGATACTTTTTTTTTATTTTATGTATGAAGTTTGAAGTATGCACAAGCGTTTCTTTACTTGGTACGCTTGCCTTAGTACGGGCCTAGGCCTAGTCAGGCGGCGTTGATCTGAAAAAATACTGGGCTGCGGTACTATCTTTTCTGCTACCATTTACAATTGAGCCTCTAGTAATAATGTAATAATGTACTCAGTTTAAAAAATGCGCTTCTCTTTAAAACAGTGTATTTTGTAGAATAAAATATATAATATGTAACACCATTTTTTTTTAAACTATGTTTTTGTGTTTTTAAGTCACCTTCACCGACACAATTATCTTTTGTACGAGTGTTCAATAATACTAACCCTGTATACTGTTAAGAGTTAAAGAAACAGTTTTTTTCATCAGATAAGACAACTTACGTTTTGTGCTCCAGTCGTGGTCGCAGTTTTGCCACGGCAGCTCTGAAGTCAGCGATGCTGTCATATAGAAAATGGTCCAGGCAATGATGAGATTGTAATATAGCATCACTATGGTAGATACGATGACCATTCCGTAGCCAAGTCCGTGTAGAAGAGGGCAGAAGCGGCTGTAGATGGCGACAGGACCCAAGGAGGCATACTGCCCAAAGGACAGCTCCATGAACATAAGGGGAAGTCCAGCTATCACGAGCATTATGCTGAATGGAATGAGGAAGGCGCCTGCAACAAACGAGATAGCAGTTACTCAAGAAAAGCTCTGGCATGTTTGTCTCAAAGACATTTAAATTTACTGCTCAAACCCACATTAATCAATAGTCTTTCTCTCGGAATGCAGCTCCAAGATTTCCATATTACTAGTCAAAGCACTCGCGAAAATAACGCATTCAAATTAAGTTAACGATATTATTTGTTTGTAATGGTTGCATTCTACTCGCATATGCAGAAGAAATAGAAAACAAATCATGAAAGTGTCGGAGCGGTTTATACAGCTTTCTGTTTCAAGGTTCCAGCACCTGAAGGGACCTATTACCTAACTCTTTTATAAACATTGCGCCTGTCTTACGTTGCCAATGTCTAATATTCTTCTCCAGTTTGTCGTCTTTTCTTCGAAAATATGCCCTAAGAATTAAAGATTGGAAAAATTGTAACCAAAGA
Source organism: Micropterix aruncella (assembly GCA_944548615.1). Taxonomy (NCBI): domain Eukaryota; kingdom Metazoa; phylum Arthropoda; class Insecta; order Lepidoptera; family Micropterigidae; genus Micropterix; species Micropterix aruncella. The sequence continues at coordinate 25,499,135 of OX155950.1, forward strand.
ATCACGTCAAGTGTTCTTGAAGATAAACCTTTAGAAAAAAAACGCCTTAAAATCGTATACAATCTATTCTGCCCCTTTTGTAAACATGTTCTAGAACTTCTTAGTCTCTTTATCTTCGCAAAAACACCGAATTGGTGTCATTTCACACTGAGAAAAATATAACGATGTAATACACGGAAATACGCATGTTTCAACGAGGATTACGTATATAACTGTGACGGTAGTGACCGTGCTGTAATGTTAAAACATAATATTTTTTCTTTACGTCGCGACCTTGAGATCGCGCTTCTAACATGACAGCATGTAGTATTATACGTACGGTTATATGCGGGCACATGAATCACAGTACAGTACAGTATACTGTTATTTCTGTATTAATCGCAAGAAAAATGTTGATACATATAATCGAGTAACGATGTTCCAAACGTAATTTAACAAAATTACGATTGGAACATCGTTAATCTGTATAAAACCGTAATAACAAAATGGTAATGTAAGAATCAATCAAATATTTTTCTCAGCGCAGTTTCGGTGTTCGTTTGCGGTCCGGAACTCTAACAGCTACTTAATAAGAGCTGCTATGCAAATACCCTGGTGCACTCTGATTGAAAAGCGCAATCGGCGAAGTTCAATTAAAAGTGGCAACAAAAAGCTGTCTTCAAAAGCTGTCAAAGGCAATTGGAATGGAATCACAGTGGAATGGCTCGCCCGCCGATGACGATTAATTAACTAGAACAAACGCCATTCGACATTAAAGCCCCTGCTTTCTCCCCCACCCCCCCCTCCCCCTCCCCCTCCTTCCCATCCGCACCCTCTAATCCAATGAGGTTTGAAAGAGGGTGGCAGTAGCCAATTCGTTAGGTGCCCGATACACACCTCACACTGAATATTACCGGAACTGGCCACTTGCATTAACAATAAAATAAAACATTTTAAAACGAAAATCTTTGGCTGTAGAATAAAGTTTGTTTCATATAACTGTCATTTGTTTTCTAAGAATATTTAACTCGCTTTTGCCTTTAACTCGCATGACGATATATTTACGGCATTTTCGCTGTATGATATTCTTAGATCGTAAGTGTAATTCGACAGCTCAGCAGAGCCCCGCTCGGTTTCAAACATCTTTTGGCGATGAAGCACTAAGCACGACGACAATTTATAGATGGTTTGCGGAATTCCAAAGCGGTCTTGTAATCTCAATCACGAATTTCGTGAAGGTCTCCTGTTCGCCGCTGTCAACAACAGAAACATCGATGCTGTGTGCCGTATGTTCGAAACAGATAGGCACGTGACCTACCATGAGATTCGGGCATCCTTAGCCACAGGCATGAGTCAGGTACAATTAATAAAAACGCTTGGTCATGAGAAAGCTGTGCTCGAGGTGGATCCCACACAATTTGACTGAGACTCAAAAACGAGAAGCGTCCTTGGTGCAGTGCAGTGCCATGCTTACCAAAGACAACGAAGGGCACGGAACATAGTAACAACTAGAGCTGTTAACTACAACGGGCGAACCCGTTGCCTCGGGAAGTTTTAACGATATTGATCGTTCTGTCTCCCGTGAGGTGAGCGTAGAAGACTTGGGACAAAAAACAATTCACACACAGTCTAGCTACGCCAGAGGCCAACGCCTTACGGTGAGGCACCGGGAAAGGTAACTGCTGGCAGCCTCGCCCCCTGACTACCAGTTTGGAAAGATATCTCCGTCTGGAATTAACCTTCAGGATACCTGACTGGTTACAGGATCGAGGTCGCTTGCGCGGTCCTCACCCTTATGAAGCGGTGATGCGGTGTCTACCGAATCTATCGCGGACCACGGCATCCTTTGCCCGGCTTATTCACCCGGGATCGGGTGGCCGAATGGTCGTTTCAAGAGCAGTTGCCATAAGGTTAACAACCACCCCCGCTCTATAGTAACAGCGACGAAGCATGGATTTGTAGCTAAGAAATCGAAACAATAAGGTTAACAACCACCCCCGCTCTATAGTAACAGCGACGAAGCATGGATTTGTAGCTAAGAAATCGAAACAAAACAGCTACCGATCGACCACTTAAATCTTTCAAGATGAACCGAAGCCAGCCACCTGAAAGGCGTTCGTGCAAAGTGCCACGAAGCGGATGATCTCTTAGTATTTTTAGGACAACTGGACACGTGACTACTTTGCTTTGAAGAATCATCGTACCCTGAATATCCATTGGTCGTACCCTGAATACACGACCGTTTGCTTGCCGGAATTTATTAACGAACTCGGTAAGAGCAACCGTAAACGCTGCGACATCTTGCACCAAGGCAATGGCAGCTCTCATGCGGCCAGCCACACAAACGAATTTTTGAGGACGAAAAGCGTAGAAATCACGAACCATCCCCCATCCATATACAGCCTCGACTTAACATCTTGTGACTATCCTGGGGGCCTATCTTGAAATAGTTAGCATGCTAAATGGCGTGCTAAATTTTTCAAGAATTGCCCCCTTGTTCACAAAAATTAAGGACTAATTTCACGGTCAACGCCGTCGAAGAAAATGAAAAAAAAAGCGGTTGTGCCACCCCAAGACTTTCCCGGCAAAGTAACCAGGTACTTATTTTATCTGAATATTCATTTCATAAGTAAAGTCATCTCATTCATTTTAAAAATCAAATTACAAACGCCGGTCGCCGTGTGCCTTCGAAGTTCGAAAGCAAGCGTCGCCGCTTTTAAGGGCCTTACTATTTAATTATTGTATGGCGGACTTGAAATATTATTTGTGTCGCTTGTATATGAGATATTCCAACCAAGATGTCACAATGTGATTTCGGCCCAAGAAGGCACCTGTGTACCGAATTTCAAGTCTTTAAGTCCAATATTTTTAGATTCAAATACGTGAATCTACCGCGCCCTCTTGTGAACCGATTTAAACCACAATCTTTTCAATTCTTGCCAATACCAAATGATGCCTGCATGCCAAAATTCAGCACGATCGGATGAAGCGTTCGGACGCGATCGTGGAGGAATACACACACACATACACACACACACACCCTCACACACCCTCACACACACACACAGCCACACAGAGATCGGTTTCAGTCTTGAAATTTTAATCGTTTCGGAAGGGGGGGGGGGCGGGAGGGAATGGCACTTATTATATCTTGGGAAACAAAGAATTGTTTTTTGGCCATTCATTGTATTTTTTACTTTCGCGGCTTACCAATCGAACAGGAGGAGAAGCATTATGAACGCACTAAAAAAAATTGAGATGAAGACGACAATATCAATTTTCAGCCCCCTGTCTGTCTGTTTGTCTCTCTCTTTCTCTGTGTGTGTGTGTTCCTCCACTACAGCGCCCAGTGAGCTGATATCTAGTATGCAGGCATCATTTGGTCATGGCAAGAGTTAAAAAAGTTGAGGTTAAAGTCGGTCCGCCAGGGGACGCATTAGTTTATTCATATATCAATCTAGAAATATTGGACTAAGACTTAAAATTTGGTACACAGATGCCTTGTTGGCTCGAAATCACATTGTGAAATTTCGGTTAGAATATCCCATATACAAGCTACACTAATAATATTTAAATTCCTCCATACAATTTAATTATTGATGCTATCTGTTACCGCTTTGCCCAAACTCACTCTTAGTCGAGAAACAAACCGCGCCGCCGAAGGCAAAACAATGCAGCTGGGTTCGTCCGCCTGCCGAGAGAGTGAGCTCATCGATTTTATTTGTGAAATTAATATTCAGATGAAATCAGTTCTTGGCAACTTGTCGGTAAATTATTTGGGTGACACAACCGATTTTTTCTTATTAATTCCAGAAACTTTAGCTGTGGCCCTCGTATAGAAATAGTAGTTGATTTCAGCGTAGAAAGTGGGACTTAGCGATATCAATTGCAAGTATAATATGAGGAGTAGGCAAACAAAACGATCTAAACCGGTTTTGGATCCAAACATGTTTTTTTTATTGGTACGCCTTGGGCCGTTCTATCGATTGGTAAAACTATGTACTACCAAAAAGACCTAGAAACTTGACCTAGAATGAGGCAGAAATAACCAATTTCGTTCAAAATGATATATCGCTAGTTGAAAATAGTTGATTATTTGAAATTAAAATGAATTTCTTTCAAAATGATCCAAATCGTAATACTAAATAATAGCCCGTAAAAATGTTTTCTTTCAAAACGGTCTTTCTTTCAAATACATATTTTTTGGCACCTTTTGTTGTTTTAGTTGTGGTATCCCTAATTTACATATGGCAACATCCACATTTGAGCAAAGCTTCGGTTAAATGAATTTGACAAGGCCGTCTTAGTTTTTAAAAAATAAATTAGCTTTTATCAAATTTGTTCTGTATTTTGTCACCGTAGTTTTGATTTCATTGTAAAACTTGTTGTTTATTAACTGATTATTTTAAAATTTCTTGATTGACTATTTTTAAAACTTATTGATAGATTATTTAAAAATGTTGTTTACATTTTTTTTTTTGTTATTTGAGTCTGTAAGATTGAATTTTTATAATTGATCGTTATATTTTCCGTAGAATAGAATTCAGTATAACATACATATACAAATGTATCTATTTATTTTTGCATGGTGGCATAGATTGTACGCCGTCAAAAGATATCAAGGCAGCGTTTTGCCACTTCTACTCTTATTCTACGACTCAGGCTTAGAGCTCACGAAGCGGTTTCCATCCGCGCCCGCCTAGGTTGCGGGACAACTGTTTTGTTTCAAAACTCACGACACCGCAGGTTTGCGCGGTCACGTAGCCGCCGCGGTTGGGGAACGGCCTGCAAACTTGGCGGGAGAAAATCGCAACCACTCCAGCGCGCCTGCACCGCGTCGCCCGCGAATTGATCGCAAAGTACACGGGCGACGGCCGCCAAGGTTGCGGGTGACCGCGTCCAGAGCGTCTCTACTAGTAGCCCGTAGACGCTGTGGGCTACGGCGCATGCCGCGAGCAACCGCGCCCGCCGCGGGCGTAAATCGCGTATTAAAATGTACTACTCAATTATACATACATATTTGCATTTTACGGAGTCCGCGGGCCCGCAACCGCGGCGTGAGTGAAAACCGCTCCGTGAGTTCTAAGGCAAAGTTCTGAGTGTCTAAAAACCATAACTTTATCCGAGACATGAATTCTCAATGCGAATCTCAATGAGAATCATATATGTGCCCACGAGGTGGGCACAAATACACTGAGAAAAATATAACGATGTAATACACGGAAATACGCACGATTCAACAAGGACTACGTATATAACTCGGACTGTGGTACATACGTATGAAATAATATGACGCGTAACGGTGTTGGCCTGACGGTAGTTACCGTACCGCAATGTTACAACATAATGTTATTTCACTACGTCGAGACCTTAGGATCTTGCTTGTAACATTACAGCATGTAGTAGTATACGTACGGTTATAGTCGGGCACATGAATCATGTTGAAACTATAGTATACTGTTATTTCCGTACGGTTAGTATGGAAAATGTTGATACATATAATCGAGTAATAGAGTTTCAACAAAATTCGTTGTAGTTCAACAAAATTACGATTGAAACATCGTCATTCTGTATAAAACCGTAATAAAAAATGCTAATTTAAGAATCAATCCAATATGTTTCTCAAGGTAGGCACGTGCCCTCCTTGAATTTCATGGACTTATCCCCCGGATGGCTCCCAGGAGGCTGGTAAGATCGTACGCCTGGAGGGACGAGCCAGGAATAAAAAGAGATTTGGGCATTGTGTAATGACAATGCCGAAACTCAATTCATAACATTTGAAAGGAAAATTTATCCTTTATAAAATAAGTTAGGCAGTAGAAGAGAAAATATAGGTACTCATCTGGGAGTGCGAACACAATACCATTAAATGTCTTCGTCAGTCTCAAAATATTCACCTCAAAATCAATAACTGATATGATACACCTCAATAACAATAACAAAATCAATAACAGAGAGCAAGTTTTGCGCAAAAACACTTTTCTTACATTGCTCCTCGACTGTTCAACAAAATGAATAGTGTTTTTCCTGCAGGACTGAAATCTAAGACTAGTCACGGCGTAAAGAAAAACCTAAATAAGTCACTTTTCACTATGGGTCGACAAGAAACGGAGACATTAATAACATATATATTAAAATAGAGCACGATTTGTGAGATATATGTATATATATAGTATTATTTTATATTTATCTATAAAGTATATATTTATTCATGTATGTACGTGTATATTTTTATGTATATACCTAAATTTAATATTATTACGCTTCATTATTTTGGAGACATATCTATCTTCTTAAATGTAACATAATAATATACAAAGATAATACAGCAAGTTTCGAAAACCACTCTACCTTCTAATATATTGGGCCTACCTTAGTACAGGCGAGGCCTAGTTAGGATGGCTTTGAATCTTAAAATATATGTAATAATATAGATTAATAAAGAATTTTGAATTTGAATTTGATATGTAAAAGAGAGAATACGCTAGTAAGGTAAATAGCATAAGTACTTTAAGGTTCGCTCTGTTTACCGTATATACGGATATTCTACCGTTTGACCCAATTACGGACTGAATAGCCTCGAGTCGAGCATATGGAGAGGAAGTAAACCGCGGCAGTTCTATTCATATCAACTACATAGGTACTCAGCTATCTACTATTTTGTCTATTTTCAGCCGAACTCAACAACGCTCTTGCGCTGTATAAAGAAAGTTTCAGTAACTGGTGGGTGTTCATTATCTACCAAACAACCATACAAAAGCCCAGATGAGGTGCCAGCGAACATTATTAAATCGTCAACGGAAAAACAACGCCGCTGTACTGTCACTATTGGTTAGCCTTTTACTTTCCCGGCCAACCAACGGCTAGGGAAAGTATTGTGAACGCATTTTTTTTTACCGGTTTCTTTGAACAGTTTGACTTCCCTCCTCTCCTCTGAGAAGATTAAGGCCATTTCCAGATTGAAGTATGTCTGTGTGTGTGTGTGTGTGTATTCAGCTCAATTCCTCCACGATAGCGTTTGGACGCTATCGTGGAGGAATTGAGCTGAAATTTGTCATGCACGTATCATTTGAGCATGGCACGAGTTGAAAACATTGTGGTCCACCAGGGGGCGCGCTAGTCATACCTCAATTTCGAAATATTATACAAATTCGGCACAGATGCTTCGTTTGGCCGAATAAGCTTGGAATATCTCTTATAGAAGTGCTTGGAATATCTCTTATAGAAGCGACATAAAAATATACGCTGTATTTCAGAAAATACAACATTATATTGGAAAATAGCCATTTTAATACCGCGGAAATACTAAAAATATACTACGTTTACGATCATAATCACTTGACAATATATCATTAAAGTGGAGACAATCACTATCAGGGGATGGGGGGAGGGTGGGGGTGGAGGGGGGAGGGTGGGGGTGGGGGGGGGGGGGTTGAAAGCGGGTTGGGGTTGGGGCACGCTATCTTAGAGACACACACTCACACACACAGACAGACTTCAGTCTGGAATGAATCGTCTCGCGAAAGGGGGGGGGGGAGGGGGAATTGTACATATCATTCTTCCTCGAAAAAAAAATGCGCGTTGACAATAAGTATAGCAAAGTATATCTGGCCAGAGAGCTAATGGGCCCTTTCTGAGTTGGCCACGAGGACCCATTCTGTTCAGGGTTGGTCACACTCACGGGTCAACACCCATCCGGTGGCCTCCACGCATGAAGTGAGAGCCCGGGCAGGACTCTGGCCTTAGGGCTAGTTTCCCCTAGGAGTCAACGTTCTGACGCTCCTGGATGGTCTGCACACCGTGCGGCATAAGCCAATCAACATCATGCGGTGTCGACTACAACGGGCGAGCCCGTCACCACAGGACATTTTAACGATTAGTCGTTCTGTCGCCCTGCAGTGAACGTAGAAGACTTTGGACAGTACAATCCTACGTCCAGCTACGTCACAGCCCGTGAGAGTCCAACGCCTTACCGCGAGTTAGCCAGGAATAAACCCGGCGGGCTCGAGATACTCGCGCCCTCACTTCCAATTGTGACCAGATTTTTCCGGTCTCTCGATTGGTTCCGAGTTCGAGGTCGCTTGCGCGGTCCTCTCCCTTATGAAGCGGTGAAACGGAGTGCACCGAATCTATCGCGGACCAAGGCGTTCTTTGCCCGCCTCTTACCCGGGATCGGATGGCCAATGGTCAATTCAAGAGCAGTCGCCATAAGGTACGCAACCACCCCCGCTCTATAGGAAACAATACAGTTCCCAGACTCCCCCGACTGTTAGTCGGAGAGCACAATCTATTGGCTTGCGCCGCACGGTGTGCAGACCGTCCAGGGGCGCCAGAGGTTTGATTCCCAGGGGAGACTGGTTGACCCAGTGTCCTACCCAGGATTCGCACCCCATGCGGGGAGGCCGTCGGATGGGTGTTGACCCGTGAGTGTGACCGACCCTGAACACATGGGTCATCGTGGCCAACTCATCATGGGCCCGTTAGCCCCCTATCTCTGACTAACAGACGGGGGAGTCTGGAAGCAGTATATGTTTCCTATAGAGCGGGGGTGGTTGCGGACGTTACGGCGACTGCTCTTGAACGACCATCGGCCATCCGATCCTGGGTGAACAGCCGGGCAAAGGACGCTGTGGTCCGCGATAGATTCGGTAAACACCGTTTCACCGCTTCGCAAGGGAAGGACCGCGCAAGCGACCTCGAACTCGTAACCAATCGAGAGACTGGAGTAATCTGGTCGCAATTGGAAGTAAGGGTGTGAGTGTAAGCCCGTTGGGTAGCATTCCTGGCTATCTCGCGGTTAAGGCGTTGGCCTCTTACGGGCTTGTGGCGGAGCTTGGTGGTGGACTGTTTTTGTCCAAGTCTTCTGCGTTCACTTCAGGGAGACAGAACGACTAAACGTTAAAACTTCCTGAGGTGACGGGCTCGCCCGCTGTAGTTGACAACTCTAGTTGGTGTAGGTACTCCAGTTCTTTTCTTCAGTTTTTTTTTAGTTTTCGCTACTAATATCCGGGACAGTTAATCCATGTTGCGTTAGACGATTTATTTGTATTTTTTAAAGCCTATATCTATATATATAAAAATGAATGTTTGTCTGTGTGTCCGCTATGGACTACTAAACCGCTCGACCGATTTTGATGAAATTTTGAGGGAAACATTAGATTAGTTTGGAGATGGTTCCTGTGAAGTTTGGTGCCGATCGGACCAAAGAAAAATTTTAGTGTCCCACAGTGGGGCAGATGTCATGAAAAGTTGGCAAAAATTATTTTTTCTTTTGGTTCAACATATTTTATTGTCAGCTAACATCACAATGCATTTTTCTGTTTTAAAACTGTTATTAATGTTTAAAATTTCACAAAAGAGTCTTAATTTGAAAACTAAAAATTAATTCAAAATGTATAACGATGACTTGTGATAGATAAAAAAATAATAAGTAAAAGAAAACAAAATAATGCAATATAGTAACCATTTATTGCACAACCTTCATTCATCATCATCATTCGAATCATCTGAAACTAATTCTATGTGCCAGAAATATCTATTCAGGTGCTTGCAAAAGTTGGATCACATCTGCGTCTAATGCATGTTGTTGTGGTTTCTGCATATTGGTGATGAGTGGGTCTGATGATATCAAAAGCCTTTTAAAGATGTCTTAGTTCGTCTTACTCTTGAAATTTTGTGTGAATATCCTTCTCTGTACCTTTTAAACATTTTGTTATTTGCCTTCTGGGCTTCTTCGCTTAGTTGCCCTATAGGCAATAAAGTTTTTTCAATTATTATAGGCCCATGAATTAAAATCTTATGTATTGTAGGGGGCATACAGTACCACCGATATTTTTCCACGAATAAACGTGCACTTTTTCAATGTATAGGATTGGAATCGTTGTAAATTAATGGTGTATTCACTTGCCATTGCTCGTAGTATGGTACGAAATCGTTTTATCACTTCGAGATCGACTCCTGTTATTTCGCATGATACTTCTGCATTTTCAAAAAAAGCTTCGAGCCGTGTTCCCATCGTTACTGCTGCCATATCCAGGTTTAGGTTTGTCGATAATTACACCCAATTTTGATTTACAATTTTCCATGATTTCATGTTTTCTTCTATCTATTATTTTTTTGTTCTCTGCGCCTCGAGCTTACCATTTCTGTAATGGCAATTTGTATGATACATTGAGTAAACACTCAAAGAATCTTATTCAAGAGTGAAGAGTGGACATTCCAAATTCTAAATTATCCTGCTTTATACTAGTATTCACGCATTTACTAATATTATTAAAATCTTTAGACATTAAACCACATAAAAAACATCACAATGTCGACTTTGTATCTGTTAGAGAATTAAAAATTTTACCGTCAACTATAGAAAAAAGCAATTTATGGGTAATATTTCTATCACTGCATCTTCATCCTTTGCATATTTGGTTGTGACTAATAGGTTTATTTTATATTGATTGTGTTCTTTTTCCTTTTTAGCAACTTCAAAAGTTTCGTGAACGAACTGGAACTTGATTGGATGGCAAAGTCTTGTTGAAGATGCCCTTGTATTGCTCCATAGTATCGTTTGTGCTTTAGTTGGGCCTTCAGGATCTCCGTCTATAAGCATCAAGGGTACTAAGGAAGACATGAAAATACTTGCATCGTTGTATGACTTGTTTGTAAACTTTTGTTCAGATTCTGAGTGACCTGATGAGCCGTCAAACCCCCACTTTGATATTAAAACTAACTGGTTTAAGTTTTGTTGGCTCTTCAAAACTTTATTCTGAAACTGAAGGATACGTGTAACTGTATGGTCGAGCAGTCCTTGTAGCTCAATCTCAGCCCCTGTTTCAGTCACTTCAATATACTTCTTATCAGGTTAGTATTCCTTTTTGGCTTCTTGTATTTTCTTGTATGAAGGGAATCGGTCTGTAGCTTGAGATCTTATTACGTCGTATTGGCTTCTTGTAAGTTGCGCTTCTACAAACATTGATAAAGCTGCATGCGCGGGAAGGAGCCCTGTTCTTTTTGCTTTCTCTTTCTTAAAAGCTTCTTTATAGTGTTTGACCCGTCTCGGAGAAGTAGTAGTAACTTCTTTTAGCAAAGAAGCAGCATCAATTGCTCCAGAAGATCTTAGGTTCATTTGTGCTACGTAACACAGCTCCTCAGTACTGTGACTCGACCGTAAGTCCTGTATTTTCAAACGCTTTGTCCTATCCGAAGCTTCATTAAAATCCAATTTTGGTCTTCCCGGTGTTAAGTTTCGGCCTACAAAGTTCGGAAAACTTTTCGAAGATTTAAGCCAACTATCATTTTTTGTGAGAAACCTTTGCCTTGTTTGGTTCGAAGAAGACTTTTTTTCTTGAAATCGGCAATAAAATAAGTTATTTTTGTATTCAGCTCTGAATAATTCCATTCCGGGCATCTAGTACGCTCGATTAGGTATTCCTTCAAAAATGGTACTTGGTCGTTGAGTTTGTCATGGCCAGAATAGATCATTTTGTTATATAAGTCCATACGTGATATAAAAATATTAGTACATCCAGATCCTAAAACAAAAAAAAAACTTAGCTTTTTAAAAATATTAATTATATTTACTATGTTATATTACTAGTAAATCAGTAATTTACATAAATTGGGGCAAATACGGGCAAACATGTTTATTATCAATTGAAAGAGTATGGTATCAGGTATAATAATATACCAAAATCATTGCACCTAGTGACAACTAGTGGGACTAAAAACCTTATGTTTACCCAAAAAGTAACAAATACTCAAACATTTTATTAAATCAAAGTTAAAACTATTACCTAACTAAGAAATATGTCTAAAATACATTTTTTAAAGGCGTAACTATATTACTTACCCATTGCCGAGGCTTCCATAATAATTTTTTAATAAATAATCACTTAAACCTGACGTTGAAATACTTGAAAATTTGACAAATTCGTACGGCCTGCGAGAAGGGTAAGTTTCGACTGACGTTTCTCGATCGTATTAGTGTTGAATCGCGGAAGGAAAACCGGGTATCGAACGGCTAGTCATACATGCTCCTTATGAGTTATAAACCAGAACATCAGATAACACTTTGCAAGTGGGACTTTTTGCCAACGATTCAGGGGTTTTGCCCCTTTGTGTGTCCTCAAAAAAAACAAAATTCTTCTTTCTTTTAAAGCGGCGAATTTGAATTTCGAATGCGACCGCGAAGACAGGGACCGCGAAGACAGGAGTGAGTTCTTCTTTTTTTTATAGTCGAATGAATTTTAAAGCGGCGAATTTGAATGTCGAATGCGTCCGCGAAGACAGGAGTGAGTTCTTCTTTTTTTATACTCGAATGAATTTTAAAGCGGCGAATTTGAATTTCGAATGCAACCGATTTGGCGTAGCAACGCGCGCAGGGTGCAGCTAGTTATTGATATTTGTAAATGAGACTTTTTTCATCTCTGTCATTATTTTCGAGGGGGTATCATTTCGCCGCACATAAAGCGTAGGTAGCTAAATCATTAGCATCTACTAAAAGTAGGTCAATGTCAACATTAGCAGCGATTTTCACCCGCAGAAGTGAATAGGAATTGAAGAAAATGTAATTAACGAGAACGGTATTTTTTCGGTGTTGACATAAATTTTGCATGAATACGAACTTGCGTCCCCCAGAGATTTTCTCGGCAGTAAATAGGTCACGTCAAATAGGCGGCGAAGGTTGTACGTATGCAGCAACAGCCGTGGTGTCCATATTAATATTTACCTCTATTCTGAATTCTGAATTATGATTTATGGACTACCAATTATCATAAAAATACAATTTAGGTCAAGTACATAGTCAGTTCATGATTGGAGATCGTGATGGCCAAGCGATGAAGTCTAAGAATTAAGAACTTCAGGACCATCCGGAGTTTTATAGCCTACCGTAATTGCGGTCAATGCTGGGGAAAGATCTAACCATGTGGATACTTCTGTCATCACCACTCATCAGCTTTCTTTGCCGCTGCCAATGGTGACGGGGTTGTCCATTATGTTTGACACCCCCAGTATACAAATTTACGGAAGCCCTGTAGTTGACCTCAACAGGGCTTCCTGCATTTCTGAAATTTTATATCATTGCAAAACTATATTGCAAATTGCCTCTTCCCAGCCTCTTCCAATCAATCAACCAATTTATTTCACTACCAAAATGGTATAAAAAATACATAGTTTTTACCTTGAAAATAATCAACAAAAAAAAATGTAATCAAAAAACACTTGATTACATATTTTAAATGAATACAAAACATAAATAATTAAATCCATATAATAAACAGGGCGAGTGTTTTCTTTCGACACCTGCAACTTGATTTTTACGGACATGAGTCTAGACAAAACTTATACTAAAAGGGTTATTTTTTCACAAGGAAAGGTGCCTTATATAATAAGTACCTACCTATTTATTAGCAAGCTAATTTCCTGTCATTCTCTGTCTAACATAATGTCGAGTTTGGGTTCTTGAAAGAGATATCTATATACCGTTTTATAAGTCGCGTCCGGATTATTAACATTGCCTGTTTAAAACGTATGAAATCATTTACTTCACTGACCCAAATTGTACAGCTGGCAACGTCCTAAAAATTAAAATGAAAACCATGCTCTCTTTCTAGCATCTATATACCTCTCTGGTTTAAAGGTAGTGTTTAATACGAGTTCATCCAGTGAAGCAAACTTTTCTGAATCCACCGAACAAAAGAAAATGAGGACCAGGGGTGCATTTGATGTACCTAACGACATATGGACCCGTTTTTTGCATGGAGATGCTTGGTTCAGATGCAAACATATCAACGTGCAGGTGGTCATATGAAGACTAATAACAACATTTGAGATATATTTTCATAAATATGTGTACATATATGTATACAAATATAAGAATGTCATTGTTTCTAACCACTATGATTTTTAGTGTTTGAGTTCTCAATAACATGTGTTAGGAAATTATTAGAACTACAGTAGCTTAAATTTTAAAATGGCACGCGGTGGTTATTGCAAATATTATCCTTTGCGTTTTAAATTACGATCAATAAAAATCTTGGCATATTTTAAATGAAAAGTATGTTATTTTAGACCTATTTCCCCTGTTCGTGCCCTAGAATGTGTTGCTCAAAAATTTCACGTCACCATATTATATGCAGAATATAAATGACCTGCAACGATTTCTTCTCCGTGCTTATGTGTGCATCTCCAGCTAAAACATTGTGTACGTCGACGAACTTGCTAAGACGGGAGCAAAGGGAACGTTATGCGGATTTAAACCTTGCTGTGGCGTACCAAAAAGCCTTGCAAACCTAATGCTCAAACAAATATGTTTAGAACAATCCGTCAACCACTGGAACAACACGCCAGGGTTGAATCATTCCAAAGCGATAATTAAGGCTTACGACCGTAAGACGGCCCGTGAGGCCTTATCGCTAAATAGGAACAATCTGCTCATACTGGTGAGGGCGCTCACGGGGCATTGTAGCCTGAACAAACACATGTTCAACCTCAAGCTCCGAGACACAAAAATGTGCAGGTTCTGCCAAGGGGCAGAGGAAACTCCCCTGAACCTCATGTGCGAGTGTGGCCCGCTGATGCGTAAAAGATACACCCACTTGGGTGGTCATTACCTCCAACCTGAGGAGGTAAAACAATCTGGCGCCAAAAACCTGCTGCGGTTCTTTAATGACACGAGTCTTAGCCTGCACTATAGTAGGTGGCGAACACAGTAGATCAGCTACGGTCGCAGTGTTACAAGACTCATAAAGACCTTAGAAAAGCCCCACACAACAAATAAAAAATAACAAAACCATTGTTTGTAAAATTAAAAAAAACTCCACAGTTGGAATAAAAGAGATGAGAGCTCTACGAAATTAAATTACCTACTTCGAGCAACCCATTATGTGTCTTCGCTTTCAGCAGCCTTGTACACTGCCTTCGAAGTGGAAGTAGGACACTTCAATTATTTATGTATACTGTGCACACGGGGTTAGGTACATAGTTGTGGAGGATAAAATATATCGTTCGTGTTGTCATCGTGCAAAATTGCTGTGATGATACAGATACACTTACAAAGATTTTTAAAGTGTCAAGTGTTTTGTTTAAAACATTATGCAAAAGGAAAACTAGTTCAAGTATACCACACTTCCCCTACTCATAATATCGACAGAGCGCATCCGAATAAACTTCCCGCCTGTTTCTGTTACGTTTCCGCCTAAGTTTCTCGTTTCCCATCGCGTCAGGCTCGGGAGAAATTGCATAGAAATGAAAATGTAGATAGGCCAACGTCAATGTATCAATTTTCCGGACCATCGAAACACAAGGAGGGAACGTATTGTGAACACGCATTTTTTTTTCGAGATGAAGTCGGACATATCCATTTTTGAGCCCCTCCTGAGGCGTAAATAGTTTTACCCTGATCAAATGGGTCTTCGTGGCCAACTCAGCAAGGCCCATTAGCTCCCTGCCATCGGGGCAACTTGGGTTGTCGACTACAGCGGGCGAGCCCGTCACCTCAGGAAGTTTTAACGATTAGTCGTTCTATCTCCCTGGAGTGAGCGTAGAAGACTTGAGGACAAAACAGTCCACCATTTAGCTACGTCACAAGCCCGTAAGAGGCCAACGCCTTAGCCGCGAGATAGCCAGGAATGTTACCCGGAGGGCCGACACTCACGCCCTTACTTCCAATTGTGACCAGTTTACTCCGGTCTCTCGATTGGTTACGAGTTCAAGGTCGCTTGCGCGGTCCGCTCCCTTACGAAGCGGTAAAACGGTGTATACCGAATCTATCGCAGACCACAGCGTCCTTTGCCCGGCTGTCCACCCAGGATCGGATGGCCGATCATTTCAAGAGCAGTCGCCGTAAGGTCCGCAACCACCCCCGCTCTATAGAAAACAGTGCTGCTTCCAGACTCCCCCGAATGTTAGTCAGAGTGCACAGTCGATTGGCATACGCCGCACGGTGCGCAGACCGTCCAGGAGCGCCAGAAGTTTGATTCCCATGGGAAACTGACCATAAGGCCAGAGTCCTACCCAGACTCGCGCTTCATGCGTGGAGGCCGTCGGATAGGTGTTGACCCGTGAGTGTGACCAACCCTGAACAGAATGGGTCTTCGTCATGGCCAACTCAGCAAGGGCCCATTAACTCCCCTGCCATCGGGGCAGCGCTATCGCGGATGATAGTGACAGAATCGTCGTTTCAGAAAAGAGCAACGAAAAATTATTAAAATTCTTACCTCCGCCGTTGTTGTAGCATAAGTAAGGGAATCTCCAGACGTTGCCGAGACCAACGCTGTATCCCAGCAGCGAGAGCAGAAAGTCAAACCTTCCGGTCCAGTTGCCCCTTTCGGGCTCCAGCGCGTCGGTACTGCTGGAGGTTCGATCTTCAGCCAGGGGAGCCTGCGAGTTCCCCGCCGAGTACGACTCGTCAAACTGCAATTAACAGAACTACGCATTAGAACTGCTTTCAGACACATACTAAATTTTCACACAGATTATAATGTCTCGGCTTAACCCTTAGAAAAGTTTAATCCTTACAAAGCCAGTCATGGGAATGAAACTCACGAAAGGCATGTTTTCAACCATCGAGAATTCGTTTGTAGGGGGTGTTAAGGGCTCTCTAGACGATCAAACATGTTTGTCAAGCATTGCGTCGCGGGCTGGGCAGGGATTGTAAACTGCAGGAAATATGCAAATATTTTTTTTTTTATAATTACTTAAAAAGCCTAATTTTGTAGTTTATACCAGGGAGTCACATCATTCATTAATCAATTACGTCTAATTAACGTGACTCCCTGGTATGAACTACAAAATGAGGCATTTTTGGTAAATATTTTTTTAAAATATTCGCATAAATCCTGCGGTTTACGATCCGCTCCCAGACTCCCAGCCCGCGACGTGATGCTTGACAAGCATGCTTGATCGTCTAGAGAGCCCCTTAGTGTATGCATGCATACTAATATATAATGGTGGCTTATTCAATGATAGGTGAATTTTACCGCATATAATTGCATAATTGTATAAATACGGAGATTGCCCGCCCGCGAATCGTCACAACAGAAAACCACCGATCGGTGGTATTGGCAGTCCAGCGGTTAACATCATATAAGAAGTTGATTTGAAGTAACAGGTCCCGGACTGTTTCAACTTGGGGCTCCCAACGAATCGAATATGTTAATTTAATATTTCCAAATTTGAAAAAAAAAAAGATTTTCAAAATTGGGAAAAATAGAATTTTCAAAATTGGGAAAATTGGACAACAGCCTACCACTGTATATCAAAGATATCAACATTTCATAATGCACTTCTAAATTTTACGACTGCAAGAGATTGAATATCTTATTAGGTAATTAAATATTAAAATAAAAGCATAGGTATAAGCAGAAAAAAATTGTAGTGATAGCATAAGACTATTTTTTTATTTGTTGAGTGGGGCTTTTTTTAAGGTTTTTATGAGCCTTGTAACACTGCGACCATTGCTGATCTATTGTGTTCGCCACCTACTATAGTTTTGCGCTAAGCCTTGTGTCATTTAAGAACCGCAGCAGGCTTTTGGCGCCAGATTGTTTTACCTCCTCAGGTTGGAGGTAATGACCACACAAGTGGGTGTATCTTTTACGCATCAGCGGGCCACACTCGCACATGAGGTGCTGGGGAGTTTCCTCTGCTCCTTGCCAGAACCTGCACATTTTTGTGTCTCTGAGCTTGAGGTTGAACATGTGTTTGTTCAGGCCACAATGCCAATAGCATAAGACTATGTAGGTGACTAAGTATTATAATATTATCCACGTGTGTATTTTGTTCTCCTCATTAGTATTATTTTATTGTTATTTATTACCTTGACTTTACTATTTTTGTCGATTTTTAAAATAATAAATTTAAAATTATATGTATGTTGTGACTATTTTTAAAGTTTCTTTTTTATGTATTTCAACTGATTTGCTTATTATGAATAGTTTGTAATATTTTTTGTGACATTTGCTTTTGAATTTTATATACATAATTAGGGTAATTTAATTAAGAACAATGATGTTTAAAAATATCTCAAAATGATAAAGACTAAAATAAATAGTCTACCTTAGAACAGGCGATAATCTAGTTAGGATATTTAATTCTAAGTTGTCAATTGTCAATTGTAAGTTGACATTATTTGAATTTAAATACATGTAATTCTTGTCAAGCTTTTTTCACGAAAATCATGATTTTTAAACCTGGAATGATACTGTGATTTTTTTATTTATTAATGCTACGTCGGGGTACTGTCGTACCCTAAAATAAAAATGCCATTTAGTGTAAAAAAAATACGGTAAAAACAAAAAAACGCATATTTATGGCTATGCTTAGGCTACAATAATATAATATAATTAAAAAATCAAAGTATCATTTTGAGCAAGAAGGATAAGTTTTTTTGTTGGTGCTCCAAACAAATGAAGTTTTTGCATAAGGCACACCTGGCGCTAGTTTTTCGATCACGTGACCTCGATCAGAATATGCAGCTACCTGCGGTGGATGGTTGCCTCTTGGGTCTTTCCTCTGACATGAGTACGGATAAGATTTTGCAAAAAGTCACGAAGTTCCCGCTTCTTCAAAGTTGGGACATTTAGGCGGTTCATCATAAAATCAAAAATCAAAATGAAAATGTTCTTTATTCATATAGACATAATTAAATATTATTTTTAATTTATGTTCTTATGATGCGTCCAAGCCTTACTCCCAAGCCGTTTTGTCATTTACATAATCAGATATTGTATAGTATGCTTTTTTATACAATTTTGCTTTGATGGTAGCTTTAAACTTATTTACAGATAGTTCTCTAATAGTATGCGGAAGTTTGTTATAGAAGCGTATACATTGTCCCAAAAAAGAATTGCTTATTTTGTGGAGACGAGTAGCACGTACAACAAGGTTATGCTTATGTCTAGTATTAAAATTATGAGTGTCGCTTTTTATTTCAAACTTGTCAATATTCTTGTGGACATACAACAGATTTTCGTATATATATATATTGTGATGCAACAGTAAGAATATTTATCTCTTTGAATTTTTCTCTAAGTGAAACTCGAGGACCAAGTTTATATATAGCTCTTACAGCACGTTTCTGTAGTATAAAGATGTTATTGATGTCCGCACAGCTTCCCCAGAGAAGAATCCCATAGGACATAATGCTATGAAAGTAACTGAAGTATACTATTCTTGCTGTATCTACATCAGTCAGCCGCCTTATTGTTTTAACTGCGTATGCCGCAGAGCTAAGTTTTCCTGACATTTTCTCAATTTGTGGGCCCCATTGTAATTTGGAGTCAATTGTTATCCCTAGAAACACAGTTGAAGCAACAGGCTCCAGTCTAGTTCCATTTATTTCTACATTGGTTTGTACCAGCTTAACATTAGGTGTAGAAAATTTAATCACTTTGGTTTTTTTTTCATTTAATAGTAGGTTATTTACATTAAACCAATGGACAACTTTTGAGAGTGCATTGTTAACTTCGTCATAATTGTACAATTTTCGACTAATTTTAAACTTCAAAGAAGTATCATCAGCAAACAATACAATTTCGTGAATATTTCTTATGTGAAAGGGTAAATCATTGATGTATATTAAGAAGAGAAATGGGCCAAGAATGGAGCCTTGTGGGACACCCATGGTGACCATTGATCCTGGTGATCTTTTACCGTTTACATCAACCTTCTGAATTCTATTTCCCAAGTAAGAAGTAAGAAGATCAAGAGCCTTGTTCCTAATGCCATAGTGATGTAATTTCCTAACTAGTGTATCATGGTGTACACAATCAAATTCCTTAGACAAGTCACAGAAGATTCCTAATGCGTCTTGTGACTCTTCCCAGGCATTCAATATACCTGTCAATAGTTCGGTTCCCGCATCTATGGTTGAGCAACCCTTCGTAAATTCAAACTGTTTCTTATGAAGTAAATTATATTTGTTAAAATGAGTGTGTATATTTGTTAAAATGAGTTGTCTAAGAATTAATTTTTCGAAAATTTTACTCAAAGTGGGAAGTACGGAAACTGGTCGAAAATTCGAGGGATCAGAAGTATCGCCAGATTTAAATAATGGTATGACTTTACTATGTTTCATCAGATCAGGAAACACTCCAGAAGTAACACAACAATTGAATATATATGCTAGATAAGGTGCGATTATTTCTATGATGTATGAAATAGTTTTTACAGAATATCCCCAAAGGTCCATAGTTTTCTTTATCTCAATTGTTTTAAAGGCATTTATTATATCATTGCAGTTAACAATAGTGAAAGCGAAGTCGGTAACACATGCGGAAACGCTTTCTTTAAGTAGCATCTCAACTGAAATGGAAGACGACTTGAGGGCGTTAGTCGTTATTAATCATCATTCATAATTATGTGGTCTCATCAATTCCAATATGATTTTCATCATCACGATACGAGGAATAAATCCAATCTCCACATAAACCGACAGCGACTTACCAAAGTGCGATACAGTTTTAGGTTCAAAGGTAGGTAGTAAAGTGCCTAGTTAGGAGCAACACAATCTATGTTAAGTGCTAACAGTGTATTTTTTTGGGGACAAATAAATAAATAAATAAAAAGTGTCCCAACCCTATGTGCATCAGGGTGCCATATGGTCAAAATTTTTTGGCCATAGGTAGTCGTCGCTCGGGTATTTTAAAAATGCAAAATATACTCACGTCTGCCAACTCGATGTCGGACTTGTGCCTTTCTGGAATGGCTTGGAGCGCTGGCTGCAACGGGCGATCTTCCGCCATGGTGTCATTGAAGTTCAAAAGATCAAAGACAAGTTCCAAAGATCAGGAACAAAATCCCACTCAATGCAATTCCGCGCGGGCCGCTTCTTTAAGTTTAATTAGCCGGTGTTCAGTAATTGACTAACATTTGAACTTGACACAGGTGATGTAATTAACGATGTCATACTATTTGTTGCACGTCCGCGCGCTGCCATCGTGACATTCCGGCTCATCCCAGGACATACCGAATTATTAATATTATTTAATATAACTGTTTTGATTGAGAAACGGGTATTTTTATGTGAAGTTTTGGCATTTTTTAATTGTAGGGAAATGTCGTTTGCGCGCGGTGGAGACTACGCGGCGCTGGCGGGCTGCCTCGCAGACTGAGGCAGGTCCAGGTCAGCCGCCAGACCAATCCTGCGAACGTTACGGTATTGAAAACCCGCTTTTCCTCGGTGGAGACGGCGCCGGCGCGCTGCGGATTTTAGGCGGCCTGAAAAACCTTTACGTCTTCACCTGGAGCGCGGACGACACGGGCGCATGCGTCCTTCGAAGCCTTCTAGACCAGGCGGTAGAAAAAATCTGACTATTCTTTCAGAAAGCAGGCCACTTTTGTGGGCCTAAGGAGCACAATATGTCGTTCGGTAAAAATCGATTTGACCCGCAGCACACTGATTTCCGACCTTGAGGAGCTATAATGGCGGTCATTTTTGGGAGAAAAATAAACCCAAAAATAAGACAGATTTCCATCGCCGATATTCATTTAAGGTTCGGCGCAAACGAGCCACCGGTGGCCAGCGACAACTAGAGATGCTAACTACAACGGGCGAACCCGTCACCTCAGGAAGTTTTAAGGATATTAGATCGTCCTGCCTCCCGTGTTGTGAGCGTAGAAGACTTGGAACGAAAACAGTCCACAGTCTAGTTACGACACTCGCCCGTCATAGGCCAACGCCTTACGGCGAGGCAACGGGAAAAGTATCCAGCGGGCAGCCTCGCCCCCTAACTACCAGTTTGGAATGATATCTCCGTCTGGAATTAACCATCAGGATACCTCCTACCTCCTTACTGGTTACAGGATCGAGGTCGCTTGCGTGGTCCTCTTCCTTACGAAGCTGTGATACGGTGTCTACCGAATCTATCCCGGACCCAGGATCGGGTGGCCGAATGGTCGTTTTAGGAGCCCTACGTTACCCCCGCTCTACAGGAAACATTACTGTTTTCAGACTCCCCGGCTGTAAGTCGGAATGCACATTATTATACGTTTATTCATTAAATGTTTATTCATTATACTCATAGGTACAACAACGTTACTAGTTCAGCTTGAAACACAGTATTGCTTGCGTTACGTGCATATTATAGACAGAGCAAGGAGTTAAACCGGCTCCTTGCCAGTACCGGTTTACCGAGTAGCATCGGACCCCAAATTATTTAAATTTTACCCCAAACCATTTACGCGGTGACAGGGGGGGAAGAAACCCCGCCCACCACCCGGGCAGTTCTAACAACATGGGTCGTTTTATCTGCCCGGGATGTCGTGCAACAACAACCTCACGCGTACCGGAAGGGTAGCGCGTGAGGGGTGAACGAACGGAGACATAGAGGAAGTCGGAATGCACAATCGATTGTATGGCGCCGCACGGTGCGCAAATCGTCTAGGAGCTCCCGAAGGTTGACTCCTAGGGGAGACTGGCCAAGAGTCCTACCCGGGCTTGTTCTTCTGCCTGGAGGCCGCCGGATGGGTGTTGACCCATGCGTTTGACGACCCTATACAACTGGGTCTTAGTGGCCATACTGCAGCAGGGTCCATTAGCTGCCAGTGGCCAGCGATAAGTAGCTGACACGCTTGTTCATACATTTTGTAGGGACTGGTCGCAAACGTGTGGCCGGTGGCCGCCACTCGCTACAGCAGTGGCCGCCGCTCGCGACTTGTGGCTGACACGGGCTACAAACGCGGCCACTCGCCACTGCGCGCCGCTCCGCCCTTATCTCGCCCTCACTTCCCACCTCTCTCCCTCTGCGTCGTCTGCGTATGCAGTAGCGCTACCAGTCTTTCAGTCTCGACGTTCATCGTGAGACTGCACGACAGAGAAAGAGTTAATAAACTCTTATGTATAAAAAACACTAAAAGCACGCTTTTATAAATGCACGTAAAAACCAAAAAAGGTTTGTTATAACCTTGAAACCTGATCGTGTTCAAAGTCCATTATGTGACCTTTCTCACAAGTACAAACACGACTATGATACGATATTCCATCATGGAATGCCAGTTCCTGTCTTCCGGCTTCATCATCAGACCTTGAAACTTAATCGTGGTCAAAGTTCATTACAAGACCTTTCTAGCAAGTCCAAACACAGCTATGATACAATGTTCAATCATGAAGTTCCAGTTCATATCTTCCGACTCCATCATCAGATCAGTTCGACAGTACCATACTATTGTATTGTCATCAGAACTACATACAGCTGCCAATTTTCATGACGCTACGATCCTTGGAAGATGGTCAAATTAGTTACCTTTGATTCCATTACATAGTTAGTTACATACAGGTCGACCTGATAAAAGCGTGTTAAAAAAATAGGCGGACACCGACCACTTGACGAGGCGGCCACTTCGAGGCCACGAGTGGCTGTCGCGCGCTACACCACACCTACAAAAGTGGTCGCGAGCGACAGCCGCCGGCTGTTTGCGCCGAGCCTAAGGGGTAACTGTACCTACTTGAAACTGAAATAGATCACTGTTATTTAATTGTTTAATATTGCATTTTTTTCTGAAAGTAACATAGTTTTGGATATCACGCTGTTTTCTGTAGGAGATTATATTACATGATAAACTTAGTTGAAAGCTCAATAATAACCATTGATACTTTATAATCAATGATAATAAGCATTGATTATAGAATACAATTTATAATAAATGATAACAACATACAAATTTTTCGACATAGATCGCCAAATAACAAAAAAACAAAATCTTCCAAATTTAGTAATTACAATTATTATAATAAAACGCTGTATCGCTGTAAAACGCTCGCTAATTTGATCAAACAAATTAGCGAGCTTATTACGAGAAAGCAATATCTTATATCTAACCTTAACCTTATAGGACGTTTTGCGATAACAATAAGATAAAACTAATAACAATTTCAATTTATAAATGCAACTCTTGTCGAATGAAGCTAACATTTAAATCCAGCAGAAAATAAAACAATAAATTTAAAAATTTCTTTAGAATTTTTATTTTATTTTATGACATTTTAATTTAAATTGAATATTGTTTTATATTTTACCTTATTTATTTTACTGATAGTTTAATAGTTAATTTTGTTATACGATTTAGGAACCCTGTTTTTATATTGTTTGTATATGTTTATTTCTTCTTTAACATATTTTTAACAATATATATATATATATATATATATATATATATATATATATATATATATATATATATATATATATATATATATATATATATATATATATATATATATATATATATATATATATATATATATATATATATATATATATATATATATATATATATATATATATATATATATATATATATATATATATATATATATATATATATATATATATATATATATATATATATATATATATATATATATATATATATATATATATATATATATGTATATATATATATATATATATATATATATATATATATATATATATATATATATATATATATATATATATATATATATATATATATATATATATATATATATATATATATATATATATATATATATATATATATATATATATATATATATATATATATATATATATATATATATATATATATATATATATATATATATATATATATATATATATATATATATATATATATATATATATATATATATATATATATATATATATATATATATATATATATTAAAAAGCCATTGTAAGATTATGTCTCTCATAATTCCCTGTTATCACAACAGATAGACAATTTAATTTATTGTCCAAGTTTTGTATTAATTAATTAAACGTAACCCTTTTTTTACCCACAAGGCATATGCCTTTTCGTGGAACCCACCTTGTTGCCTATTGGCACCATCTTCTAGGTGGGCATTTGTAGCATCACGCAGTCAACTCAGGCGGTCACCCATTCCAGTATTGACCGCGCAACGAGGAGAACCGGTATCAACGGGGCTACGGACGCAAAATTATTCTATCTAAAATATCTAGCGAAATGACAATAATTACAATAAAATTAAATCATAAAAAATCAAAATACTGACAATCTTTCGATATTAAAAATCGAAATGTTAATTGAATGCCCTGAAATAACATTAAAAAAGAAGATACAACATGAAATAATCGAAACAGAACGGATTAAATAAGTAGCACTTATAGTTGAAAATTAAATAAAAATAATTCACCAATAACATTAAAAAAATATATAGGAATAAGAAAAATTCTAAGATCATCTTCTTGTGTATTCTACATATTTTTATTTATACAATGTAGTATATTTTTCTTCTTTTTTGTACTGCTCATTAATATTTAAAATGTATCAACACCCATTCATTCCATTTCCCTCTCCCACCCCGAATCTTTGTTTTCCCGCATGTATCGCTTTTATTGTAGGGTCCCGAATGAATACTATAGTATTAATTCAATGAGGATGAGTTTTTTTATTAGGACATCCTTGTAGTGAGTGAATCAGTACGAGCAAGTAAGAAACTTTTGATAACATTTTTTGAAAAAACCACAGAAAAAAAATCTTTGAAAAATGTTTTTTTTTTGTCAATTGTAAATTTTATCTATTGAACAAAAGTTTGAGAAGCGTTGGGTGCGCCGCTCCATTTAACAGTAGGTACATATCGCTAATATTGTTAGCGAGTAAACAATATTAGAATATTAGATTTATCTACCGTTAGATGGCGCATCGTACTTAACGATTTTTATGCTATTTTTCAAAAAATAAAAAAAAGCATTAATATTTTTTTCCACATTCTTTTATCAAAAGTTCTATATTTGCCCTAACTGATTCACCTACTTCAAGGATGCCGGTAACTAAAAACTCTTGTATATTAAAAACCTGTATATTAGGATAATGGGTTTTTGCGTGTTTGAATGGTCCTAATGAACGTTGCCATTGTCGCGTTTAAATTTCCGCCAATGAGCCTCCGGCTGCCAAAACTTGAATCGGCTAAAATCTATGGACAATGTTACCAGATTCAGCTTTTTATCCACCAAATCAGCGTTTTTTTTTAGTTTGGCGAGAGTCTAGGGCATTTTATGTTTCGAAATATATGAATTTGATGGTTTTTCTAAGATTTTAAAGAAATTTAAATGGTTTCTGTGGATTTCTCGATGTTAGTTCGAGCGGTGCATCTATCATTTCCACCCATGGATAAATCAGCGCTTGCGTTACCTCCAAAAAGTTGAATGCCCACACATCTCTATTAGTCGAATCGAAAAGAATATTCTTAAAGGCTCTCTAGATGATCAAGCATGCTTTGTCAAGCTTCGCGTCTCCGGCTGGGAAGGGGATCGTAAACCGCAGAAAATATGCATTTTTAAAAATATATTTACCGAAAATGCCTAATTTTATAGTTTATACCAGGGAGTCACGTTAATTAGACTTAATTGATTGGTTGATGATTGATTGATTGATGATTGATTTATTGATGATTTATTAATGATTTACGTTATGTGACTTCACGCCACGTGAAGATGCCACCTATAGTATTATATAAATTATTATTTTTTTAAATATTTACATATTTCCTGCGGTTTACGATCCCCTTCCAACCCGTGACGCGAAGCTTGACAAGCATGCTTTATCGTCTAGAGAGCCTTTATCGTTCCACCAAATAACGAAAACAAAGTCGCGGTATGGCGCAGCGTGACCTTTTACAAGTCGACTTATATCGCACAGCACTATTCGTGCTGTCATCATATAAAGTGTCCCGATTTCCAATCCAAGCGAAGTAAAGAAACAAAAGTCGGACGCGAAGTTTTTATTTCTAAATAATACTTAAATTATTGTAATGTTATAGCGAATAGTTGGGTTACACAATAAACGAACGGAAATGCGCTGTGTTTTAGTCTTTAAGTGTCCTGGAGAGGTTATGTTATAGCTTTGCTCGCATCGTTAGAAAGTGGGTTTAGTTTGTCATTATGCCGGATTACGGGATATATATCGCGGTGGTGTGCTCGTCGAATATGAATCGGAGCATGGAGGCACATGCTTTCCTAGCTAAAAAGGGTTTCAGAGTGAAATCCTTCGGCACGGGTGACAAAGTGAAGTTGCCCGGGACTGCGGTCGATCGCCCAAACTGTTACGACTTCGGGGTGCCTTACGACGACATATACAATGATCTCATGGAAAAGGACAAGACGTTCTACACGCAGAACGGTCTGCTGCATATGCTCGATCGGAATAGACGCATCAAGCCGCACCCGGAAAAGTTCCAGCACTCTCCGGAGCGTTTCGACGTTGTGATAACATGCGAGGAGCGAGTGTACGATCAGGTGGTCGAGTGGATTAGCTCACAGGAATCCGTATCCAATCAGCCCGTTCACATTATAAATATCGACATACAAGACA
Organism: Micropterix aruncella; assembly: GCA_944548615.1. Lineage (NCBI taxonomy): Eukaryota > Metazoa > Arthropoda > Insecta > Lepidoptera > Micropterigidae > Micropterix > Micropterix aruncella. Next base: position 25,526,444 of record OX155950.1, read on the forward strand.
ACCACGAAGAGGCTACGATAGGAGCATTTCTGATCAGCGATATGGTATCGAAAATGGCACAGAGCTCTGACTTGGACAACGACTTAGATGAACTTCTGCACGATTTCGAATCTAAATCGCAACGCTCCATTTTAAACTGCGTACTCTTCTACTAATACGGGGAGTCTTTTGTTATTGTACTAAATGACTACACGATTATCGCATGTTTACGTTATAATCTATCGTAATAAATCCATTATTTTCCAACTTTTAAATGAGTAATTTAATTTCTGAATTGACTTGCAGAATTTAAAAATTCCGGCATTTCTTGTCTTGCCATACTAAGAAACATCAGATAATGTTGCATGAATAATGAAAACTGAATTGATGGCTGCGTTCGGTGAATTTAACGAGACCTCAATTGGTTGCGGGGTTCTTGTAATCGCTCCATTCCATCGTGATTTCAATATACTCTCGAGATTGATCAGCCATTTTGTTTTGGATCGCTTATTTTTTCTCAATTGCGCTGAACGCAAGCACTTTTTGACAGCTAATAATTGACGGCCGACGAATTCTGGTGTTACGAATATCCGTTTTGCGGATCGAATAGCCTTACTAACGCTTAAAATCCTGCAATAGCGTAAGTCCTTTACATTTCTGCATGGCACTACAATGTATTTTCGAGTGATGTTACGTTTTCATAGTTACATAATATCCTGCCGTAGCTAACCTCAAAATGGGCAAAACGTTCGGAGAATTGGCGAGAATCCGGGGTATGATCTACTACAGGATCTCCCCTCACGAGCAAAAGGCGTTCGTCGGTATGATCTCCGACTCGCTGCCTAATCTATGGGTCAGGTTCACCGACAACGTTTTCCGCGTAGCTCCTAGTGAGTATATAATTTCTTTGACTATCATGGTTTCGATACGAGAGTTCGTTTCGGGGTAGCTCGTAGTATAAGATCTTATTGCGTGGCAGGCAGTCTACCTGACTGCCTGCCACGCTGTCGCAAAAATCGTAATTATCTTCGTTTTTAACGCTGACGCAGACGAATTTGTTTCCAAACTAAATCCTTGTGTATTTATTTATCAATGCTGATTTTAGCAAATCTTGGTTTAATTTTGTACATCCTGAAAAAGCCTTCCCCTTCAGGTTTCTTTTAATTTTTGAGCCAATAGACAAGCGATAACATTGTCATTTGACTGATACTGGCCGTGTACCGGTAACAGGGCTGCCACATCAGTTTGACGAAACTCCGCAGCAGCCAACCCAAAAAGCGTAAAAATATTCAGAAACGCTAGATTTCAATATTACACTATTATTATTTTTTTAAAGCTTGTTACTGCTGAAGGTATTTATACGCATAAGTTTTGAGGAAATTAGCATAAAAGTAATAAAAAATGTTGCATTTATTAAAATTGATTGTAACAAATATATTAGGTAGGAACTAGAATTTTTTGAATAAATTTATTAATCCTGATGAACGACAATGTTATTCCCAAAAAAATCACTCGTAATTCCTAAATTATTCTGTATTTGCTAGAGACCGACATCCCTATCAAGGTGTTTATGGGAGGGCTATGTGTAACTAATAAATTATTTTTTTTTATTATTTCCGTTCCCTGAATAACATGTTTATAGAAGATTTATTTGTACAGATTATTCTATATTATCATCTGCAACTTTTTTCGAATAGAAAAAAAATTTATCTAAAAGTTGAATATAAAAATGTTTTTCCTCAGTAACCAAAGCCAAAAAAAGCTATGTGGGTTCAACTGTTTTTCATGTAGCATAATTTCCTACACAATATTTTAATATCCAGAAGCAAGTTTGTCTCAGTGTCACAGTAAAAAAAAACCCTTTCCTTATTTAGTTTCATGTACAGATAGCCCCGGTGTGCACTTGCGGCCAACGAGATACTACGAAATTTATGAAAACGCCATCAACCGCGCGGTGCGCACGCCCGACGGCAATTCCATACATTTTGAAGGATCTCGTTGGCCGCCGCAGCCGAACCGCAAGTGCACCCAGGACTTACCCCTTGAAAGAATGTGGGGCCTGCCACGAACGCCTATATTACATTATACTGTGTACACCTAGCTGTCAGTATAAGTGTGAAGTCCCGAACTTAGTAAGACGACGGTCGAAGAATGATGAAGCAAGGTATAAAAACTACGTTTTTTTTGCAGGCAATTGGGAACTTCTTATTCTTTGCAAATAATATTGCAATTTGTATCAAAAACTTAGTGAAATAGGTTTACAAAAGGCGGTAAATTTAGTGCTAGGTGCCAAAAAATAATAAAAATGCATTGTAATTGTGAGCTTTAGGTAATTGTAATTTATTGTTTTTCTTAATAAGAACTGACAGCCAGATGATTATACACCATATACCAGTGCAATAATATTTTGACATTTGGTTTCAGCTTTCATCATTTCGTACTTGATTTACGACCAGGGCACGAAGAGATACCACCAACTGCAGCGCAAAAACCCAAAGGACTTCGAAAATGATGTGTAAAAATTAATTTTAAATTGGAACCATACTATTTATTAGGATTGTTTTTTCTTCAATGTAAAAGCATTACAAATTTAGAAAAATAAAACTATGCTGCATTAAAAAAATGTTTTTATTTCAAATAACTCAAATGCATACAGCGAGTATGCACACTTGCAGTGACGCGTGTTCGTCTTAGTCAGAATTCAGACTGCCATTAAATGTAAATGCAAAATTCGAAACCTATTCGAAACTACGATACGAATGCTCAGTCTGAAATTGTACTTCTAGCGTGGAGATTGCCGTAGGATAAAAGAAAAGTGCATCGATTTATACAAATCGCGTATGACAGCGTGCTTACGTTCGATTTATAGTACGCTTCCGCGCTCGTAAAACAATACATCCAAACCAAAATTTTACATACGACTATAACACTCCTAATAATCTGTCAAATATTAAGCTCGATGAGCGCTTCGACGGTCGATCTCGCGGCGATATCGCAATTTTATAGTCCTCCAAAGAAAGGTAAAGTTTCCGACGGTACTCTATAAAGTAAATAAATCCGATTCGAAGCTATTTTATTAATAGTATTATGATGAGGCTTAAAACCCGCGTAATTAATTTATTAAAGTCGTTAAATACACAAAGTGCAAATTGCGGCACTCGGATCGGCAGCGCGATCGAGGACGAAAGCGATATCGAAGGACAGAGTCAAAACTAACTAAATAGCGGAGCGAATCTCTCAATGTTACATTCGATTCGACCCTCCCGCTGCAAATAAATAAAAATATATGTTTTGAAGACGACCCGTCGCTCGGATACACTGGATGATGAGGGACATCGCCGACGACAGCGCTTTGGCGAGGGCGACGAGCGCGAGGTGCGCTGTCCTACTCCACGTCCATCTGCTCGGGCTGCGGCGGCGCGGCCGCCGGCTCGGGCGCCGCGCTGTCGGCGGGGGCCGCAGTCTGGGGCGGCGGCGTCTTCTCTTTGGGCTTGGGCTTGTTGGCCACCGGGCTGAGGACGCCGTCCAAGGTCTGCTTCTCGCGCCGAATCTGGTGCACGGTCACGGGGGGGTTGAGGTGCGGGGGGGAGGCGGCCAGCGCGCCGCGCGTCTTCTCCAGCCAGCTCTGCGCGCTTTCGGCCGCCTCTCGCACGCGCTGCACGTCCGTCGGGGGAATGTGAGCGTACTTCGCTTCGCCCGTCCTGCAATCGTTCCTATTATTTATACATACTGTATTAACGTCCGCCGTTACCGCGCAACGCCTAAAACTAAAGCAGGTATCCATAAAGGAATACCTCAGCGATAGCAGTATAAAGTAAAATAAAAATAATACTACAATATCTTCGGCTCGGTGCTAACAAATTCAATGTCAGTATTTGCCGCTTTCGGAAATAGCCGTTAATTTTATTATTCTCTTCTCGAAACTTCGATTTTGTAAATTTTTCAGTAAAAACAGGGATAGGTACTACGCAAATTACTTCAACGATAAACTCTACGATGTACTAAAACTATCCTCATTAATGAAAATTAAAAAAAGCAGATTTTCATTTAACATAATTATAAAAAGTTAGGAAAAAATCAGCAAAACGTTTTACGCAAACGGAGCCTAAAGCGCTCTCTAGACGATCCAGCATTGCGTCGCGGGCCGGGAGGGAATCGTAAACCGCAGGAAATATACAAATATTTTTTTGTAATATTTACCAAAAATGCCTAACTTCTTAGTCGATACCAGGGAGTCATGTTAATTAGACGTAATTGATTGATTAATGATGTGACTTCCTGGTATAAAACTACAAAATTCAAGCATGCTTGATCGTCTAGAGAGCCCCTAACATATACACCAAACTTGACTCATATTGCACCTCATACTACAACATTATAAGACTGGATAAACCTCCCCCCGAACTAAAAATTTCAAAGTTGACATTGCTTGTTTTTACATTTTGCAAATTATATGCTTGTGGTGATCTTTATTGCCAATGTCGCCTTTGGTGCATTTTAAATGGACCAAAATGAGCATTATACGGCAATTTGGTTATAACAGAAATTTGCCATTTTTTTTCATACTACTCGGCTATTTTACCACGAAAAAGCGATTTTTTCTTTCTATGTATAAGATAGCATTCATAGGTCATTTTGATTAAACATTCACATCAACACCAAACCACAGATAGATATATTTGATATATTTGCTGATCTTTAGAAAACTATAAATAATGGAAATCATATGGCAAAAAATATGTCATTGAAATGACATGTTTAATTCCTGACACTAACGTTAAAGCGAAGATTTACGTTGCTCTTGAGTTTATCACTGTTGCAGACACAATAATAACTATGTAAGAGCGGTCAGATTGCTATCACGCCTATTTATTGATGTAATTCACAAAAATTAATTGACATAAATTCGCATTGTTGGGATCGTTAACATGATGTTGGAACATGATGGATGATGCATTATGATGCATTAGACCAACATCCCCATTTCCTACTTTTCTTTTGTAATTTGATATTCTTTGAATAAATTAAAAAAAGAATACGCGTTTTTTCTTTGTTTGTTCCATACCTATTAAAACTCACTGATAAAGTTGCATACGAAGTATTTTAGAATGTGGCCCCCCAAACTGCATTTTTTTTAAAGTGGCCCTTGGAGCACTTGCAGTTGGACAGCCCTGTTCTAAGTAGATCTTACACACAGGCACATTATGAAATTGTATGAAATAAAATATATGAGAAAATATAAGTATTATATTGATATCAGCAATAAAAAATGTCATACTCACTCGTACATATGGATGAATTTATTGGCTAGCTGTATTCCATGTGCGAAATCTTCTAGACTACCGGGCCTCAGTTCCCATTCGAGACGACGGGCCTTAATCGGTTCACCATCAGAGCGCAGCTCTGTTAATTTATCCTGATAAGTCTGTGAATAAAATTGTAAAATTGATGATGATAAAATAAAGATTTCAAATCCTAGCAAGGAAAAGATAAAACAGAAAGAAATTTGGGCATAACGACATTAATATTATCCAGTTTTACGGATTTAGGTAATGTTTCATTAGGTACTATTATGAAAGGCATTTGATAGATTTGCATATACAGTACAACCTTGATATAACGAACCTCAATATAACAAATTTATAAATGTAATGATTTTTTTAAAATGCATTTAACCAACCATACGATCCAATGTTAAAAATACCTTTATATTACGGAAATAATGCATAAATAATCTGGGAGAGTGAGTGGGTGGTAAAAGGTGAATGCTCACATGTGGCAAGATAGCTGTCCTAAGCCTACCACAGCCAGTTATTTATGTAGCGAATTTTTCATCCTCTTGAAAAAAATAAACACCTCTATGTAACGAAAACCTCAGTATTAATCTCAGCATAGCAAATGTCAAACAGTGCATTAAAACAAATAATCGTGTCTCAACATGTCCGCAAGAATTGGCGCGAGTGATGGCATGTCCGGAGAATTGGCGTAGTGGATACAATGGCGTTCCTGGAGCGTGCAACGTTGCATGCTCCGCGGCGAGCGCTCCACGCGGTGGTGGTAGAATGCTGCCAACACAAAGTGGTGCGCAGTGTGTTCGCGGACGTGAGGAAAGTAAGACGATAGTGGATACGTCTCGCGCATCACGTTCGGCGTTTAGTAAACGCGAATCCATCGCTATGGACTGGGCCAAAGTGAAATATCTAGCTCTAATCGGGGGGTACCGAAATTATACATTGCTGTGGGAGCCAAAGGATGATAAATTTAAAAATTAATTCTGGCGACGACATGTTCGCTTAACGTTCGAATGAAAACTGTGGAGCACTCGTTGTTCTCGAGTTGATGCACGAACCGTCTCCATTTGAGTAGTTGCAGATGTGCGAAGCAGTGTTGATGCGCGAACCTAATGGATACCCTTTTGATGCGTCAAGGTCAGGTCAGTGGCATTGTGTCAGTACTGAAATATTATATATAGTCAAATACAGTATGCATGTAGTTCATATAGCATTACAAACAAGTAAATAAAAATAATATACAAACGGAGCTGCCATGGAATTCACCGACCAGTCAGGCCCATCATATAGTGTTATTGCACTTCTGGGGGGTGAGCAGTGGATTCCGGCTATCTTGCCACATGTGAGCGTCCACCTTACCACCCATTCACTACCCCTTCGAAGCCATAGAATTTGAGATGCGGAAATCGCGGTTTTAGATAATTTTTCTAAGGAGTTGATTATTTTCTTGGAGAGACCAAGATCTTTAAAAAGGTGAAACAGAGATTTAGCTGGCAGACCACGATCTTGCAAATGCCGTCAGCCGTTCCAGGTGACGGCATTTGCAAGATCATGGTATTTATTTAATTTGTACTCGTGGTCTTTTGGGATATTTGATTCCCATGGAACAGTTAATTCTATGATAAGGGCCATCTTCCAAGATAGAGAGTCAAGAGCTATATCTGGACGCAGGGCTGTACATCCGAGACTTTCAGGGAATTTATACTGCTTAGAGACCGAATCGACCTCCAGAATCCAATCTGAAGCTTTCTCTATTATTATTATTATTATTATTGAGAAAGGTTTGTAGTGAAATGTTTCTTGCCTTTAGAGCCATCCCGCACAAACTGTATTGGGGGTTTGGAGGGTACTGTCAAACCCTTGTTGGCACGAGCCACTGAGAGGCTAATTACCTCGCAAGGACTTTGTCTTGGCGGTAAGTGTCCCATCCTTGATCTAAGGCCACCTTGCAGCCATATAGAATTTGTCTGGCTGTGCAAGGGGTATTTAAAAATTATATATTAAAAAGAATAAAAAACACGACTGCCCCATTACAGAAAGTATTGTATTTTAAATTATTTTTAATACGGTTTCTTATGAAATATTTGTGGTTTATGTATATATCAATATAGATACATGTATATTTCCGTATTGTACTCAATCAGACCTTTCACTTGACACTAAATATGATATATTTATGTTAATTTATTGACATTTGGATATTTAGACAACTGCTTACTTGATATTTGGACAGTTAAGGTACGACCCATGACACTCGCGATGACATAACGATTCTAACAATACCACACTACTCTATATTGGTTCAGAAATTATGATGGAATAAAGAAACAGAAAACATACATAGATAAACACTGAACACATTACACATCTTTTCTGTTAGTCAGTTGTGACTAAAACTTCCGTTTTATATTGGTGTGTTTCTAATTTGCAGGCCTATAAGACTCAATTTAGCAAACCTCGATATTACAAATGCCATGATATAACGATTTCTTTAATATCCCCTTCGAGTTCGTTATATCGAGGTCGTACCGTATTTAACTAACTGGATTTCATTCACTGCAGTGGCGAGGATTACCTGTCGATTGCAATCTTCCCCTTCTTCATAGAGCCAGTTCTCGAGCGAGTCGAGTCGGCTTTGCAGTGCGTCTCGCTCGGGCCCGCCGACGAAGGAGTGCAGAGACTCTCCTTCCGCGATGCGACCGCGCAGCTCGTACACATACTCTTCCAGAGCGTTACGAGCGTCTGCGCGCTCCTTTTCCTGGCGATCGGCCGCTTGCATTTTACCCTGAAATTTTCATTATTGTTTAATATTGAGTAGGTACAGGTGAATATAGTACAATCGTCGTCTTCACAGTTTAGCATACGATACGATAAAGATCTACGAGGCTTATGCGAGACCTATTCTTGACTATGAGTATCAGCTCTGCAACCCCTACTTATGCAAAGATGTCCTGGAGAAGGTGCAGCGAAGGACAACCAAAATGTCAGTGTGCCTGAAGAATAGGAATTATGAAGATCGCTTGGAATTACTCGGACTGGCTACTCTCTAACAAAGAAGACGAAGAGAGGGCTCGATTGAGACATAAAATTCTCACAAATTCTTTTGATGTACCTGGGCTAAAGAATATTGACAAATTCAACGTTAACACAAATCTACGAGGTCACAGCAAAAAATTCAACCATGCAAAGTTTAAAACTAATCCTCTTAAGAATGTTCTGCAAAATAGAGTGGTGGACATGTGTAATAAAGTACTATTTGAAGTGATTAAAAAGAAAGCTCTGTCAATCCGTTTAAAAACAGTCTCGATTTCTACCTAAAAGCTTGTTAATATTGTTTATGACTAACTTTACAATTTCAAGATCTGATCTGGATGTATCAGCAAAGTTGCCTGTCTAGAATAAATAATAATAATAATAATAGGTTTTCCAAAAGAAATTATATTTACATATATAAATATCATTTACAAAATAATTAATAAAATGTTTCTAAAATAGTAAACAATTAATGAAAAAGTATCTATATCTAAAGGTCGATGATAAATTAGTCAGCAAATTTAAATAATTAAAATACAATATGTCTGGTACAGTGAAGACAACCAAAGTAGAATTTGAAGTGTATGGTCAAAATTAAGTCCAGTAAAATTAAATTAAATCTAATTGGGTCCAATTACAATGTCTGAAAATCTTTCGAAGGCACAAAGACATAGGAAGGCAAGAGATGAGGGTCTATTATGAAATACTTCCAAAAATTTAGAAGACTTTCCTAAGTTTCCATCTTTATTCAATCTCTACACAACTGTGAACTGTTAGTGATTCCAAGTGAAATAAAGATAGAAAAGAGCCACATGTTTACAGCAATATTAAAATTCTCAATAGATATATGTAAGAGCTTCTGAATATTGAAGTTTCCTACAAATAGTAATCTATTAACATTATATTAGGATGAAACGAGTAGAAATTTCGGTTTGGGATTTACAAAAGAGAGAAAAACTGTTCGTTATAGAATTTCCCATTTCAGGAGTCATTGAATCATAAGAACACCCTAAAGATGCACATCCGCAAAGAGTGGGCCAGATTTAAAATGCTCGCAGGCCGAATTTAGCCCGCGGGCCACCTTTTCCCATTGCTGATCTAGACTGACCTCCATCTCCATATAGTTATTGAGATCTTGAGCGGAGAGCCCATGCGTACGCGCCTCAATCGGCAATTCTATAGTCTTCACCGTCTGCTTCTTCTTTGACTTGTCCTTTTTGTCCGTTTCGCCATTTTCCTGAAACATCAAACAGGACTGAACTTGATACATCAATTGCAGCGGCCGTCAAAAGATGAGAATTCAAATGGCAGTCGAAAGCTCATAAATTAACGTCCGCTGATTTAAGGGAGAAACCGGCACCGCCCCACGCTTGAATGGATAGTAAAAGGTATAAACAAAAAAAAAACAAAACACTGCTTAGTTTAAAGGAGAAAGGAACAAACCATATTTGGACACAGAGGGTTTCGCAGGTACTCTAAAATGAAAGGGGATGGATTTGTGATGTTTTAAGCGATATAAGGACTCTTGGTATTCAGCATTTGGTTTTGTAAAATTGAAAAACAACATTCACTCCAAAATTATGACTGCATATCCACAGGCGACCATGATAAGCACTAGCTTTTAACAATCATGGTAAACAGTGAAGTCCTATGCAGTGCCATTTTTGCATGCGAAGGCTATTTTCCGAAATGTTATAAGACTATAATTAGCTCTTGTATCATTACTCCAGTGTAGCAGTGACATCTTCACTAGTTTGACAAAAAATAGAGGTATGGAACAGTTGATTTCATAACAGGAATTCTAAACGAACATTTGCACAGAATCTCATTTTATCAATCGGATGCACTAGGAAAAAGGACATGATTTACCTACAAACCATTCATATTTGCGTTTTATTCAAACCAATGCCTACAATTTCATCAGTTGTCTCTCATGAAACCACCTCTACTCCATCCTTTACTATAGTTACAGGCTGCTCCAGATTTCTCAGTCCCTATCATCAATTTAACCCGAATTATTGTGAATCTACTGCGCATTATAAGACATACGTTGGTCGAAGTCAATGGAAAAGAGTCAGTTTCTAACAAAAATTCCCAGTGCATTAGGATTGCTAAGTAAACAGTCAGTCATTTTTATCTATTATCATCAATTTACTTAGTAATGTTGTTGGAATTTATGAATTTCTACATTCCTAACCTGCATTTCTACGCCGCACATAGTATGTGTAGTACTGTGCAATGATCGCATTGAAATTTTGTATATAGAATATTGAAATCTCATTTTGTAAAACCATTAGATAATTATGAATAAATATGATAAATCGAAAAAGTGAAAAAAACTCGACATTTCTAACTTGTACTTTTCTTACGGAAGAATACTGAACCCTATTTAGAAATTGTAAATACTATCGTGATCTTTATTACATTCTTTATCAAAGGTAATATTTTGTATTGCTTATTTACATACAAAAATATTTAGATATCAACTCATAAAAACCAATAAATTTTTTGATGATTTCTCGAAAAAAAAAAAGATTATGTTCGACAATAGAATTTTACCAGAAATATCTGCGAAATGACTAGCAAAGTTATTCTAGCGGCCGTCTATGTATCTATGGTAATAATGAGATATTTGGTATGGATTTTAGGATGCGTTCGAATTAGAAAATAATATTACTGTGCGCTCCGTGAGCAAGCCGCCAATATTGGTCGTTACATAGTCAACGGTGTTCTGATGTGCAACCAAATTTGGTCGTTACGTAGCCGAAGGGTTAAGATTAATTGTATGTAATTCCTACACAATTGTAATGCTTGTACTAGAAAGAAATACTCTTTATCTCTTATGGAATACCAGGAACTTTCTTTTTATTGTGACAGAAACAAACGCAAAAACAAATGCTAATCATTTCTTTTATTTTTAGTCTTTTGATGGCATTTCTTTACAGCAACCAAGAAGTTTTGTTAATCTTATTTGAGTAGTATTATAGCCTATAAAATATTTTTTATTTGATTAAGCTACCATTCTTAGTTTCTGAGATATTAAGGTTAGTTGGCGACCCGGATTTATTGCTACCCAGTGTATATCGATACTGAATAAAAAAATCAATATTTAATTTATTTTCACTTTGAACTCTGCGCAGAAAAAACTGAGGCAGGCAAATGTGCAACAGCTTATGGAGGAGATCTAATCAATGTTTAGCACGTTTGATGGCAATGTTATCGACCACATTATTGTACTAATAAGCCTTTTATAAAGAAGGACAGAAGGGCTGCGGTTATCCGAGTTGCGGGTTAACCGAGGTCGTAAAGGCCACGGCCAGGCCATATTTTTAACCCCTCAACGTCAATCCGCTGCTCCAATTTTACTATACAATATTTCACTGTATTTTATCATGTATGCATGTATGTATTGTATTACATTTTTAACTGACTACATTTAAATATGTAATACAGTAGAACTCCAATTATCCGAACTCAGACTATCCGAATCGCCGATTGTCCGAAATTAAGACGGAAACGTACTACGATTAGCGTCGGTGCATTGTTTTGTTTGTGAGTGCGTTTTGTCGTTCATCCTGGCTTCTAAAAGAAAACCTGTAGTGTTAGCGGACCTAAACATTATAGAGCAATCGGATAAAGGAGTTACGAGTAAACTGTTGGATGAGATGTACGGTGTTGGACAATCAACAATTTCAGACATTAAAAGGAGCAAACCTACACTTTTAAAGTTTGTGTCAGTGCTGGAGACGAAGATGGAAGTTCTTAAAGAAATTCAGGCAGAAACAAACAAAGATTTAGAAGATGCCGTGGTTCAAGTGGTTTTTACGCTTACATCTAAACGTGTTCCCTTTTTATTTAATTAATTTGAAGCTCTTTGTCTTTAAAAACAGCTCTTTTCTTCCATTTACAACGAGCATACAGTAATTAATTAAAATAGACCCTTTTTTTAGGAAAAAAAATCAATCATATAATTTTTTTTTATACGAATGGGGTCTGATCCCAATTAATTCGGTTAATCCCTCAAGCAGCGGGTGTAAATCTTGGCAGTCACCTGTCATTTCTGAGAGTTGAAGGTCAAAAATATAGCACTTAAGAAAAACGATCATAAGAAAGAAGCTACTTGACGGATCTTGAAAAGAAGAATTGTAGAATGATTGCATTGAGGTTTGAAATATAAAAAATTAAAACCTCATTTTGTAAAACAATTAAATAATTATAAATAATTATTAGAAATTTGGAGAACTGAAAAAACTCACTTATTCAGCGATATCGACGTTTTATCTCAAAATACGAAACCCTATCTACAAAAGGTAAACACATTTGTGTACGTTATTACATGCTTCACCAAATCTATTAGTTTGTTTTATTTATTTTCATACATATATTCGAAGAGAAGCTACTTAATATTCGAAGAGAAGCACAGATCCGAGCAATGGCAGCACTCAACTAAGCGACCCCATAATACAAACAATTATAATATTTGGGATTCTAGACTGCGAGAAGCACGACTGAATAATTGTACAATACAGAATGTATCTGTCTTTCTCACAAATATCTAGCAGGGGGTGGTTGCACTGTGATTTTGGTGTAAATTCAGTTTGTTGAGAGCGCGGTTTGTCGCGCTGCGCTCTTACCCGTTTTGGGACGTTACTATCTTGAGGGGTTAATTAGAGTTCTACTGTATATGTATTATTTTACTTCAATGAATATGTTTTTACTCATTTTAATTTTGACTGTATGTTTCTCTGTCGATTTACGAGAGTCCGTGTTATCTGAGTTTTTGATTATCCGAGGTACCCTTTGTCCATATTAACTCGGATAAGGGAGGTTCTACTATACTATGCAGATTTGTGACTACTTATCAGATTTCAAACATCTATTTTTAAATTGCAGATGTCATGGATTATTTTGCTTCCTGCCCACCCAATCGCGGGTAGCAAACGAGAGCCGGAAATTGTCGTTGACGGGATTTCTCTCTCTGTCGCGCTCAGTTAACGGTTGACAGTAGAATTTTTTTATTGTATATTTGTTATGTACGAATTATTTGAATATTATTTTAGGTTTATCGGTTAGATGTAATAATAGTAAAACGAATTATAGGAATCGAATCAAAATCGGCATTCCGATTGTGATCTTTCATTCAAAATTGCAAAAAAGCCTGGAGCGGGAGGCGAGCACCGGCGCTCGCCACTGCAAATTATCGACATCGATAGTATCGTCGGCGAGAGGACCTCCACAATTTTTTTTCTACGTTGGCAGCGACGAATCTCCCGTCGAGTTTCCCCAGTACGTCCGCGCTACGAAGGTCCAAATCCGTTCGAGGCTGTCAATTTTGTTCGTAGGATAGTCCCGATTTTATAGTATAATTTCTCCATATCGAACCTTCGACTCTGTCCATATTGGGAAATATCTCGTTATGAAACTGAAAAGTGTATTTAACCGTTCGTATTTGTTTACCGGTTCGGAGGGCATTTTTATAATACGTGCGATACGTTAGTTCATCGGAAGCGGAGCGATAAGCGCATGCGGCATTAGCGAAAGCGAAAAGCGAAGGACAGGGAGAGGAAGGGCGGAGCGAGCCGGTTCGGGAGGGGGGAGGGGGGGGACGTACCGAGCTGAACCAGCTGCCCACCCTCTGCGTCCAAGACTGCTCCGCGCTCACCTCGCTGCCCGCCTCGCGGCCCTCCGCCTCCGCCTCCGTCCGCTCCGGCCTGTCCTCCGCCTCGTTGTCGCCTTCGGGCAGCCCGTCCTCGGCCTTGTCCTCGGCCGCCTCCTTCTTCTCCAGGAGCGACGCGGAGGCGACGTTGACGATGCCGTGGATGTTGACTCGCACCTTCAGCTTCACCTTCTGCGACTCCCCGTCCGAGGACGGGCCGATGCCGTTGATTATCCATTGACCTGGACGACAAATCCGCAAACCGATATTATAATTACCTCGACGCAGAAACGAAAAACTCAGAAAACGCACGTCGACATTCGTATACCCGAAACGCAAAAGAAATTTTCAAAGGAAAAAACGCCGACAGTTTACTCACCGATGAGTGGATTTTCAAATGGCTCATCGTCGGAGTAGTAAGCCCTCACGGTGAAAGGTTCCCGTCGATAAAACGACAGCATCTTCGAAAATGGCGCCGGATGATTAGCAGGGAACACCTGAAATTATCAAAAAAGTGTTTTTACATAGTTTTATCTGTCGGTCTATCGCTACCTCGCTATATACTATAAAAGACCATTTGAGGGGATATTCTGGTCTAGAGGCCTAAATTTTAGGCATTTTTCAGAGGATAAAATAATTTAAAAAAAAAACATTTTCACAATCCATTTTTTTACAAAATGTTCATCAACATTTCAAGAATACAAAAAAAAAACAAAAATTCAAAGAGTTTTAGGCTAGTGAAGTGGGGGCTAAAAAAATGGTTCATCCCGGTTGACACATTTCCAAACCTTGTACTGTTATGAAACAAAGAAAAGTAAGGACGTCACTATGAAGTCGGGAATTACATTATAGTACAAGAGTCTATTGATCTATTCGTTCCGGTAGTATCGGTTTATTTGCCACGTCACAGCTGTGACTCCGAAAATAATTTGAATTTTGAAAAATCCTTTTAACCCGTGGAGTATGATACGACCAAATCTGGTTGTGAAACAATTATCCGTTGAGTATGATACGACCAGATCTGGTTCCGCTCGGCGCGTGCGCAATCGAACTCTTTTTTTACCATCGAAAGCATTTTGTCTCTTTCATGCGTATGGCAGATCGGTACAGAATTAAATTCTCTCTGTTAGCATTCGCAGCAGCAACTGCGCAGTCCATGTAACATATTATTACGGACCGCTGCAAATTGAACGTCCGCCTTCCCGAAACGTCAAAATCCGCGGAGCGTGTGTTTCGTTTTCGGATACATTTTTCGTGTAGTTTTCGGTGTTTATTTCAACGAATCGTAAGTAAAACCATTTCTACAACATCATATAGTCCCCCTAAACTGATTAGATGTACCATTTATCGTGTATATAAAGTATATCGGGTCTTTGAATGTCGCGTCGCAAATGCCAAAGTCGGCCATTGTTTTTTCACTTCTTTGACGTTCTCATATTTATTCATAATTATCTAATTGTTTTACAAAATGATATTTCAATATTCTATATTCGAAATTTCAATGCAATCATTGTGCAGTTGTTCTTTTTATGATTGGTGTAGTAGTTTCGTAGTTATAGTCCTTGAAGTCGAGCGCCGTCGATGTCGCCGAAAATCCTGCAAAAGTGACAGATGCATCCATGAAAATACCCATTTACTCCAAGGGTTAAAGATATATTCTTTAATTTTTCAAAAGCCAGTCATTCCATGGAAAATTCTCAAAACCCTCGAAAATTTATTTGTAGGTGTGTGCAAGCATACTAACTAATATATACCGGTGGCTTATTCAATGGCAGGCTTCAATGACATGCTTTTACCGTAGTGGAGATAAATAGAACCGATAAATGCATAAATACAGATAATACCTAAAACGCCAATCGGCGTGCATGGCCAACCTATTTCAAATTCTTAGACCAGAATACCCCCCCTTAAAGATTGTATGATAAACTTTACAATTACTGAACCGATCATGATGCGGTTTCCGCCAATGCGTAGAGAACTTTTTCCCTTTTAGACTGTCTTCAGGATCGCTTTTCGAGGGGCTAAGGATTAATGGTAAATGCCTAAAATAATCCATAATTAATATGGAAAAACCCAGTTTTCAATAGACTTAAAAGCGCTCTGGAAAGTTATCCAACCTGCTAACCTTCTTATTATATCAAAACCTGTGAAGTGAGATTTTGTCAGTGTCCTTCAAAAATCACCTAAGCAAATTTTGATATAGAAAATAATGCCGTTTGATTTATCAAAAAATATAAATCTTACAGTAATTCACAAATTAGCGTGCAGCGGCCAGCGATACACGACAGATTAATCTATACGATAGTCGGATCCGATTGTCTGATCGGACTATCGGAAGGCACTCTTGCCATACATTTATTTGAACATTCAATACACATCTGTTCGAATCGGATGTGTATTTAATGTTCAAACGAATTTAATGCGAGTTTGCCTTCCGAGAGTCTGATCGATTGGATCCAACTATCGTATAAAAATAAACTGACATGTATTGCTGGCCTTAAAGTGTTCATTTCAGGATTTCACTGTCATGTAATACATTATATTATAATATCATTAACCCACCTATTTTAAAACTCTTTCTTTTGCATGCACAATACCACCTGACTTTACCCCGCAGCCGGTTACCTTATTCCTAACCGTCTTTGGGAAGGCTCACCAGATATTGATTGTATTAATTATTACTCAATGAGTATATTAATTATCAATATGTTTCTTATCGCCACTTTCATCCTTTTTTCGAGTCACTTGGATAATTATTACTGCTCTACGCCAACTCCAGAATAACCAAAAATTCGATTCTGTGCAATTCCAAAGATCCGGCAATATCGAAGCATGGCCGTAGTGATTCAAATGATCTACAAGCCCGCGTAGACTTCCACAAAAAGTTCCTTACTGGAATCAGCCAGAATGGCACTGGTCTGGGGTATGGCAGTACAACCACGAGCGACGTGGACTTGAAGAAGTCTCTTTTGCGGGGAGATTACGACAGCATGAGTATGGCTCATGCTATTGGCCTTCAATGCCAGAATGATTGGACAACAATTGGGGACTTTGCATTCCGCCTCCAATGCACTGGAAGGTAATGCTCTATGACTGGACGCCAGAGATGCTGAAATTTTATTTGAATGCCTTTCAGCATACACTTCCAGACCCCAGTAACCTCGCTCGTTGGAGCTTTGCCGAGGATAGTTCTTGTCCCCTCTGTAGCAGTACCCCTTGCACAGCTAGACACATTCTAGCTGGCTGCAAGGTGGCCTTAGATCAAGGACGGTACACTTACCGCCATGACAAAGTTCTCGCTGTTATTCGCGAGGTAATTAGTCTCTCAGTGGCTCGTGCCAACAAGGGTTTGACAATATCCTCCAAACCCCCAATACAGTTTGTGCGGGATGGCTCTAAAGGCAAAAAACATTCAACTACAAAACCTTTCTCAATAATCGAGAAAGCTACAGATTGGATTCTGGAGGTTGATTCGGTCTCTAAGCAGTATAAATTCCCTGAAAGTCTCGGATGCACAGCCCTCCGTCCAGATATAACTCTTTACTCTCTATCTCGGAAGGTGGCTCTTATTGTAGAATTAACTGTTCCATGGGAATCAAATATCCCAAAAGACCACGAGTACAAATTAAATAAATACCATGATCTTGCAAATGCCGTAACCCGGAACGGCTTCACTGATCACCTTCACGCGGTGGAAGTTGGCGCTCGTGGCCTGCTAACTAAATCTCTATTTCACCTCTTTAAAGATCTTGGCTTTTCCAGAAAAATAATCAACTCTTTCTTAGAAAAATTATCTAAAACTGCGATTTGCGCATCTCAAATTCTATGGCTTCGAAGGGGGAGTGGATGGGTGGTAAGGTGTACGCTCACATGTGGCAAGACAGCTGTCCTAAACCTACCACAGCCGGTTCGTAAGTCCGGAATCCACTGCTCACCCCCCAGAAGTGTAAAAAAAAAAATAGTATTATGATGGGCCCGACTCCGGTCGGTGAATTCCATGGCAGCTCCGTTTGTATTTATTATTATTATAATAAACCTACCTCCATATCTCCATCTTCGCCGAGAGCAGCGTCCCAGGACAGGCGAACCGAGTATGGCTGGATATCCGTAACGCTAAAGTCTCTGACGCGAACGGCAGGAGACAGCATTGCACACTGCAAGGCGGCACCGCGCGCCACCGCTTCGTCCTGGTTGAGCGTAGTGGAAGGCACTTTACCAAACACCTTCTCGATCAGAGTCTTGATGGCGGGAATGCGAGAGGAGCCGCCCACGATTTCCACCGAATGGATGTCGTCCAGGTGCAACTCTAAAATGAAAGGTAAATTAAAAAATAGAATAACATTTACGAATTCTAATAAGTAAAGGAAAGTGAAAGTCCCACAAAACTGCACTGCAACTTTTTGGCCAATTTTGTAAATAAATACTAACAATATCGGTTTTTCATGAATTCCTCGTTACCTAGTAATTATTCTTGTTAGTCGAAAATAATACATATTTATATAATATATATGGGGGACGGCCAAAACAGCTACGCGCGGATCTGTCAAAAAGATGCAAAATGCCTATAGGCATTGTTGGCGTCCGACCGGTTAATAGTTTATAATAAACTGGGAGGCCTAGAGAAAAAAGGGAACCATAAACCACAGATTGCAACTGCCTACACTCAAGGATTGTCAGATCAGGGGTGACCTCAATGAGACGTTTAAGATCCACAACTGATCCTATAATTGCCCTGAGTTGTCATCAATATTCAAGCATGTATTGTGTGTACTTCAAACTGAAGTACACACGATTCCACACTAATGCCAGGAAACACTTCCTAGCCAATCGGACTGTGGACCAGTGGAATAAGTTTTGTTATGTTTCTAATGTATTAGTGTATTGGTATGTAATGTAATTGTCAAACAAAATAAATAAATGGATGCTAAAACAAATGGTTACATCAGTGTCTGCCAAAAACATTCATGAGGCATTAAATGCAAAGTAGCTGATGACATTGGAGTTATACACAATGTCAAGGAACATTTTCATGCAGTATGTATGATTACTGTACACCTAGATAAAATTTGCTGCTCGAAAAAATATGGAAGAAAACAAAAAAAAAAGAGTTTTAGAACCAAGACTATTAGAATACAGATAAAGAGACTGCAAGATCTAACCTAACCATTTTGACTGCACTAAAAATGAGTTTCGGCAAAAAAAATACTTTAATCTGTTGTATCGTACATATAATTTTGATTTCTTTGCGTTCTTGAGATATTTACATAGATAACATAGAGCTGGTAAAACAGATAAATCGTCACAGCCGTTCCTCAAAGTCTGGCCGGCCCGCCGCCGCATCGCAACTTAATCGGTTACGATTTTTTCAGCCATTTAATTTCCTATCTGGAATGCGGTCCATCAGTTGTCAACCATTGTCCTATACCTATACGCAAAAAAAAAACAGATCTTTTTCCTTTCACACCAATGACATCCCTCATCGAGTACTTACATTATTTCTAATTGATTACCGTCAATAATGTTGTGTATAACATATTTTTTTGTGTACTTCACAGGCAAACAACACAGGCGACTTACTGGATTTGGCCATGCAAGATTTGAGGCAACGTTCGACACGGTGGAATATGTCAGCGCAGAGCTGTTCCATATCAGGTCGCTGCATATCTCCCGTCACATCCTTCTCATCTATGAAACATTCAATGTTCAGCGGGAGGCGGGTGCTGTTCGCAGACATCTGTTTCTTCAGCTTTTCCACCTCCTGCAGCAGCCGAAGGTATGCCCTGAAAAATAAAACGTAAACTATAGTTAACTCGATCGTAAAGCCAAATCAGCACAGAAGGACTGAATAAACAGGTGGGTATATTGGATGGTGACCCACTCGCAAAGCCCCGTCAAAGTGCATAATGAAATGTTAGTACCTGGGATTTGCCTTTGTATTCATTTTGTATCTGGTTTGGAAATCCTTGCAGAAATATTCTGCTAATGCATAGTCGATATCGCGACCGCCGCAATTGCTGTCGGCCGCTGATGCTAAGATTTTTAGTTTACCTTTGTGGAATGCACAAGCTGCGACCTGAAAAAGACAAAGAAGATTTAACCCTTTGCACTCGAGGCCTTTTTCACACGGCCGAGCCAGCAACTCGGAGACAATTTTGGCTATATTAGGGGGGATCAGACAGAGGCAACGTGGCACGGGCGTCTTTTTGACGCCCGCGACGCGTGGCATCGGCATGACGATATGGAATTCAGCGTTGATTTTTGTGAGTTAGGCAAGAAATATCTATCATTATAAGACTTCAACCGTTTCGCATTATATGAAATGTATGACTTTGCATGGTTTAGCGATGCACAAGCGACTGAATTGCACAAGCCGCTTATGCTTTTAGATGATTTAAAATCAAATAAAATGCTTTAGCTTTTAGAAGATTTAAAATCAGGCTACATATTTAACCCTTGGACAATCAAACATAATATATGTCCCATAATGTTAAAAATCATATTATACATTTAGAATACGAATAATATATAAATAATATTTTTTCTATGTTATTGAGAGGTCAGAATCTTAATATTGGTAAAACAATCAAAATATTGTTTAAAAATATATCTTTTTTTGAAAACATCGTAATTGACCAACGAACTCGAATAACCTATGAACGATGATTTCAAATATAGAAATAAAATATTTATCGCAACTTTTTCAAATGGTTTTTTTTAGTAGGTATTGAAGGACGAACTGAAGGATGAACAAGGATGATGTACGATAGTCGTGTCGATTGCTGATTACCGGTCGATACGATAGCCCGGACGACGATGACGGGACTAGCGGATTGGACACAAAACATAGTTGACGGCGTTGTAACTCGCTCCTCGATATTAATACGATTAAATTCGTTCTGTGCATTGAAACAGTGTTTATTTCCTATCTAACAGTTCAGAAGTGGGATATACCATGTGCCGCTACTAAGACTCTGCCGAAAGTATAGTGAATATTGTGCGTTGCAAGACAGTTCTTTGTTCCGAGCGCGCGGCGCGCGGCGGCGACGTAAAGAATTTCGTCGGAAATTTCCCGCCGGGAACTCCCGTGTTTGTCACGAGCGAGGCGAGCGTTTTGTTTACAAAGCGTGCTTCGATGATGGGAGTCGATTGATGGCGGATATTATTGAGGTCATAGGGATGTAACAGCTGTTCTGCAATATCGTTTGTGTACGTGAAAGAAAAGACTTTCTTTGTGAAAAGACACTTATTCGTTTTATAACATGCCACTGTTTCTCAACCTGTTTATCGATTTATGCCGATGATCTAATCTGGTGAGTTCATTTTATTTCATTGACTATTGTGACTGTTTTAATGAAATGAACGGAGAGAACATTTTAATTTGAAATATAAAATAGTGTATACGAGATGGCAAGGCATGATAAGAGACGTCGATCATCTAGCTCATCTGAATCTGAAAATGATAGAAGGAGAAACAGGCGACGGAAGCGAGAGAAACGACGGAAACAACAAGATACTCGAATAGAAGCATTGGAAGCTCTAGTTAGACAGTTGAAGAGACAAAACGATTCAATTGACTCTGATGTGGCCGAAGTTTCTCTTGAAGTTCCAAATCCGGGGACTTCACATTTAGAGTTGAATAACCCGGTCACGAGTATGGCTACTACGAGTGCAGCAACTACGATTGTTCGGTATCTTGGCCGCAATGATGTTGTTCCAGAATTCAATCCTCAGACATCGGCAGTTTCCGTGGAACATTGGATACGAAATTTGGAGAGCATTTCAAACATGTATGGATGGGATGAAAAGACTCTGATTTGCAACTGTACAGCTAAACTCAAAGGTTATGCCAAAAGTTGGTACGAGGGACAAGTTTCGTTTGACGTTAACTGGGATGAGTGGAAGACTCGTCTTGTGAAAGCTTTTCCATTTTCGAAAAATAAGTTGAGTCAGATCAGAGAGCTTGTCAACAAACAAAAGTCATCGGACGAAGATCCAGTTAAATTCTTTTACGAAAAGCTGGGATTAGGAATGGCTTGTGGCTTATCTGATGATATTGTTACCGAGGCAATAATCGGCACTTTGGGTGATAAATTGTTGGAGGTTGGCGCCGTTTCAGCCAATTGCTATGATTCTGCTACCTTGTTACGATATTTGGGTAATGTCAAAATGTCTACAGCAGTATCCGTACGAGGCGATAGCGTAAAGATTAATAAATTAAAGCCAAGTTGGGGTACGAAATGTTTTACTTGTGGCAAGGCTGGTCATAAAGCTGAAGTTTGTCGATCTTCAAAAGAAATTAAGGAGACACGAAAATGTCACTATTGTGAACGCGTGGGACATATAGAAGCTCATTGCTTCAAGAAACAAAATAAACTGAAAAAGTGCACCTTTTGTAAGGCTACTGGTCATGTCTACAATGAGTGTCGAAGAAGAAACAATGACGGAGAAACGTCTATAAAAAGAGTTCAAATTGTTTGCCCTGACGATTCCGATAAGAAATATCACAAAACAGTACTTGTCTGAGGTCAACCGTTTAAGGCTTATATTGATTTTGGGAGTGCGTGTAACACTATCAAAAACATCATACGTCGAAAGTTAAATCTGGAGTTTGGACCCAATCAAAGCGACACAGTTATAAAGGGATACGGAGGTGCATTGACCGTGCCTTTGGGTACTACAACTGCGGATTTGGCGGTGGATGGCGTCGCCAGATCGACCGATTTCCTTGTGGTAGAGGACGATGCTCAAACTTTCGATGTGATAGTTGGACAACCGTTCACCGAATCGCCAAATGTCATTGTGCTAAAGACACCGACTCAACTGACTTTATATACTAGTGACATGGAGTTACTGGATGTTTGTGAAGCCTTCACCAAAATTAGTTTGTATCCTAAATCTGGCGAAGTTCTGAAACCTGGACTCAACAAGATTGAAGTTATATCCGAGTCACTCTCGAGTGGATCCTTGTGGATTAAGTCATCTGAACATCGAAAGCCAATGTATGAAATCGATATTTTGGATAATAAAATAGACATTCAAGGAGGGAGTACAGTGATTAAGCTTCTTAATCTGACCACTGTTCCCATCACTCTCAACGATAATCAATGTATCACTCGTGCTGAGTTCTTGGAAAATGATACTGAACCAGTGTCAACGCCTTTAATTGGTACGAACCTCACCATGGACGAAAAACAGCGCTTAAATGATTTACTTCAAGAGTACGACCATTGTTTTTCTGGAGACAGACTCGAATTGGGACAATGCAAGGTGGAGATGAAAATCAAATTATTACAAGAGAAAGTTGTCAATTATAAACCATATCGACTATCATATCATGAACGGGAAATTGTAAGGAATATTATATCAGACCTTTTAAGAGCTGGTATAATCGAAGAATCTAAGTCGCCGTATGCGAGCCCGATATTACTTGTACGGAAGAAAGATGGCGGACATCGTTTATGTGTTGATTACAGAGCATTAAATAAAATCACGGAGAAGGAAAGATATCCGTTACCGTTAATACAGGATCAGTTGGATGATTTAGCAGACAAATCAATTTTCAGCAGCTTGGATTTAGCCAATGGCTATCATCAAATACGAGTTTCGGAAGAGTCAAGGCCCTACACTGCCTTTGTTACACCGGACGGTCAGTATCAGTACCGAATGATGAGTTTCGGACTTTGCAATGCTCCGGCTGTATTTCAGCGGGCCATGAATGAAATATTAACACCTGTTCTTCATGATTGTGCCAATGTTTATATAGATGATGTCATAATCTGGGCTAGCAATGTTAAAGAGGGTTTTACTAATTTGAGGAGAGTTCTCGACTTAATATCTGATGCAGGCGTTAAAATAAAGCTTAGCAAATGCTCATTCCTCACCGACACCATTGAGTACCTCGGACATGAAATAACAAAAGGAGAACTCAGACCTTCAAAACATAAATTGAATGCTGTCAGGAACTTCAAAACTCCGACAAATGTTCATGAGGTGAGACAGTTTTTGGGATTAGCGAGCTACTTTCGAAAATTTATAAATGGTTTTGCCACAATTGCACAACCACTTACTAAGCTCACGAGAAAAGACCAACATGGCAATGGAATGAAACACAAGAGCGTGCAGTACAGACGTTGATACATGCACTTACATCCGCACCGGTCTTGGCAATTTATAGTCATGAACGTGAGACGCAGATTCACACTGATGCCTCTAAAGTAGGATTGGGAGGAATTCTTCTTCAAAAACAAGTTGATGGAGTATGGAAGCCGGTGGCTTTTGCGAGTCGCCAGACAACGGAAGTCGAACAAAGATATCACAGTTATGAACTGGAAGCACTGGCGGTTGTCTTCAGTATAAAGAAGTTCAGGATTTACGTGACTGGTCTACAATTCAAGATTGTGACTGACTGCGCTTCTTTGCGTTTAGTGTGGGCTAAACAGGATTTATCACCAAGAATTGCGAGATGGTGATTGGAGTTACAGGACTTTGACTTCGAAGTGGAGCATCGACCTGGATCCTTAATGTCGCATGCAGACGCTCTCAGTCGAAATCCGATCGAAATAAGACACATTGAAGAAAAAGAACTAATTGACGCATTGCAGGGAGGAGATGAAGCTATTCAGATGCTAATTCTAAATCTGGAATTAGAGATTGCAGCTAACAAGAACAAAAAGAGTGGTCTTAGCAAGGATTACCGAATTGTAAATGGTAGACTGTGCAGAGTAACTGAGGAAGGTATTCGTTCAGTGCTACCAAAAGGATCAAGATGGCACATTTTAAAGATCTATCATGATGACCATGGTCATTGTGGAACAGATAAATGTCTTGAGGCTATAAAAGCGAAATATTGGTTTGCTAAAATGCGAACATTTGTGGAAAAGTATGTCAAGGGTTGCATAGCTTGTCAATTTTTGAAGAAACCTACTGGTAAGCAACCGGGATATTTAAATCCAATACCGAAAGGAAATGTACCATTCAGCACCCTTCATATTGATCATTTGGGACCATTTTGTCGAAGTTCCAGCGGCAAGACATATATCTTCGCTATTGTGGATGGTTTTACGAAGTTCCTTTGGATTGAGGCGGTCAACAACACTAATACTAAAAATGCGTTGATAGTATTACGGCGATTCATCGCAACATTTGGTTATCCAGACAGGATAGTGAGCGATCAGGGTAAGGCTTTTACCAGTCGCGACTTCACTACATTTTTGTAATGAAGGAGGGATCAAGCATGTCCTAAACGCAGTAGCTTCACCTCGTTCCAACGGACAAGTGGAACGTTTCAATCGTGCTATATTGGATTCACTAATGACTTATTGCGGAGAAGACCAGAAATCCTGGGAGACCTATTTACCCCAAGTACAGTTGGACCTTAACTCGACTGTGTGTAAGGGTACTGGAAAGACACCCTTAGAACTAACATGTGGCATGAGACCTCGTTTGGCACACGAACCTCTTAGCGCCACCATTGAAGAAGACATAGCGTTGATTAGAGCCGATGCTGAGAAAACCTGCTCTCGCAGATCAGCTGATATGAAGAAACAATTTGATAAGAAGAGACGTGCCGCCAGAATATATAAAATTGGAGATTACGTCATGTTGGAAAGACGTATACTGAGAAAGGGTCTTACGAGTGGAAAATTAGTTGGTCGTTATGCAGGACCATACAGAGTGGAGGCCGTGCTACCTAATGACAGGTACATGGTGACCTCTATGAATAACGATAAACGTGGCTACAAAAATACTGTGGCCCAAGATAAAATGAAACCTTGGTATTCACAAGATACTGTGATGTCTTCGGATGAGGAGTAAGGGACCCCCCCCTTATTGGTTCCTCTGTGTGAGTGAATATGTTCGCTGTGAGAGACACTGAATGTGATACTTATACTTATACACTGGAGATTGGATACGTTCTTCGGGATATGATTATCTTGCGAGATAATGTGAATAATATGGCTGCGCCCTTTGTGGACAGTTGGTGATTGTCTTGCGAGGCAATGCACATGAGTCCTGTGTGGACATTGATTGCGTCCTTTGTGGACAGTTGATGATTGTCTTGCGAGACAATGTACATGCGCCCCGCGGGGACATGACATTTACAAGTTGAATACATTCGCTCTTTGGGGCTTATGGGTGCGGAGCTCATGACTGGCCATCGTGGCTTCTGGATGCATTCGCCTTTTTGAGCATGTGGATTCAGCCATTATTTTCAGGTCAAGTACAGCGAAACGGACTTATTTCGCTTGTGATCATTACGTTGATGACAAAGATGACAAAGATGACAATCACTGGAGAAGAAATGGTTTTTCGGTCTACCAACAGACTTATCTACTCCTTCGGGGACGCAGGAGTGTCAGGAAGGCCGAACTGAAGGACGAACTGAAGGATGAACAAGGATGATGTACGATAGTCGTGTCGATTGCTGATTACCGGTCGATACGATAGCCCGGACGACGATGACGGGACTAGCGGATTGGACACAAAACATAGTTGACGGCGTTGTAACTCGCTCCTCGATATTAATACGATTAAATTCGTTCTGTGCATTGAAACAGTGTTTATTTCCTATCTAACAGTATGTATCTACTGACTTTTATTATGTTAATAAAATAATATTTAATAATACACAAAATTTATTTGCTTCTCTTATAGACCACAGGGACACATCTATCATCAATTTATACAAAATATATTGAACCAATCTTCACAAAACTTTACATTAATCGCTCTTTAACAGTTTTGTGTATTCTATTTTAAATTTACATACTCTATGAGAAAGCTTATAATCCTCAAAGGGTTAACATGTATATCTATTACTAAGTAGGATTATCCTAGATCAGTAAGTAAATTATGAGAATATCTGGCTAATTAAGGCTTACGAACGTAAGACTGCCCGTGAGGCCTTATCGCTAAATAGGAACAATCTACGCATACTGGTGAGGGCGCTCACGGGGCATTGTGGTCTGAACAAACATATGTACAACCTCAAGCTCCGAGACACGAAAATGTGCATGTTCTGCCAAGGAGCAGAGGAAACTCCCCTGCACCTCACGTGTGATTGTGGCCCGCCGATGCGTAAAAGATACACCCACTTGGGTGGTCATTACCTTCAACCTGAGGAGGTAAAACAATCTAGTGCCAAAAGCCTATTGCGGTTCTTAAATGACACGAGGCTTAGCGCAGAACTACAGTAGGTGGTGAATACAATAAATCAGCAATGGTCGCAGTGTTACAAGGCTCATAAAGACCTAAGAAAAGCCAGTGCCGTATTAAGCCAGCGCGGGGCCCGTAGCAAATTCTCTCAAAAGGCCCTTGGTTTGCTTTAGGTCCTTAAGTTTTAGGGTGTAAAATAAAATAGAACTTTTATATAGATCCCTTTTATTCCTAGAACAAGGTAATGAAATATAATTTTTGGAGGTACCATGTAATCCAAAAATGTTTACAAAGAGAAATAAAAAAAATCGGCGCCACAGCTACGACCAAAACTCAGCAGAAAAATTAAATTGAGCAATTATTCAACTATCACAGTTTCAATCATATTCGACAATATAAATACAAACATAAAACATATTTACAACAGTGGCACTGTTGTTTAAAAAATATACACATATGTACAATTTTCTTTTTCAACAAACTGTGTGAAATTTTGCAATGTGGACGAAAACTGCAATCTAAGTAAAATCAGACCGTTTTTTTATATAATTCACACCGACAGATCAGCCATTATGTACGGCGCACCTTTATTAACGAATACTAAATAAAATACAATGAAAAAGTCCTACTTTACTCATAATAATTCCAAAAAAGGAAATGCACCGCTTAACAAAAGTAAATAAACAGTGCCCAATATTTTTCGCCTTATTGAGCAATGCTTACAATTCGCTTCATAATATTGCGGCGCGGCCCCGAGTATGGGAATTAATATCTCCAATTTAAGAAAACACGACCTCACGCACTTTTTATATGTGATGTATAATATCATCAGCTATGTAAAATTTTGAACTTCCTAAAGTGCGATTCTCGATGGCTGCCAAACCGAAGTTTGAGCGGTTGCTACGACCATTGCATACAGTCATCGGCGCGGCGCGGGCCCGAGTATGGGAATTAATATCTCCAATTTAACCCTTGGAGTAAATGGGTATTTTCATGGATGCATCTGTCTCTTTTGCAGGATTTTCGGCGACATCGACCTTAAAGTACTATAACTACGAAACTACTACACGAATCATAAAAAGAACAACTGCACAATGATTGCATTGAAATTTCGAATATAGAATATTGAAATATCATTTTGTAAAACAATTAGATAATTATGAATAAATATGAGAACGTCAAAGAAGTGAAAAACACGCGGAACCAGATCTGGTCGTATCATACTCAACGGATAATTGTTTCAGAACCAGATTTGGTCGTATCATACTCAAGGGGTTAAGATGACTGTATGTAATGGTCGTGGCAGCCGCTCAAACTTCGGTCTGGTAGGCACCGAGAATCCCACTTTAGGAAGTTCAAAATTTTACTATACATAGCTGATGATATTGTACACCACATTTAAAAAGTACGTGAAGTCGTTTTTCTTAAATTGGAGATATTAATTCCCAAACTCGGGCCCGCGTCCCGCCGATGATGATATTTAATGGGCGAGGCGGCCGCTCAAACTTTGGTCTGGCAGGCATAGAGAATCCCACTTTAGGAATTTCAAAATTTTACGATACGTAGCTGATGATATTATACATCACATATAAAAAGTGCGTGGTCGTTTTTTCTTAAATTGGAGATATTAATTCCCAAACTCGGGACCGCGCCCCGTTGATGATTATATTTAATAGGCGAGGCAGCCGCTCAAACCTCGGTCTGGCAGGCATCGAGAATCCCACTTTAGGAAGTTTAAAGTTCTACTATACATAGCTCATGATATTAGTCATAACATATAAAAAGTGCGTGAGGTTGTTTTTTCTTAAATTGGAGATATTAATTCCCAAACTCGGGCCCGCGCCCCGCCGTTGATTATATTTAACGTTTCCCATTGGCCTGTTGCAGGCTGCAGCGATAATTTTACGCTCAGGCAGGCGTTGGTGCGCGGGGCCCCCCAATGCGCGGGGCCCGTAGCATTTGCTACTCTTGCTACGTGGCTAATCCGGCACTGAGAAAAGCCCCGCACAACAAATAAAGAATTTTAAAAATACCTGGAGAGATGAATGACCACAGTCGACAAAAATCACATTTCTCGGCTTTTCTTCCGGTGCTGGCAAATCCTGCTTGTAAATACCGTAAGCCAAACAAGTTGCTGTAGTCTCATTCATTAAACGAAGTACGTTTAATCCTATAATAAAAAATAGCATGTCAAATATTAGCACTTGATAACAAGCAGATTGCGGCTCTTTTGAAATATTATCCAGCCGATGGAAATCATGTGTTGGTAAGTGAATATAGAAATTACCTGCGACAGCTGCAGCATCCAACAGTGCTTTCCTCTCAGAATTAGTAAAGTAGCTAGGAACCGTTATTACGCAGTCGTTAACCAGCGTCTGAAGGTCATTTGCTGAAGTGTCTTTCAGCTTGGTAAACAGCATAGCGGCAATCTGAAATGATTTATGTCACATTAGTGATTATTCATTTGTCTGTGATTACAATAGTAAAAGTAAAAAAGGTGTAAAAAAAAAACCTACATCGGTTTTAAAAATTATTTTTTATGACCAATACAGTAAAGCCTCGATAGTTCGAGGCGAATGGGACCGGAACCATCTCGAACTATTAAAAACTCGGACGATCGAGATTTATTTGGGACAAGTAAATATTAAAAAGATTAAACGACCGCCGTTACAGAAAGTGAACTATGTATTGTATTTATAATTATTTTTATTACGGTTTTTTTAACAAAATATTTGTGGTTGATGTATTTATCCATATGGATAAATGTACATTTCCGGAATGTACTCAATCAGACCTTTTATTTGACACTAAACACGATATATTTATGTTAATTTATTGATATTTCGCCATTTAGACAAGTATTTTTTGACATTTGGGCAGTTTAGGTACCCTATGACACTCGGTATAACATAACGATTCTAACAAAATCACACTTCTAAATCGTTTCAAACGTTTAGAAGTTATGGTGGTATAAAAAATCAGAGTTTCAATACATACTGGATTTTTTCCGGGTACAATTGCATAGTTTTGTAATTTTCCAAAATATGAGTTTTTTTTATAATCATTAGAAATTGTATTTATAGAAAAATCTTTATTGGATAATTTGTCACAGTACAAATTGTATTAATTTTAAAAATAACAAAAAAGATTAAAAATATTTTGTTTTATAGTTAATTTCTAAATAAATCAAATAAAACTAGTGCGATTGGACTCACACGATATCATACCCAAGGTCGCTGTAGGTTTTAAAATGTAATTATAGCATACATGAAATCTATTTGTTTATTGCTGAATAATTATTTTTTTTAATAATTTATTATGTGATAATATGATATGGATTATTTCTATATCTTTTACAGTTTTTTATTTTCTTTTTGAGTAAATTCATTTTTATATTTTATATTAGTAGTACTTTAGTGCTGATTATTCTTGAAAAACTTTTTGATTATTATAAATAATAACAACTACTATTGTGTTTTTTTTTGTAATTTAACCCTCTGCAACTGACATATTATTCTGACAGACACTGCAACATTGCAAAATGTATCATGTGTTGTTATTTTTCAAATCCAGACTTCCGCGTTTTGAGTACCTTTCAATTGCCAGAAAGGTAATAGTTTCTGGCAATAGAAAGATAACTGAGAACGCGGGAGTCTAGATTTAAAAAATAACAACGCATGATACATTTCGAAATTTTGCGGTGTCTATCAGACTACCACTTCAGTCGCAGAGGGTTAAGAGTGATTTTTTTCCATTATTGAACAGTAAGTACCTTTATATAAAAGTATATGTACATGTAACGAACGATATTAATAATTTTGCGACAATTCAAAATGACGCATTCCACAGTAATAAAATATGACTATGACTATCATGTATTTGGACATTAAAAAAACTGGTGAAAGTATTTAAATAAAGGCATGTTAATGTAATGATAAACCAGTTACTGGAAAATTATTAAAATACAATCCAAATTATTCATTTTCCACCTCTTCTGATACTACTCTTTTGCAAGTTTTAAGGTGTTGCCAGGTCACTATAAAAATGATGCAATAGTGGGATAAAATTACAACTCAGTATTGCATTTTATATTTTTTTAGAACAGATGCTCATGGAACACATTACTGAGAAAAATCATTACTGAGACATATTGAGTGATATTAGTGTATCACTGAGAGACATTGGTATAGCCACATTACTATAAATGCCTTGAATATAAACTGTTTAACTCCTCTCCTCGCGGAGTGAAAATTCAGCTGTCCCATTCGCGCGCGACCTTTTCGCGCGCAAAATCGACGACCTTGATAAAAACGACCACAACTTGTAAACCACTATAGGGATCATAAAAAGAAGAACTGTAAAATGATCGCATTGAAATTTGACATATAAAACATTATAACCTTATCTCGTAAATCAATTAAGATAATAATGGCGACAAATTACAAAACGCAAACAGCCTCCATCGCGTCGTCATCACTGGACCAAGTGGACGCCTGTCATTCCAGTGTATTAAAACTTGCATCCCCAAAAGGACGCCTGTCATTTGTCGGGTTAAATCCACACTAAAAGTAGGTACTAAAATATTTTTATTTGCAAAATCTTAGAATTGCATTAAAAAGAATTGATATTTATTTACCATTTGACGAACTTATCTCAAAAACAAAATTTAGCAACTTATCTCGCTGTTAAAATATAACTTCATTCAAACGCATTAAAGACATTAGAATTGGACATACTGTAGATTGAGTAATGATATTATGGAGCCTAACCATTTGCGCAGCAGCTTCACACAAGAGTTACACTTCATAATGGAAATGTCACGACCGGACAGTTACGGCAGCGCCATACTGGTCATACGTACGTATCGTAAGCAATGCAGTATGACATCTAGACCCTTGAATTTGCACGAATACAGACGGCGATGAAACAGAATAAGAGGTCCGGCACACCGGTCCGGCGTACGCAACTTATGCAACGCATTATGACATCTGGCCCTTGTATTTGAATGAAAGCAGACACACTTATCGTACGCAACGTTGCATGGGTTAAGTTTGTCCGCTTCCGTCTAAATTCAAGGGCCAGATGTCATCATGCGTTGCGTACATAGGCCCAGCGTGTCGAACCCCTCATCCGGAACTTTGCCTATGACTAGTGTTTCTTTAAGTCATCTGTTTTCATGCAAATTCAAAGGTCCAGATGTCATAATGCATTTCATACGTAGGACAAGTGCGTCTCGTGCTTTCGAGACTGTACATGCAGTTTAGAGGGCTCACCTGTTCCGGGGTGAAGACCTGCTCCTCCCCGAGATAGTTGACGCGGATGCCGATGCCGCCGTCCGGCCGCTGCTCCGAGCGGAAGGCCGCCCCGCGCAGCTCCTTCTGCGCCACCTGGTCCTGGAAGCGCCGGCCCAGCAGCCGCTTGAAGCCGACCACAGTGTTCTTCATGTTCGTCACCATTTGGTTCTTCGCTGCCACGCCGAGTATCCGGTTCTTCATAGAGAAGGCTACGCATGCTCTGAAACGAATGACGGATAAAAAATTAAACATCCATAAGCAATTTTATAGGCTAGCTTACGAGGAAAAAAGTGTCAGATCAGCCGAGATTCAGGGCGAAAGCCGCTGTAATATAAATTACATAGAGGATCGATAAATATTTTATTGATAATCGTAGACCTTGAGAAACATGTGCAACTTACGGTGTTCCTCTCAGGCTGTAATCATTCGCGATTGTTTCGATTCCTCCCGCTTTTGCCACAGCCACATAGCACGATTCGTTGCCGAAGTCGATCCCTATTACAGACATTGCTGCCATTATAAAATAGAAAACGGGACAAAGGTTCGAATTATATTCTTCAGCGGCACACTATAACCAAATACGGCACTCGGCAATGATGGTGACGATTTTTGCAACTAAAAAAAAGGAAGTGAGGAGATCGAACAATCACGAATGCCGGCAACCAGGAATTTTCTAGAATCGTCGAGATATCGTACAATACGATTTAAATTCCACGTACGATAAAAAAATACAATCAGTTTTGACAATTTGTATGCGAAACAAATAACCATATCGCGTTGCGTTTTTTTAATTTGGTAACAATATTAAATATATACAGATACCAAATGGAGGATCTCAACTGCAATGAGCTATAATAATTACAGAAAAAAGTCAATATAATCGTTATGCATACTATCGTACTTTAAAATTCTAAACGCACCGTCAATAATTTTCGCTTGGCAACACAACCCTGGCGTTCAACGGTTTTTTAATCTTTACCAAATGTTCTAGTAATAAGGCTGACGTCCGAGCACTGATTGGTGAAAATACGATAGTTTGACTGGATTTACCAATCAAATGAGCAAAACAGCCTGCATACCATTTCATCGAATGCATCCATTTGGTATGTCAAAAACGTGACAGTCGATTTGGCTAAAAGGTTTTAAATTCTAATCATATACCTAATATTGAAAACAAAAACAAAACAATTGACAGCTTGAACGACATGGGGAGCCCGGCGAATGCTCGTTAATTAGTTTTGCCGTTTCTCCGTCGTTTCTTGAGTTATTACGTTTTGAATACTTGCTATGTACTTGTTTATCAACAAAACAGACTAATCTACAATCTTACTTTACGTGCGGACTGTTCGGTGTTAGAGAGTTTTGAGGTTATGTGTTCAAAATAAGCGTGCGTAATATCTGTAGCTGAAATGTTCAATCCGTTGAAATTATTTGGTGTTGTAAAATTCAATGTGACTGCAGCGGCGTATCACACATCCAATTCGCTCCACGCACGTCTTCATGTTTTCACACCCACCAAGTTTGTCAACTATAATAAAAAGGTTTTCGCGCCACAAAAGCCCGATGAAGAACGACGACCAGCCGTAAATATCTTAATAATAATAATCTCATATATAGGCGATTATCCTAATGCTATTTTTATGTTTTTAGTACATATGTCACCAGAAAACAAATATACGGTACAGTCCGGACAAAATGTGGTACGTTGCGATTTTGGTGAGAGGGCTGAGCGTGGACGAGGCGATTAAGCAGCTCAGTTTTGTTTTAAAGAAGGGCGCTAGCGCCGTTAAACAGACTATTTTGGAAGCTCAAGAGCTAGCAGTCAAAACGCAAAACGTCGAATACAAGACTAACCTATGGGTTGGTGAGTATTGATTTATTTCAGATACCTACATTTTTCCAACAGTGGAGAGTTGTCACCTACAGCGGGTGAACCCATCACTCCAGGAAGTTATAACAATATTGAGCATTCTTTCAAACTGGATAAAACATAGAGACTTTTGAACAAAACAGTCCACGGTCTAGCTACGCCAACTTGCCCGTGAGGGTCCAACGTAGTCAACTCAGCCGGCAGCCTCTACCTAATGTTGGCGGTAATTCAGTTCGAATTTTTCGCAGATCGTGGCGTCCTTCGCCCGTATACCACTCGGGATCGGGTTACCAACAGGTCATTTCAAGAGTAGCTGACATTAGGTCAACAACCACCGCCGCTTCTTAGGATACGCATTTCCACACCCCCTCGGTTATTTGCAGGAGTGCACAGTCGTTTAGCTGACGCTGCACGATGCATAAACCGCACAACAGCTTCCGAAGGTCCGTCCAACAGCCCCAGAGGAACTGATCCACCTGCCGTAGCATGGAAACAGAATCTGTTCCAGATCTGGCCTTCTTCAAGGAGGTTACTGGATAGAAGTTGATCCGACCAGATGTAACGAGGCATGGCCCACCTGTATAGGAACCGTTAACTGCCAAATTTTTTCAACAGTCAATCCTAAAAATAATGAACATGGAGAATTATCGGCACCTGTTATGCTGTTAATGCCTGTTATGCTCTTAGTTAGTGAGTTACATGAGTGCTCGGTGCAGTCTTCGCTATCGTTCCACAGTTTATCCCGGCATCGACTGCGAAAAACTGTTGTCTACCGTATCATTTTTATAATTTTGGCCCAAGTGCTCATGTTATTTTAAACACCTCATATATACCGTAAATAAAGTACAGCCGATCACAAATATTACTTTTCTAATAAGCCAGAAATGGACTTTATTTAATATAAAATAACCTACATTCAGTTTAAAATGCTTTGGTATGAGGCAACAGAGAATGAATGGTCTTTGATTTAATCGAGAATATATAGGTAGGAACAGAAACAGATTGCTTTTTCGAAACGCTAGATATTGCAGCGTCGGCTGGTTGACGGCAGCTGCTCTTGGACATTATAGTGTCCAATATCAAGTCAGCAGATATGCCATCTTTTCTTTCTAATGAAATAATATCACCCAAATGATCATTTGTTAATGCATTATATTAGCTTGACTAGACTTGCTTATATTAGCTTGACCGGTGTCAACGTGGCTACGGACGCTGAACCTATAACACTGTAAGGGAACCTTCTACTCACTTTTCACTTCTAACGTATTGATTTGAAACTTAGCACCGTTATGCAGTTCTGGTGGAAGACGATACAATAATATGGTACCATTGGCTTGTATGACAATGGAGGTGGTTAAGGATCATAAGGACTCTAAGGAGGCCCTATGATCAATTATTACATCCAGGAATTTGTTATATCAAGGTTGTACTGTATAATAATATAATAATGAAATACATAAAACTTCCTGTTGCTTGTGGTTGTCAAAATGTCATATTTTATTTAAATTAGGGGTGTGAAATTTTCGTTAATACAAAATAGATGCAAAATTTCTTGAAATTTGAAAAACTGTTGAAAATTGCACCTGAAAAAAGTTTCAATAAAATGTCTGCACAAGAGATTAAACACAACCAATGAAGCCTTCTTTCAGGATTCCAAAATATTAGTCAGTAATTTTGCCCATCTGTGGCTACAAGTATACACCGCCTTAAATCAAAATACGTCACTCAAAAACTTCTCAAAAAATCTTTTCTTTAGAGAGCTTTTTCAAAATGAGCTCATTTATTTTTTATTTTTATTTTAAACCAGTTGATAGGAGTTCCTACACTTGGTTATGTCAAAAGTAATAAAAATAACAAGTATAATATAAATACCTATTAAGGTATAAGATATAAACGTCGGTATTGCAAGGTATGAACGTTGAACATCCAAGCGCAGATTTTCTAGGTTATATATGTAGAGGAAACAACATTTTCCAATATTTTCAATCAAAATTCTTAAGTAATTTCGTAAAATTTTCTATATAATCTAATTTTCTATATAATCCTAAGTACTAAATAATCAAACAAATATTGGATAATTTCACAAATTATCATACGGGAAGATATTTTAAAGAAAAAACACAAATACAAAGAAATCAGTAATAATAATTATAGTCAATAAATAGTTAGAAGACGAAAAAAAAATAAATAAAAAATAAAAAAACGCAATTGTAAAATAGTCAATAATAGAAAGAATAAGGAATAATAATAGTCAAGTAGGTCAATAGAGCTGCGAAAAATTGATATTGTCGAAATCCTCAATGCTATAAATGGGGTTTTTAGTCAAAATACCCTGTACCTTTTTCTTAAAGTGAACCTCCCCAAGGCCCCTAATGTGTAATGGAAGTTTATTGTAGAATAAGTAAGATTGGCAGATAAAGCTATTCCGAACCTTACTCAGACGCACCTTAAAATGACGCAAGTCCTCTTTATTTCGCGTATTATGCGAATGAATATTTGAGTTAGAGGAGGTAGTCTCGATATTTTTTCTCGTATACATGATGTTTTGGTATATATACGCGGCGTACAAAGTCATGATACCAGATTCGATGAAGTACTGCTTGCAAGATGTTAGCGAAGATATTGAGAACAGATTTCTAATCGCTCGTTTTTGTAGGCGAAAGATCCTTTTAACATTTGCCGCCATTCCCCAGAACATGAGGCCATAACTTAATAGGGAATGGAAATAGGCAAAGTAGACAGATTTGGAAGCTTCAAAGCCACATGGGTATACTCACTTTCGTCGCCTAATGCTTCAATCAATAAATAGGGATGAAGATGCCGATGTTAAGAACATATTCAACCTTTGATGAAACTGCATTACAGAGTATTTGGAACCCAACTAACAGCGTAGACGCTTCTTTATTACATATGATGTCGCCGTTACGGACAGAACGATTCTAAATAGTCAAATATTAAAAGTACATTGATGGTACCTTTTAATTGTTTATACTCTTTATTGTGAAATTGTCACAATGGGTGGGTTTATCGTCATATGACAATCTCTTACAACCAACCCTACTATGACGTGTTATATGTATGTGTGCGTGTAACATGTCTGTAAGTGTGTGTCCTTGTTATTGCATTCGATCGACAGAATTGAAAATGCAATTCCGTTAATTTGATCCCAACGGAAAATGGTGACCCAGCCGAGAATCAAACCCGGGACCTTACAATTTAAGATCAGGCGACCTAACCACTATGCCACCAGGCCGTGTTAATTAATATTAAATATAAATTTTAAGTTTATAAAAAGTTGTTTTATTTCATAAGTAGTATAGTATATGCAATGTATTTCATAGTAGTATATGCAATGTATTTCATAGTAGTATAGTATAGTATATGCAAATTTTAGCAAAACTTTGATATTTTCAATTTTCTTTTTGCGAAATTTTCTTTTTTTTGTGATAGTGTATTTTTAATTATAATTGTTTGTTGTTTTTCCTTTCAGCTGAGTCCTTCGTGGGTAAAGGCTACGTAGTGAAAGGTTTCCGAAGGCATGCTAAGCGACGCTTTGGAATAATCGAATATAAATATTGCCACTATTTTGTTCGATTGGAAGAAGGCACTCCCCCGGCGGATTATTACGGACGGAAAGAATTGTCGGGACCGGAAATGCTCGACAAATGGTTGGGCAATTGGCGAAAGCGTAAAATTATCGGCTCGCTTTAAATGCGCAATACTCGCATACTTATTAGTTTTCAATAAATTATAACTTAGAATATAAATCTGTACATTTTTATTTCTCTATTTCCCACATCAAGGTAACGGAATAACCAAGAAGTTAATACTAACAATAACAAGTTCATACTGCAAGAACACACATATTTTACATGAATGGTGGTATAGTGGTTAGATCGCCTAATCTTACATTTTAAGGTTCCGGGCTGAATTCCCGGCTGGATTGCTATTTTCTGTTGGCATTGAATTTACGAAATTGCATTTCCATTCTGTCGATTGAATGCAGTAACAAGACACATGTTACAGGCGCACAACATAAAACACTTCATAGTAGGCTTGACTGTAAGAGATTATTGTTGCATAATAATAAACCCGCCCATTGTGAAATTTCACAATGAAGAGTATGTAGAGACAAGAAACAATGTTTATCCACATGTAGACAAATAATTTATCTATACTAATATTATAAAGAGGTAAAGTTTGTGAGGTTGTAGGGATATACTGATCTCTGGATATACTGAACCGATTTTGAAAATTCTTTTACCAATAGAAAGCCTCGTTAGTTGTGAGTGTCATAGGCTATATATTAATCCGAAAAATGAAAAGACATTTTTCGTGGTAGTCGGATTTGCAAAGTAAGTCGGAGAAAAAACGGTCGAATGAAAACGTTTCTTACGAACGCTGCCTTAACGATGAGAGATATATAAAGATTGAGTTCTAGAGAAAAATTGTAGAGATTGATAATGCCTACATAAAGTCAGCGACAGCATATGTCTAACTTTTATATTTAAGTCACAAAAAGTTGTTTTCAGTATTAAAAAAATAATTTAAATCGTTAGGTCATTTTTATTGATCATATTATCAACAATTATGAATTCTTATCAAAATAGGTAAATTCATCGTCTCTATTTAAAACAAAAGACTTCCCTTTTACTACATATAATTTCCTTTTTACTGCATAAATGGTTAAAAAGATAATAGGACATAGGTATGGAACCGCGACCGTATCCCGGGTTGGAACTCCTGAAAGACGATATATTTTGGTATCAAATAATTACATCTAATATAGTATATAGAGAAGTTTTGAACAATTAAAATGAATATAATTTATTCAATCATCATCATTTTCATTCACTCATTTGAAACCCGGTAATATAGCCAAATTGGCATGCAAATACATACATACATATGCAGTAAAAATATAACCCTCCTTTTGGGGCAGTCAGAAAATAAATCATAGCACTCAGTACTAACCGAACACAAGTAAAAATTTCATCACAAGTAAAAATATTTACCGCCCAACGAAGTGGGCACGGGTCAGCTAGTTGCATATAATTTAAAACGATGCAGACTGGCATAGAAAATGTCAAGATCTGTTGCTGCCGAAATCAACCAAATTGGAGAGCCGATGTGCTTGCGCCAATAGAAGCCACCTATTAGTATTGCTGCGTGAAAAGGGCTCCGCAAACAGATAGTGCGCAAGAGAATTATTATAATTATTGAGCACAAAGAGACCTACCATAGCTAACATGTTAGGGATATCCAACTTATGAGTGGAAGTGAATTATACCTTACTAGGCTGAGAATTTTCATATTTTCCCCACAATAAAACAAATAAGAAAAATCCATCTACAAGGTGACTGAGTAAATTGTTTTTTTTAACACAAGAGATAACTTGTAGTTAGCTTTAGTAAGAAGATTTTATTACATAGACAATTATGAGACGATTCGGAATTACTTTATTGAAAATGCACATTCTTTATGCTTTTCAATTATCACTATATACTATTATTAAAGCTTTTAATAATATAATAACATTTGATTTTCAGTCCAGAATCCAGAAAACTACCTTGGCAGTCATTTTGTTAAACTTCGAATTCTTTTTAATTTTAACCCTTGGAGTAAATGGGTATTTTCATGGATGCATCTGTCTCTTTTGCAGGATTTTCGGCGACATCGACCTTAAAGTACTATAACTACGAAACTACTACACCAATCATAAAAAGAACAACTGCACAATGATTGCATTGAAATTTCGAATATAGAATATTGAAATATCATTTTGTAAAACAATTAGATAATTATGAATATGAGAACGTCAAAGAAGTGAAAAAAACGCGGAACCAGATCTGGTCGTATCATACTCAACGGATAATTGTTTCAGAACCAGATTTGGTCGTATCATACTCAACGGGTTAAGACATTTTTATACAGAAGATGATTTCTACACAAAGAAGTGAGTTGATTGAAATCATCAAGATTTTTTTTGATTTAGGCTTTTGTTACTGAGGAAAAAAAACAAATATCTGATTACTTAAAAAATACAAAGTTGTACTTAGATACTTACAAACATTGATTATACATGGTGAGTTTTTAATTAGTGACACCTTGAAGTGAATGCGATCAAATAAGCAACTTTTGAGTACCATTTTTGGAACAAGCAATAAAAAATCTAAAACATTTTTTTGAAAAATAAAATTGTGACTTTTCTTTAGTAAACTTGGAAAACTTGACTTGGATAAAAGCGTGACAAGCGTTGAGCGCGCTGCGCCATCTAGCAATAGGTAAAATATCACGAATAAATTTTATACGCGATATTTTACCTACCGCTATCTCGTTTTATACTATTTTTCTAAACATACATTTTTTTTAATTTTATTTTTTTTGTGGTGTTTCCAAAAAAAATATATAAAAGTTGCTATTTACTCGTACTGGTTTACCCACTTAAAGAATGTCACTAATTAAAAACTCACTCTGTATAGTACCTATAATTAATGCTACAAGTTTGTTTTTTTTTCATTTTTTTGTAAAAAAGTAGTATAAAAAAGTTAATACAATTATTTTATTTTTGGTTAATTTAGAAGTACATAGGAGCCAACTCTCTTCGCTATGATTTATATTTACTTCGTTACCCTGAATGAAGGAGCGGTTATAAATAAATTATTATTGTGTCTAATTATTTCTATTTTTCCCCAAAAATAATTTCCGTTGACGCGAAATCAATGTTTCAATTTGCTACGAAACACAAAAACTACGATACATACTCACTGATTTATTTTTTTCCTGTTATCTTTATCATTGTCATAGTCGCCGATTCCGAGGGAATCAAATCCCGGACAGAGGGTGAGTGAGTAATCAGTCATCCAGTAAATATTTTACACCGGAGTTATAAAAACAATTTCAGTCCAAGAGCCACTCCATATAACTGGCGCAAGGTGTGCAAAATTTCCCTGGCACAGCGTCTTGTTTTTAGTTTCACTAAAATTTCGAGATACTTTTTAATAAATAATCTAGGTATTCATTTTCCCTCATACATAAAGACCTAAAATGTCAACCTCCGGTTTTCGCCAAATGCTCGAACACGCAGGTTTTTCTCATTAGATGAGTATTTCACTTGAAATTCGACATCCTGTCCTGTGCCATCAGTTTAACTAACCGATTTTTTTAAAGTGTCAAATTCATATCTGCGAAATGGGATAGGACAGGATCTCGAAATTTAAGTGAAAATAACTGTACTACCCCGAGGGTTTGAACCAGGGTTGTTGCTTATGCAGGTTTTTTTTAAATCAGCGGATATCCGATGATAATCTGATCTGATCCCAGATAATCCCCTGGTCTGGTCGCAGGTTCGAAGTCGCTTGCGCGGCCTCTACCTGATGTTAGCGGTAATTCGGTTCGAATTTATCGCGAACCCTTGCGTCCTTTCCACGTCAATATAAAACGAGGTCGGGTGGCCAACGGATCGTTTCAAAGTAGCTGAAATCAGGCATTTTCAGACCTCCTCTCCCCTCCCGTCGGGGTGTAGGTACAGTCGATTGGAAAACGCCGCATGAGGCTACCGAATAATTTGGGAGATGAACCGTGAGTTGAACCGACCCTAAATTGCAAACAGGTCATGAGGCCCAAGCTGCACGGAACCATTAGACGGACATTGGCCAGTTCCGAAAACTTTCAGTGTGATCTATGTATGCACGTATAATATAAGGCGTTTCACAGACTTCTTTAAAGAATATTCGGCAAATGTTTCAACGTGGCTTTATTAACAACGCAAATGGCCCGAAAAAATCAAGCGATTGTGGTACTTCCAGCACGATAGCAGAATGTCGCATTTAATATTATGGTCATGCTATGGACAGCGGTCGGTTCACGGCTCGCCCACTCGCTAAATAAGGCATGGTCCATGACTCGGTGACTAATCCATTGTTCTCGTCCAGTTTGCGGTCAAAACTGGTGCCGTTGGATATCAAGTTAAACAAAGGTACTACATTAAAAATGGTAACGTTTCGCTAGCCTCCTAATTCAACCCTGTATTAATAATATTAAACCGTCTGATCCTGACCTGGCCACGAATTAGTCAGGCGTA
This sequence comes from Micropterix aruncella, assembly GCA_944548615.1. Classification (NCBI taxonomy): domain Eukaryota; kingdom Metazoa; phylum Arthropoda; class Insecta; order Lepidoptera; family Micropterigidae; genus Micropterix; species Micropterix aruncella. The sequence continues at coordinate 25,568,805 of OX155950.1, forward strand.
TGTAGCTAGCTTTCAGGGTTAGTATTTATTGGTGAGCGCCTAAAAGCGATTCTACACATAAAACAAACTCTTTTTGACTGGCCTATTTTCGCATTATTATTTTTTTAATATATTAAGTACATTGTTAATGCGGAAAAAATACTGAATATCAAATACTGAATATCAAATACTGAATATGAACATAAAAGATGCTTTAGCTTGGTAGCAAAGACCTAAATTAAAAAACTTTTTAATTATTTTGAATCCAGTTTTTTTGTGTAGAAAAGTCTTCTGTAGAAATAATTAAAATATCAACAAACCTCTTTTTTTAAATATATTTTACTTTACTGTCCTACCAAGTAATAACCGATGAGGAGGTAAAGTATTGTGAACGCGCTAAAAAAAAGTAATTGAAGATTCGAGATTTTAACCTCCCCCCACTTCCCCCCCCCCCCTCCGAGACGATTAAGAATATTTTCAGACTGAAGTCTGTCTGTGTGTATTGCTCCACGATAGCGCCTAAATGCTTCATCCGATTGAGCTGCAATTTGACATGCAGGCATCATTTGGTCATGGCAAGAGTTCAAAATATTGTGGTTGAAATTGGCCCTCTAGTCATATATCAATCTCGTTATATTGGACTGAGAGACTTGACATTTGGTACACGGATGCCTTGCTGGGCCGATTATCTGCTTTGGTTGGAATATCTCATATGCAAGGTGCACTAATAATATTTAAATTCCGCCGTACAATTTAATCAAATATTAACCCTGAGCCGCCTGAGGATAGCCAAGAAACGAACCACGCCACCCGAGGCAATTGCAACGGGACGTAACCGAGTTCATCCGCCGGAAAAGAGAGGGCGCTCATTTAATTTAAGTTATCGTTTAATTTATGAAATTAGTGTTCAGATTAGCGGCTTGCCGGAAAGTCTTGGGGTGACACAAGCAATGTTTTCATAAATAATGTAGTTTTTTTTAGATGTGATATTATTGCACATAAAAACTGAGTCGAAAATCATCTACAGGTTTTTTTTATTTAGGGTCGTAAAATACTGTACGAGTATATCCAAAAGTTTACGGCCCTGAACCTTGCTGTGGCGTACCAAAAAGCCTTGCAAACCTAATGGTCAAACAAATATGTTTAGAACAATCCGTCAACCGCTGGAACAACACGCCAGGGTTGAATCATTCCAAGGCTTACGACCGTAAGACGGCCCGTGAGGCCTTATCGCTAAATAGGAACAATCTACGCATACTGGTGAGGGCGCTCACGGGACATTGTGGCCTGAACAAACACATGTTCAACCTCAAGCTCAGAGACACGAAAATGTGCAGATTCTGCCAAGGAGCAGAGGAAACTCCCCAGCACCTCATGTGCGAGTGTGGCCCGCTGATGCGTAAAAGATACACCCACTCGGGTGGTCATTACCTCCAACCTGAGGAGGTAAAACAATCTGGCGCCAAAAGCCTGCTGCGGTTCTCAAATGACACGAGGCTTAGCGTAGAACTATAGTAGGTGGCGAACACAATAGATCAGCAATGGTCGCGCAGTGTTACAAGGTTCATAAAGACCTTAGAAAAACCCCACTCAACAAAAAAACGAAAAAACAAAAGTTGAACATAAAAGATGCTTTAGTTCGGTAACAAAGTCGTAAATCAAACACTTTTTAAATATTTTTATTCCAGTTTTTTTGTGTACAATGGTAGAAAAAAATATCAACAAACAAAAACATTTGAAATTTTTTGAAAAATGTATATATACATATGTAATTTGTTCATTAGTTTTATGTACATAATTACCTACTGAACGGGTTAAATAGTAACCCTGTAGTTAACCACGCTACATATTTCTCCATCTACAATAATATGACCTGTTAATTAAACTATGCTAGATAAGACGATATAGGCCGAATATAATATCATCATTTATTTAGTAGTCCAGCTAGCAAGCAGCTTGACACTGATAACAAATTTTAATATTATCTAAACAATTATAAAACAAAGTCACCTAAGAGCGTCTGTCTTTCTGTCCTTGTGGTTGATCGTGCTAAACTCAAGAACCACTCCACGGATTTCGATACGTTGTTCACTGTTTCGGTTTTTGTGTAATACTACAAATATATCTAACAAGAACAATGATTTCAAAAATAAAAAAACACGGTTGTCCTTACAAAAAGTGAACATGTATTTAGAATTATTAGAAAAAAATCTTCGCGCTGAAAAGCCATTTTTGTAAGAAAATAAAGATCGCCCTGCGCCCTGCGGCAGGTATCTTAAAATAATCGCGCACCGCTGCGCCGCCGCCGCACTTTAGTCGGTTGCCCTTGGTACTCAAGTAATAAAAAGTTTTTTATGAAATATTGGGCTCTATTGCGTTTCTTCGTGAACTAAAATCGGAAATTAGTCCGTGTGAACGAGACAGGGCAATATGCTAGAGCGGAGTGTGAGATGACCGGTTGTCACTTTTTCGCATTAAAACTGCCCGCCAAGGTCAAATCTTACACCGCACAAAATATGCTCGAATTTATTTGGACGAGTATAAGTTCGGCAGGTAGTATTTATCGACGATCGTTCGTTTCATATTCCGCTCTAACTTATTGCTCTATCTCGTTCGCTTGGACTAATTTTATTTTTAGTTCACAAAGAAACGCAATCGGGGCCATTATGTATTTATCCATACAGATAGGTACATATATATTTGCGAAATATACCTACTCTATCAGGCTTTTAATATGATACTAAACACGATATATTTATCCTAATTTATTGACATTTAAACATTTAGATAATTATTTATTTCACATTTGAGCACTTTAGGTACCCTTTGACATTCGGGATGACATGACGATTCCAACAATACCACACACTTATAAATCTGTTCAAGCGTTTAGAAGGTATGGCGGAATAAAAAACGGAAAACATACAGACATGAATCCTAAACACATAAAATACCATTTTGTTGGGCAATACTTAATGAAAATAGGACGTTTGAATAGGCACGTATCCAGACTTCAGTTATGGGGGGGGGGGGGACATTAATTAAAACAACGCGCGTGGCTCCCACCAAACTTAATTTGCCCGTGAAATGAAACGAAAATTCACTAGATTTCCGGGGGTTATATTATAACAATCCCCCAGCCCCCTCCCCCCTGTATACGCCCAGCTGGATTTCGGTGGGTTAAATTGGATACGTAGGTAGGTACACAAGTCGCGGATTCTCCCTGATTCTTATTTTTTCTCTAATTTATTTTTTACTCAAAAAATCGAGGTGGGGGGAGGGGGGGGAGATGCGTCCCCTGTATGCCCCCTGGATACGTCCTTGCATTTGATAATATTAAAGTATATAGGTACATAAGTCGTTGATTTTAAATATGATGGGTTGTCATTCAGGAAATTCTGTACAGTGTAGTAGAATTTCTCAATTAAAAATCGTTTGATTCTGTAATAAAAATATTTGCTTATTACTTTCTGCTTATACATTGATATTTTTCGGTAGCTTGTTACAGAATATTGGCATCCTCTTGTATCCATAGCAGTCCTCTTTCTAACAAAAATAATTTGATTCTTCCTTCCTTTTTCCTAAGCACAGGTGTTTTACCTACAATATAGGTAGGTACTGCCTATTAGTGTCCAGTAAGAGTGGGGGGGGGGGGGGGGGTAAGGGGGAAGGGTCATATTTTTTTTTAATGAAGAGTCAAAGTTAGGGGACATAATTTTTCAAACCGCGACTAAAACAAACTACGTTAATTTTAACTAAACTAACAACGTTTTTTGCTCGATTTGTGACTGCGATGAATAACACGGTTATTTAAGATCACGTTCAATTGTGAAATTCACTGTACAATCACTGTACGTTCAATTGTTATGTGATCGATGTTGTCAATTTTTCACATTTTCAAAATGTTGCCAATGTTCACTTTACTAAGAGATAAGGATTTTTTATTTAATTTTGTATATTATTACATAACTGGTATAATCCCCGCATTCGCCACGTGTCCGCTTGACGTTGACTTATGGGCAGTGGCGTAACTAAGCCGGTGCACCCGCTGCGGCGCACCGGGGCCTAAGATGGTTCGAGAGCCCAAATCGAATATCAATCTACGATCGACGTTGCATCTAACTCTGCTAGAAAGCTAAGGAAACCGAAAAAATGGGTGTCTCAAAACTGATCGATGATTTTGCACAGCATAATTCAGTAGTTCAATTAACAATAAAGCGCCGCATGAATATAGGAACAAATCTTTCAAACGTATACAATAATTTATCCTATATACCAGGGGTAGCCAACTGGATTAGATCCAATATCTACTGTTTACTTAGTATTCAGTATTCAGTATTCAATTTATTTATTCAGAATATACAATAAAAGCATGTATTATGAATTAAAGCGAATTATCGCATATTAGAATTCGTCAGTTTATATGTAGATACTATAAAACTATTAAAGCATAAATATTAATTCGACAATAGCGTTGACTAAAGTCGGCTTTACACGGCAGACAAATAAAATTTTATATATATATATATATATATATATATATATATATATATATATATATATATATATATATATATATATATATATATATATATATATATATATACATATATAGGAAGTGGGGGCATAACCACATATGGGGGCACAACAGTTTTCTACCATTTCGTGGTTTATTTCTTTTGAATAGCAACATTTTTTTCGACATGGTCACACATTTTCAATGGCCGCTCTCTTGTCATGTTGTGTCAGTGACGCTGGTTGTGCGAAGAAAAAGTTATTTGCATTTTTGTTAAATTTGGTAAGTTGTTTATAATTACGTAACAATGTTATAGATGCGATAGGTAGGACCGATTACTAGTTTTATGATTGAGTGATTTACTTAACTTGAGAGATCTTTATTGCGTTTTGTTTACATCGTTTGTTAGTAATCTAACCTCAAATTACCAGACACAGCGAACGTTAATTTTTAAAAACGAGTACCTGAGGCAAAACCACATAGGGGCACAACTGCATAGGGTGCGGTTATGCCCCCAAAATATTTTTGTATACTATTTTTGTTTAATTCTTGACGTTTTGCAGGTACAAAAGCGATAGTTTTTGAAAATAGTACGGAACTACGTGCGCTGTACAACGCGGCAGTCGTGGGATGAACGTTCCATGAAAAGTGCTGTTGAGGCTGTTATTAATAAAGAAATGGGCTTCAAAAAAGCGTCCATGAATTTTAATATGCCTACTAGTACTCTTAGAATCAGAGTAAAAAATATTAAGGGTGGGTTGCAGGATATTGAAAACAGCGGAGCTAAAGGGCGTGGGAACTTCAAAACTGTCTTTAGGAAAAATCAAGAAAAATAAATGGTGGATCACATTCTGTACCTGAAAAGCCGTCTGTTTCCTATTACTGTGAAGGATTTGCGGGAGATTGCTTTCAATTTAGCAGAAAAAATAACATAAAACATTGTTTTGATAAAGAAACTAGGATAGCTGGTACACATTTGTCGAAAAATTTCTGAAAAGGAATCCAATCATAACCCTGCGTAAACCAGAAGGAGCTTCAGGACCTTCCAGAGACCTCATTAAATTGCCTGATAGAGGAAGAGCGGTAACGTCTCGCCAAACAAAAAAAAAAAGAAAGACTGCCATTTTGACAGGTTCTCCGTACAAATCAGAACTGGAAGACCCCAATTCTAAACAAAGACCCCACGTGTTACAAAAGGCAAAGGTAAAGGCAAGAAGACCCCACTAAAAACAAAGGAATTTAACGAAAAGAAGACGCCTGAAACTACTACAAATAAAAAATTAAAGCGGAAGGAAACACAAGCAGTGAAAAAACCGATCAAGAAAGCTAAACGCGATAGTGAAGATGAAGATAAAGATAATTAATGCATATTTTGCTTAGATATGTACTCTAAGTCTAAGTCAACAGATGGTTGGATTAAATGTACAAAATGTCCTGGTTGGGCTAATGATGCCTGTGCAGGCATAGATGAAGAAGACGATTTCGAGTATGTCTGTGATTTTTGCCAATAACAACAAAAATCGGTTGTGCCCCCAATGAAAATTGCTGGGTCGGTTGTGCCCCACTGTAGGGGCAACACCGTTTTTTTATATTAATACAGTTTTGAGGTTATAACTACTTTTTATGATGTTTTTGTATTTAAAAACTACTTCAATTGTGTGAACTAATAGTACAGTCACTAAATGAAGCCGAGAAAATGACTAAATTGCTTTATTTTCTCTATATTTTAATCGACTGATTGTTATTGGGGCGGTTTTGCCCCCACTTCCCCTATATATATATATATATATATATATATATATATATATATATATATATATATATATATATATATATATATATATATATATATATATATATATATATATATATATATATATATATATATATATATATATATATATATATATATATATAGCTGAATCCATGTGCATGAGTATGCATATAAAATAGATAATTATTATAAGAATATTAATAGTCATCAAGCACTTTATACAAAAAATAATCACAAAATAGGAAGTATCAAAACAAAATTGAAAAAAAACAACGTTTATGTATATGATCAGGTATGTTACATTACACATTGTAATCTACATATTAAATATTAAATTCATAATATTATAATTAAATAATAAAAACTAAAATGACTGACGAAACCCTGTGCGATCTACCAATTACATACTTCTTGAAACTTAAAATGAAACAGCATAGTTCAGTAGGTACACAATTATATAGTATTTTTTATTTTATTAAGAGGGAAAACAGAAAACTGAAAATTATCATTAGTAACTACTTATTTATATTTTGTATAGTGTGAGCATTGCATCTGAGCATCTTCCGCTAGATTAGCAAAATCAGGTTTGTAGTTGGAAATTGCCAACCTTAAAGAATCCAATGAATGGGCGGCTGACAAGCGAGAACGGTGTCAATTTTTTGTTTGTTTTAAGTAGAAAAATGCTGACTCACATAGGTAAATATGTTGAACCAAAACACTAATGCACTTGTTCAACACATTTCTTCAAATGTGGATATTTCTTGTTGGAAACCAATGCCCAGAAATCTAGACCTGAGGATGACCTTGCTTTTAGAAATATGTCGCAGCGCAGAGTAATAAATTCGTATTGAAATATCATGTGGTCCATTTGAAATGTATCTGCAAATTTTGTAGCCATTTCATAGATATCACTATGATCAATGGAATTATTAAACGGATAACTGATAATTTCCAATAACTTCTCATTTTTTCTGAAATCACTAAGCGAATTTCGAAGTCGATACCACTTCCTTAATTTCTGCCGTGTACTTGTCAGGAATGACATTGTAGGTAGTATGTTTTTCTATATAATCCTTGCGGAATTTCTCCTTTGGAGGCAAAATGGCGTCTCAATGTTTTTAAATGTAATTGTGTCATATTTAATTAATTAATTTGAAGCCGTTAACTGCCTGAAATTGTGCAAGAGTTGGTGATTACGTTGCACAGTCTGTTCTACGTATTTATATTTTCTGCCTAGCCACGATCGACTGGACTAATAGTCACGATCGACCGGTTGGAAACCCCTGCTATATACCATCATGAAGGTAAACGGGGAAGAGGCCTTTTGTTCAATATTGCACCAGGACCCATTTTTCTTTGTTACGCCACTGCTTATGGGACACCATGTATATCTACATAAAACAAACAACCTCAAATGATCTACCTTTTACATAAATGGAGATGACCAGAAACAGTTTATAAGAATGATACAATTCGTAAAACTTCTTGGATGTTATTAAAGACTAAAAGAAAAAAATGAAATATGATAATGTATATACTTTCTTGCGTCTTGATTCAGTGCGTCATATGAAACACTGCACTTTAGATAATAATAACATGAATCATTTTATGAATGGACTGAATATGATAATCTGTGATAAACTCTGATTGCATGTAATAATAGAAAGAGGTCACCTTCCGAAGTCATAGGTGAAGTGTTACGAGCTCAGTACAATGTAGGAGGAATACAGGGGATTCCCCGTTAGTTCATTACAATTCGTCATTACGATTCGCTCGTATTTTTTTACTTTATCTATTTTTTTCCCTTTTCGTTACTGTATCGCTTTCTTTCATTTATTTTTTTCGTTTGTATTTATCAGCATATAATAGGGCATGGAAGCATGGTGAAAGAAGACTTACTACCACTATATTCCGTAAATCCCTATCACTCGTTTAGTTGAGTGTCCTCTGCGCACGTACACTTTTAATGTTTCATTTCGTTTGTTTCCAAATTTCCAAATCTTCGCCGTTCACGTCCAGTTCAACAACGAAGCGCTCTGTTATCGTTACATTTTTATCTGCTCGGCAGAGTCACACATCCGTTGACCTTTCACCGCTCAACCCACCACTCAACATCAAATTTCTCAGAAACCGTTAATGAGTGAACCCATTTTCCGGATTTCTACCGAGCGTTTTAAAGAAGGCCCTTGGAACATTTTTGAGCCTAAACCCTGACAAACTTAGAAGCATGTTGGGTGTTCACCCAGCTCTGAATGAATGCGGATAGGTTCTTCTAACCAATGACGTATCCAGGGGAGACGGGGGACGGACAGGAAACGCGCCCCCTTCCCCCCGATTTTTTTTGATTAAATAATGAAGTTGAGAAAAAATGAGAATCAGGGAAATGCCGCTACTTATGAACCTTGTCTGGCCGCTACTTATGATCCTACCAGATAGTTGGGATTTAACTCCCCGAAATCCGGCGTATTTTCGTTTGTACGGCGTATCGTACTGGCAAATCTCATGTTAGGCGGGTGCCGCGCGCGTTGTTTCAGTGAATGCCCCCCCCCCCCCCCTAAAACTGAAGTCTGGACACGCACGTGCCTGGTTCTAACTAAATAGGATTCGCTACTGGTAATCCGACGATACTGGAACCGGTTGTGCATTCTGACTAATTTCTGAAGGGGTCTGGAGACTATGGAAATACACTGTTTCCTAAGCAGCGGGGGTGGATGTTTCACCTGATGTCATGCCACTCTTGAAATGACCTTGGGCCACTCGATCCTGTGTGGCATTACAGGCAAAGAACGCCCAGGTCCGCGATAAATTCAAACTGAAATGCCGCTGTAATACAACAGGTAGAGGTTGCGTAAGCGACTTCGGACCTGTAACCAGTCGGGAGGACAGAGGTATACTGAAAGTTAATTCCAAACGGAGAAATCCTGCCAAAACTGGTAGTTAGGGGGTGAGGCTGCCCGCTGGGTACCTTTCCCGGTGCCTCGCCGCAAGGCGTTGGATTCTAACGGGTTGCTGCAGGTGAACTAGACAGTAGATTGTCTTCGGCATTTGTGTCAGATTGAATGAAACGTCCTCCTATCAGAGTTGAATGAAACGTCGATCGTAGACGGTCGATCTGACGACTAACTAGTCTAGGTTTAAGATTGGTTTATTAATACCATTGCCTTAATCCTCGGAATAAGAGTTAGTACGCGTACTAACTAGTCCGAGAATAGTCCGCAGAATACTGAAATCGCAGTAACATGACTCGTGACACCCGTCTTATTCCGTCATCTTGATTATACCTATGTTGATTGGGTCAGAATTACATTATTTGCATACATCTCAAAACGAAATACTACGATTTACCACTTGAATTATATAAGTAGAAAACATTGTCGTCTTTCAATCTTATACTTTATGCCAAACTGCACACGTTTGGTAATCTATTATGGGTTTATAATCAATGTTATTCTCTAGGTCCATACTACTCTTATTATGTTATTATTCTTTATTTTATAATTGTATAATATACACTAAACTTCAAGGTATAACATTTTTAAAAAAGCATCGAGCTAGTAAGCCTGATCAATTCCCAGTGACAGAAGCTGACAACCAGCCCGCCATTTTATTCTTGTTTGGCGCCAGATTTAGCTTTACGAAACGAGCTATCCATAAACACATGAGTGGGACCGATAACTGCGACCGCTTTACAGGGTCGAACTAGTAATGGTAGACCATAGGATTTTCTGCAATAAAAGCATAGGAATCTCTTAATTATTAAGTAGGATTCTGAAATCAGAACTAATTAGGAATTAAACAGTTCTTCATGTCCAATAGACGGTGTCCTCCTCTTCCAATCCCCTTTCCTTGTTGACCTCATCACGAAATAGCCAGTATGTCATTAAAATGATATAAGTAACAAAATTAGTTTTAGATTTTAAGATATGCTCATATTAAGGCTCACGGCATTTAATTTATTTAAATAGATTAATCTGTTTATCTTTTGGGATTGAGCACCTTCGAGCTTCCACTGTTACATGCGCCGTCATAAATGGCTTCCAAGTCTCTTTAAAAAATCATTTACTTCTTATACGTTGTAACTTTACCTACTCTTTTTTCCTTTTTTCTGTTCATTCTTTAATGCTAATACAAACTGTTATTATCATTATTACTATTCTTCTCTAAGACTACTTTTATTTAGTAATTTAAAAAATACAGAACTACGATCGAACCAAGTGATTTTGAGTCACTTCTACTTAGATAATGCCTGTTCCAAGGAGGACATCATTTAATAATTCACGTCTGTGTTTTTATATTTATTTAATTTAAATTCAATGAAATAATAGAATATATATGTGGTAATGAATAAAACATAGAATATATATGTGGTAAATATGTATAATAATAATATATTTAGTTTTCGAAAGTATACCAAAGTAAAGCTACGGGAGAAATGTTTTTTTTAATGAAATACATTAATATTTTTAATGAGGTATATCTCAACAGATTGTTGTGAAAGGGTTAGACAGTGCTACCTCTCATCACTACGACCAGCCCTGGTCTAAAGTACCTGCCTACAGTACAATATTTTAAGTAAAATAAAATAGATTAATGGCTCTACCTATACTTTTAACGTCGTCAATTTCGTCAACCCAAATGCATTCACGGCCAGTGTGGAAAATTTACTCATAACCATTTACTATTAAGCAGCAGTGCAGAGCTGCCTTGCGTGTTATGACGTCATTTTGAGGTCATTATGCACTGCGTAAGTAAACCGGCCGATACAAAACCAATCCAGTCCACCAAGCCCGACAAAAAAGTGTTAAACGTCGCCCTTTGAAAAATTGGCCTTCCGAGAAGATGCTATCAATGCGTAGTCGTATATAAAAATAAACCTGCTCTGAGACGCAGGGACCGAAACAGGTCAAATAAACATCGGGCCGAAACAAGCCGTAACAGTAAAACACTAAATGTCGGTAAAAGAGGGTTCACATAGGTAAAACATATACATAATCATTGCTCCAATAGCTTACATTGTTATCTAATTAAAAAAGATTATTTCTATGCTTTATTGCAAAAAAAAATATAATAGTCAGGCACAAGACAAAACATTATTACAAATCACAAAAACATAGTAAACTTTTTGAAACTTTGATATTTAATTATCACTAGTGAGGGTCGGGTCTAATCCCAAAGAGGCCAATTAAAAATTTGACATTTATACATACCTATGTATTGATATACAGGATGAGTTTTTAATTAGTGACACCTTGAAGTGGGTGAATAAATTTTTTGATAAATAATTTGTTGTTTATTTTTAGCAAATTTCAAAAACTTGACTGATAAATAAAAGTTTATCGGGCGTTAGGGCGCTGCGCGATCTAGCAATAGGCAAAGTATCGCGAAAAAACACTATTTGCAATATTTTACCTGCAGCTAGATGGCGCAACGCGCTCAACCTATTTTTTGGTGGCGACCGCAAGCGAACTGTTCGAGCGGTCCGTGTATTGCGAACGAGAATTTTGTATCGAAACTGCAGATCGCCCAAACGCGACAGCTTGAAGCTGTCGGCCACGACCGCTCCAAGCTGTCCGTCTATGGGCACCCTAAGGGGCTCCATAGACAGACAGCTTCAAGCAGTTGTGGTCAACTGCTTGAGAGCAGTCGTATTGCGGTCGGCTTCGACTGTAACACGGCTGCTTCAAGCAGGCGGGTTCGATCGCAACACGACTGCTTCAAGCAGTCGGGCTCGACCGCAACGCTACTGCTTCTTGTGCTATTATTGCGTAAACGAGGGCGTAAAAACGGCGTAGTACGTGTAATTACTATAAAAGTAGTAGTAATGACCATAAAAAGCTCTGTTTTATAGTAATTTTATTAAAAATAAAACTTTAAAATTTCCATATAAACATCGTTATTTTTTTTCAAATTTTTTAATCAAAACTTGCTTATGTGCTTTTACTGATTCACCCACTTCAAGGATGCCGATTAATTAAAACTCTTCGCCTATACAGTGTTGCGCAACACTGTGCAATACTATACGAAGTGGCGTGCAGTCGGAGGCGACTGCTTGAAGCGGTCCGTCTACGGCGGGTCGAGCAGCTCTCTGCTGCCGGCAGCATGGCGAAACTCCACCGCACGCCGACCGCATTTTTTGGTGGCGATCGCAAGCGAACTTCTCGAGCGGTCCGCGTATGGCGAACGAGAATTTTGTATTGAAACTGCAGATTGCCCAAACGCGACAGCTTGAACTGTTGGCCATGACCGCTTCAAGCTGCCCGTCTATGGGCACCCTTAGGGTAAGGTTTACATATGAATCACTAATTGCAGAAAGGGCACAACAGCACTTTTACAAATTTTACAGGAGAGCAAAAAAACTTAATAACTTCAATATTTCAATTACCTACAAAAAATCTGAAAAAAATTACATAGTTTGCTTTTAAATAATAAAATATTGTGATATGCATATCAATATGAATTATGATTCAGACATGGAGTTATATACTTTTTAAATTTAATAAAATGTGCCCTTTCTGCAATTAATTGTATTTTGAATACCATTTGGAAATTTGGAAGGGAAAAACGGAAATATATTCAATGAAATTATTAATAAAACATTTTTTTTTGTTTTTCAGATACCTGTATTTTTATATACTTGTACAAATCAACATTAGAAATTAACTCTGCCCTAGCCGATACATTTTCTGTTGGCCATGCATAAATCTGATCCCAAAACGGCAAAGCTTCAGGAGCTAGGTACCTAGCTAAATTCTTAAGGTCCTGCATCTTTTTTTCAAGAATGGGTATCCCCTCGCTGTACATGCGTTGATTAGGCAGCACTACGACCGCCGTAACATTTGGTTTCCGCAGTCTGAAATTGTCTCCGATGAAGTCTTTAACCAGAACGCTGGTGGGAGTTTCAGCATCAAATTCAAAGTACTGATACTGTGATATCAGAAACTTTTGCCTTCGGTTATTTTGACCCCTTTCGTCAGACAGTTTATTTCTGAAATAATATGTTGGAAACTAGTTTTGGAAGTCAAAGACCATGCTGCTGTCTACATTATAAACAGACAATTTATGTTGAATTTCAGAGGCTTGTATTATTACTTTATCAGTATACTCTTCTACTGTGTACAGTCTCTCATACTGCTTCAACTTTCGCTTAATTAATCCGAAGCTTCTGTCGCATGGCAAGTACGAATGTCCGCAAATAGGATAGTGCATTTTTTTTTTTTAATTTTCGTAGTTCGGTGAGGGCTATTAACATTCAAACGATGGCATGATTCTTGTTCTGCCCTCCACAGTTATCACAGAATAAGTGCAGCTCATCGTATTCACCATTAACGAATGTATTTAAGTAGTGCAGAAGGAATGAACAGACATCATCTGGAGTTTTACGGGCGAGCCCTTCATGATAAACGTACGATATCATTTCGTCAGTTTTTATGTCGTAGATTCCAAATGTATTAACAGATAGTTGGCGAAAGTAATACACTTCCTGCACAGATATTCTGGGCAGATCAATAACAGCCATTAAATCAAAGCATAGTGCAAGAATTTTCGGATTATCAGTTGCTAATTTCTTACTTTGCTGTAGCTGAAGATAGAATTTTTTGCTCCGCTTCTTATGAACCATTAGTTCAGCTATGGCCACTCTTTTAGCAATGTCATTAAGCGTATTGCTTTTAATTCTGACTTTCAATGTTTCACATTCTGAGCAGGAGTCTACGACAGGTCGACCAAAGGTCAAGCTGAAGTTCAGTCTGAAGTAATTCCAGTAAAACTGGTATTTTACTGCACCTGTCAATTCAGGATGTTTTAGCAAGAATAATTTGTGCATTTTTCTTACAGACAACTCAGCACCTAAGTAGGTTACAGATCTGGAAGTGTAGTGAGCTTCCTTTGTAGGAAAAGAATCGATGTGGCTGTGAATCTGACGACATACGGCCGCTAAAATTATGTTCGCACTTGTATTTTTACCTCGCATGTCTTTAGGTTGAATATCCAACTCTAGCAGGTTTGCAATTCGTCGGATTCTTTTGCTGGTGTCTTTATGTGCGTTCATGAACGCTGTATTGCAGACACATATCCTGGTTCTGTTCACAAGTATGTAATATTTGAGAGTTTTCGTCTTTGGTTTTTTCCTCTGCGCTGCTACTCCTGAATTTCCTTGTATTCGATGGACTTCAAATATCTCCATGAGTCGTTGAAGGTGTATATCTTGCTCGTTTTTGGTATTCATCTTGTAGAAGGCCAGAAGAATATCATCTAGTAGCTCTGGAGGTGTTATTTTTTGCAAGCAGTTTTTGTTGCAGCTGAAACAAATAAAAGGAGTTTGAACAACTTGTCTAATTTCGTTACTGAACAATTTCACTGCCTGTGATTTGTAAAAAAATATATACCATACCAGGTTCGGTCAATGGTGTCATCATTCCTTGCAGCGACCAGTCGGCCTTTCCAGTTAATATGTTCGTCTCCACGAACTTTGGCATTTTTCACAATGTTCCTCTTATACTCGACATCGTTGCGCACTCCTTTTTTTCGTTTTGGCACTGATTCATCGCTTATTGTGGCAAATATCGACAAAGATTTAATGAAAAACACGCAGAGAAATGCTCACTTGTGGGAATGAAGGATATACGTCAAATTACACGTCAAAGTGACAGTCATGATAACTGACGTGGTTGCCATATACTTCTTTGCAGAAAGGGCACATATGGGCACCGATGTGCCCTTTCTGCGATAAACTATAATTTGATGCCTTAAACAAACATGGTTAGAGCAGTCCGAGATGTGCCGTTTTTACTCAGAAGGTGTATGTAATACAAAGATTAAAATCCAATCAAAAAGTGGAAATCACAAAAAGGTGCTGATGTGCCCTTTTTGCAATTAGTGATTCATATAACTTAAAATCGCCATACCTTTCGAGTAGAGCGTTTAGTTTTAGCTACGTTTACCGAAACTTCAAAAGCCATTTTTTCCCAATCTCTGCAAATATATATATATATATATATATATATATATATATATATATATATATATATATATATATATATATATATATATATATATATATATATATATATATATATATATATATATATATATATATATATATATATATATATATATATATATATATATATATATATATATATATATATATATATATATATATATATATATATATATATATATATATATATATATATATATATATATATATATATATATATATATATATATATATATAGTTAATATTTGATTGGTTTTTTGTAAAATCTTTTTTTAAAGAATTCGTTTAAAGGATGACACTTTGATGAAAAAATAAAAATAATAAAAGCCACTTACATAGCTGGAAGGTTTTCCCGGACTGGACTGGGAAATGCTTATTGTTTAAACGAGATGTATTCTTGAGATATATATATATATATATATATATATATATATATATATATATATATATATATATAGGTATATATAAGTAGCTTTTACTAATTTTATTTTAAATAAAAACATGATCCTATAAACGGATTTCTTTACAAACCTTATGAAATATAACTATATATATATATATATATATATATATATATATATATATATATATATATATATTCTTTTATAAATTTGTTTAATTTAGTTTCTGAACTAGTAACACGATTATTTTTTAAATACGAAATATTCTGGAGAGTGAATTCGGCTTCTACTCCATACCGACTAAATGGGCCTTCTTGTGGCGAACTTCCATATATTTTACCTAGTAAGTAACATTATTAGAAATATTTTTTGATCAAACCTCGAACTTCAGCAAATTCAGAGGCTTTATGTTGAACTTGATCTGAAAGATAAATACCTATTTGTTTAACCAAACAATTATAAATATTTTTTTATTTTTTTTAAGATTGTGATATTCGACACCTTATCTTAAACACATCCTATGGACCTATACGAGTTATAATCAGATAGGGCGTTTCCAAATCAAAGTCATATAATTTCGTTTTAAAATTAGACGGTCATGAATGCGTCCCTGCTTTCAGCCATCCATGTGTGCGTTTTGCTTCGGCGGCGTTTGAAGCTGGGAGGAGGAAGGCGATGAACACTGGCTGGCGGCTGGAGAAATGCGTACTGTATGTGGAGTGGAATGGAAGTCGAAAGTGGGGGCAGAAGGGATCCGGCCATAAGGACGCCTTTCAACTTAGTTTTAATTTATCGATATCGATGTTTCAATATTTTTATTAACTACCGGTTAAAAGCTTTCATTGATTTTACCAGCCACAGCAACACAAAACAAGAGATGAAAGTACGGTGGCTGTAAATATAGTTGTTACTTCGGTCTCAAATGATATCCCGTCTGCTATCCCAGTGGGCGAAGCCAACCGTCTACAAGACCAGACCAGTCCTAACCATTTAAAGGGCAACGTAAAGTTTTAATATTTATTTACTGAACCCATTACATTTCCTATTTCTCTTAAAAATAGGTACGTTAATCAAACTAGTGCAAAAAGCCCCTAATAACTACCTTGTTACTTAGAGTAGCTTATATTACAGTACCGTGCGAAATAATTGAAACAAAGAATATTTTTCTTCAAAACGTGAAAAATTTTGGTCCGAATTTAAATTCGGACCAATATATGACATTTTTTAACCCTATGACACGGAAGCTCCACAAGGTATATACTTCCAAAGAGGGCAATTTTTCAACAGGTTCTCGCCCCATGCCATTCTTCGAAAAAGGTGAAACAGTTTTTCACACAGAACCAAATTATTGTACTTGAATGGACCGAAAACTGCCTTAATCTCAACCCGATCAAAAACCTTTGGGCCCTTTTTTAAATAAGTCTCTCTAATATGAATTGTACAACGAAAAAAGATGATCATTGGAGTAATTCAAGTCTGGTTTCACGATGATAAACTGAAAGGAAGCTGTCAAAACCTGGTAAATTCTATGCCTACAAGAGTGAAAGGTGTTATCAACGCAAAAGGAGGACACATTCTATATTAAATATATTACTACCAGTACTGTTTCTGTATGTTTATGTTTAAAAAAAGCACTTTTCAAAGAAAAATACTCTTTGTTACAATTAATTCGCACGGTACTGTATTACCTATAGTATATTGTCGCACGTCCAAGATCGGTAAACTTGTCAATTGGACACGAATGTAATGTAATATACTATTTATCGGTTTTCATGTAAGTATACACTTATTAAATTAATAAAAATACGCAAATTTTCTTGAAAAATTGGATTTTCAGGGAGAGAGAACGTCCCCGCAGGACGTTTTTCTTTGAAATATCGACTTAATAGTGGGTTTCCTGAATACATTTGCTCTTTATAGGGTTAACTCACACTTCAGAAACACAGACTTTCACAAAATCAGGCTGCCTGCGCAAATAGCGTAATTTTATTATCAACCTGTCTCATTTTCACAATAAGCAATTTAGACTTACCTATTACTTTATAAAACCTTTTTAGAAAGTATATTAATTAGGCATTTTGAATGTATTTAACTTTATGTATACGATATGGTATTTCGAGTAATTGTTATGATTACGACTCACTTTGTTTGCTAACTATATATTTTTCTTAAAATAAGGTTTTAACTATATAGAAAGTAGTCGACGTTTTAACAGTTATTTATTGTTTAAAATAATACATTCATAGCTCTGATGGATATTACATTTTTAAATGTTGATAGATAGATTCTACAGGTTCGATACAGTTTTACTACCAACACATTGATGATAATAATACATTCTATTTTTGTAAGGTACTAAGCATCAAAAGGAAAATGGGATATTTATGTATGTTTATGCAAAATAATGTCTATCAAACAAACAATAATGTTGTTAATTTTTTAAATGTAACTATGGGATATGCGACAAATGATAGAACATTTAGTTCTCTTCATTTAATACCTAAATATTTTTTTTCCACCTAATGTAGGTACAGTTTGCGAGCTAAATATAAATATCTGTTTTGAATAATTTTGAAGTAAACAATTTTTGGGTCTCAAGGTTCGGTGTATTATTTTGACCAATAAAACTTACCAAACGCCCATTTTTTTTTCTCTCCTATGTTTTCATAGGAACAGTACCTACTCGATTACTGGACTATAATATTTGAGTCTTTGAGTGTTATTAATTTGATATTAAAAGCTGATCAATGAAACTTATCTGCGCTTTGTTTGGCGCCCTTTGCCTTTGATTTTGGCGCCCCCTGACTTCGGCGCCCAGGGGATTCCTATCACCCAAGTATGGGATATTACCTTTCTTTTTCTTGAGAATTTTACGGTTTCGTTACTAATGTATTAAGTAAATAAGACTGTTTGTTAGACCGACTCTCACTACTGGGTGAAGTTCTCTCCAAATCGAAGCCACGCTCCTTGATCCCAGGGAACGCATGCTCGATGGTCTCGCGCCGATCGAAAAGATCGATAGTTTCTACGCCGCGAAGCTGCGCGGGCAGCGCTTTGCGCTTCTCTAGTCAGTCGCGGTCGCTGGCTTGACGAGGTCACGCGCAGCGTCGATCCTTTCCGCCGCAGACGTTCGGGTTCGATTCGTATTCTATGCAAAGCGTTCGCTGCCGTTCCCGGTGATGCGATGTGGACGCGCGGCGCGCTCTTGTTGTTGTTGTGCGCGTGCGGTGCGGCCGGACAGCGGCAGTACGCGGGCGGGCAGCGGCTGCCGCCGCGGACGCCGCAGCGCCACTTCGAGCGGCCTCACCCCTGCGAGAAGAGCTCCTGCTATCCTGCCACCGGTAATCTCCTCATCGGCCGCGAGAACGGTCTCTACGCCTCTTCGACGTGCGGCCTCGCGCGCGAGCAGCGCTTCTGCATCGTCTCCCACTTAGAAGAGAAGAAGAAGTGCTTCCGCTGCGACTCCAGAAACGAGACCGTCGACAACCCCGAGCTCAACCACCGCGTCGACAATATCATTTACCGCGCCAAGCCCGGGACCCGCCGCAGATCCTGGTGGCAGTCAGAGAACGGAAAGGAGAACGTCTCCATTCAGCTCGACTTAGAAGCCGAATTCCATTTCACCCATTTGGTTATCACTTTTAAAACCTTCCGCCCAGCTGCTATGCTGATCGAGAGATCGTACGACTTTGGAAGAACTTGGCGGGTTTATCGATATTTCGCAGCGAAATGCGGCGAGGCATTCCCAGGAGTGACCGAGGACAGCCCTCGCAAGCTCACCGACATCGTTTGCGAGGATCGCTATTCGAGCGTCCAACCCTCCACGGGCGGCGAAATTATCTTTAAAGTACTGCCGCCTGCGATCGAATACGATAATCCATACAGCACAGAAGTTCAGAGCCTTTTAAAGATGACCAATTTGCGAATAAATTTCACGAAGCTGCATACGCTCGGCGACGACCATCTCGACAACCGAGCCGAAATCCAGGAGAAATACTATTACGCCATATACGAAATGAGCGTGAGGGGGTCGTGTTCGTGTTACGGGCACGCGTCCAGGTGTCTGCCGCTGCCCGGAGTCGAATCGAAGGTGGACATGGTCCACGGCCGCTGCGAGTGCACCCACAACACCAAGGGCCTCAACTGCGAATTCTGCGAAGACTTCTTTAACGACCTGCCCTGGCAGCCCGCCTACGGGCAGAGCACGAACGCCTGCAAGAGATGCTCGTGCAACAACCACGCCATCAGCTGCCACTTCGACCCGGCCGTGTACGAGCAGACGGCCAAGGTGAGCGGCGGGGTCTGCGACGACTGCCAGCACAACACGACCGGCCACAACTGCGAGCAGTGCCTGCCCTACTTCTACCAGCGGCCGGACCTCGACATCCAGCATGCCGACGCCTGCGTGCCCTGCGACTGCGACCCGAGGGGCTCCCTCGACGACGGCATCTGCGAGCCGCTCACCGACCCGGCCAACGACCTGGAGGCCGGAAAGTGCCACTGCAGGGGCAACGTCGGCGGCAGACGGTGCGACGGCTGCAGGGACGGCTTCTGGAACTTCGACGAGAGCAACCCGGAGGGCTGCGAGCCGTGCACCTGTGACCCGCTTGGCACCGTCAACAACCAGGGCTGCGACGTCGACTCGGGCGAGTGCACCTGCAAGAGGTACGTGGCCGGGCGCGACTGCAACCAGTGCCGCCTCG
The DNA here is from genome assembly GCA_944548615.1 of Micropterix aruncella. Taxonomy (NCBI): domain Eukaryota; kingdom Metazoa; phylum Arthropoda; class Insecta; order Lepidoptera; family Micropterigidae; genus Micropterix; species Micropterix aruncella. Next base: position 25,589,176 of record OX155950.1, read on the forward strand.
AATACTGGGGTCTGTCCTCGAGCGAGGAAGGCTGCCAGCCGTGCGAATGCGACATAGGAGGTGCCTTCGACAACAACTGCGACGTCGTCACCGGACAGTGCCACTGCTTGCCGGAGGTCCAGGGCCGGCAGTGCGATCGCCCCACCCAAGACCACTTCGTCGGCCCGCTCGACGCCATCGTCGAGGAGGCCGAGTTCAGCGACTGCAGTTCAGGAGAGGACGCCAATGCGATCGTCGCCAACAACTGCAGAGAGGTGCCCCGCGAATCTTTCAAGGGCGAGCGAGAAGACACGTGGACCGGCACGGGCTTCATGAAAGTCTACGAAGGCGGCACATTAACCATAAGACCGAATATTCCAAAAGACATGCATTACTCAGTGGTGGTGCGCTACGAGCCGCAATTGCCCGGCACTTGGGAAGGCGCTCGCATAATCGTCAATCGGCCCGACGACATCGATCCGAATTCCCCTTGTGCCAACGTCAGACCCGAGGATGACGAGATCGCGATCTCGCTGCCAGACAATCAGAGGAGCGTCGTCAGCAGGCCAGTTTGCTTGGAGCGAGGAAAACCCTACGAAATACGAATATCCTTCGAGCGCCACAACGTGAACGCGCCCAATTCCAGAGCCGCAATTCTTATCGATTCTATAGTGCTGGTTCCTGACTATAAGTCGATTTCGTTCTTCAATGGCTCGACGGACATGTCGACCTATCGCCGCAGGGAATATGAACACGCGCGATGCCCGGACTTTTCCTACAACGTCATTGGCAAGGACGAGATCCCGGAGATTTGTAAGAAATATCATATGAGCATCGGTATGCTCTTTTATAACGGTACGATAAATTGCGAATGCAACCCGACCGGGTCGAGGAGCCACGAGTGCGTGAAGTACGGAGGGCACTGCGAGTGCAAGCAGAACGTGGTGGGCAGGAAGTGCAACGCGTGCGCCGTCGGCACGTTCGGCTTCGGGCCAGAGGGGTGCGAGGCGTGCGACTGCGACAGCATCGGCGCCCTCGACAACGTCTGCGACGTCATCAGCGGCCAGTGCAAGTGCGCGCCCAACACCTACGGCAGGGAGTGCAACGAGTGCCAGCCCGGCTTCTGGAACTTCCCTAAGTGCCAGCAGTGCGAGTGCAACGGGCACGCGGACGTGTGCCATCCGACGACCGGGGCGTGCACCGCCTGCAGGGATTCCACCGAAGGCCATCGCTGCGATCGCTGCGTCGAAGGCTCTTACGGCGACCCGAGGCTCGGCTCCGACATCCCCTGCAGACCGTGCCGATGCCCCGACACCGAACAGTCCGGCCACTCGTTCGCCTCTCGCTGCCAGCTCGACGATCTCACCAAAGACATGGTCTGCGAGTGCCAGGCGGGATACGCGGGCGCGCGGTGCGACGTCTGCGCCGATAATTACTTCGGCAATCCGGAGAGTCCGGGTGGCTCGTGCGAAAACTGCGAATGCACCAACAACGTGGATATCACAAAACCGGGAAATTGCGACGCGTCCACGGGAAAATGTCTGCAGTGTCTCTTCAACACGGAAGGCGACAACTGCGAAATGTGCAAAGCGGGATTCTTCGGGGATGCTTTTGAGAAATCTTGCGCCGAATGCGTCTGCGATTTGTTGGGTACGAACGGTACCGTGTGCGACAGAACGACCGGCCAATGTCCATGCCACAAGAACGTGGTCGGGGTGGAATGCGACGAATGCATCGAGAATCACTGGAAAATAGCGAGCGGCGAAGGATGCGAGCCGTGCGCCTGCGACCCGGTCGGATCGTCGGCCGATCAGTGCAACGCTTACGACGGACAGTGCCAGTGCAACGATGGCTTTGGCGGACGACGTTGCAATGAATGCCGCCAAAATTACTGGGGAGACCCGAACGTGGAATGCTACAAATGCGAATGCGATGAGTTCGGCTCCAATTCGACTCAGTGTTTGAGGAGCGACGGCTCCTGCGTTTGCAAGGTTGGGATCGGGGGTCATAAGTGCGACCGCTGCGCCAGAGGCTATAAGGGCGAGTCTCTTACATGTCACGCGTGCGGAGAATGCTTCTATAATTGGGATACAATCATTACTAATTTACAAGAACAAACCGATTATGTCATCAACAACGCTAGCAATGTTAAATCGGTCGGAGCGACCGGAGCCTATTCGGGATATTTCGATGACATGGAGAACAAACTTTTCCAAATTGAGAATCTTTTAAACAGCACCGAAATTGGCGATAACGACGTCGCTAGAGTGGGCGAGCAGGCGGAGACCCTGCGGGTTCAATTACAGAAAATGGAAAACAACGTCACTGAATTAAACGCCGATATCGCAGATCGATCGACTCGAATAAATCTCGCAAAAGTCGGTTTGGATGATTTAATCGAGAAAACCGACAAGTTGAATGAAAAAATCGACGAATTGAGCGCGAACGCGACGAGACTGCAAGAAGCGAATCTGGAGGGCGCGTTGAATCTCACTCGGGACGCCAAAGAAAGGGCGATAAAAGCTGCCGACGACGCGGACGCATCGCAGCGAACCATCGGAGACACCGAGCGACAAATCAAAGGAACCGATCTTTTAATCGAGAGGCAGTACGTGACGTTCAACAACACGCAGAACGAGAACGATAAGGCGGTGCAGGATTTACAGGAGAAGTTGGTCGAGTTGGAGTCACAGATACCCGAATTGAACGATAAGATGTGCGGCCAAGCGAGCGACACGTGCGACCTGTGCGGCGGCGCCGGCTGCGGCAAATGCGGCGGCATCTCGTGCGACCGCGGCGCCGTCACCAAAGCGGACCAGGCACTCGATTTCGCCAATAAGACCGAACTCAGAATCAAAGAACAGGAAGTGATGGCCGACGAACTGCTCCGAGGAATCGCACAGGCCAAGCAGAACATCACCGCTTCTGTGACACTCGCTCAGGAATTATACAATATCGCGACGGAGTACAAGAACGCATCGGATCTGATCAACAAGCGGCGCGAGCCGTTGCTCAAGGAGATGGAGGAGAATCTGTCCAATTCGAGTACATCGCCTTCGGATATTCGAACGCTTTCCAATCAGGTTCTCGGGATGACGATAGAATTAGAACCGGAGCAAATAACGGACTTGGCCAATAAAATCAATAACACAGTATCACAACTGACCAACATCGAAAGCATTATCGCCGAGACCAGCGCGGATTTGGATCAAGCTCAAAATTTGCAAAGATTAGCGACGAACGCTAAAGAAGCAGCCGACTCGACACTCGAAACTGCTAAGAAAGTGCTGAAAACTCTGGAGGAAGCGGCGACCGCTCAGAGGGCCGCCGAAGAGGCGATCTCCAAGGCGAACGAGGATATCGACGCCACGAAAACGGACCTCACGCCGATCGGCAGCGAGACCGATGAAGCGCAGCGCAAAGCGAACGAGACAGCCGAAGAAGTGGAAGGGTTACAGCACCGCCTAGGCACTCTGCAGAAGAAGATCCTGAAAATTGAGAACGACGCGCACCAGGTGAAAGAGGAAGCCGGAGACGTGGTGATCGTCGCGGAGGCGGCTCAGCAGCAGGCCAGGGAACTGCGACAGCGATACCAGACGGCGAACAACTCCCTCTCCGACCGCGTCCAGCAGTCTTCCAGCTCCAGAGAACGAGCACAACGACTGCTCAAACGCGCCACTCAGTTAGCCGCCGATACTCAACTGCAGCTGAAACAGCTGCAGGGTATGGAAGATCTTTATAACAGCCATACGCAAACTTTAGGTTTATTAGAAAACAAAATTCAAGACTTAAACGGAAAAATGGACATATACCTTGACAAAATTTTAAAGAAGTCCAATTTCTATCGTTCATGCACAGCTTAAATTTACAAAGTCCATACATTTATTTAAATTATCTTCGAGTTCGTTGCAGTTTTTTACTTGTAAATATAATAAGCTTATGTAAAGTAAGGAAGTAATTTATATGTTCTTATAATTTTGCGTTAAGCACTAACACAGTTGAAATGAATTTCAAAAGAGTACTACTAATACTTTTCTTGGAGAAAAATGTTTGGTTTATATGTATTTGTGAAAGTGCCATAAAAGCATCGTTTTGTAGACTTTATTTTATTATGACGAAATTATAAATAAATTGGAATTGTTAATGATTGTGTTTTTTCTATCTCTTGACTAATCTGTACTAATTTTATGTAGGCAACAACATGAACAACGCTTCGCTTGACAAAACTCTTATCTTATCAACTAAAAACAACGGAAATGAAAACGGGCCCGACTCGAATGTAATAAAAAAACATGACCGTTAACAAAAATGATAGTCGATAATATTGAAATATTTTAATTCGTAATTAAGCAAAAGCATTTACTTAACTTAGTTAATTAACTTTTAAGGCATTTAGGACGATACTGTTGTTACATAATATTTTATATCTTAAAAATATTCATGTGATTTATGAAACGTCCCGCATATAAAGTGTATAAATAAGATTCTTTTATAGTTTCTAATTCGTTGTTTTTTGAGTTCAACTTTAAATAGACTCTTTAATTTCAACAATGAACAATTTAGGTAGGTACGTTATGCTACAAACAATCATATCCAATTGAAGGTACTTTATTTATCACAAACTCTATAGTTTTAGCACCTTTTTCTTTGGAGCACTATCAGAGTTCAACAATACTAAGAATTGAATCCATTTCCTTATATAGGTAGGTACCTAAATCTCTTATTTTGTAAATCTATTGGAAGTAGATAAACTAGTAATCATTTTGTTTGTGCTAACATTTTGATAACATTGTTTTGATATTGAAGCTATAGCCCAATTAACAAAATTAAGATGTATTTAGTTAATAGCTTATATCTTAATAAGAGTAGGTATTACACTACTAAAAAGCACTGATACGTTCGAGTGTGCTTTATCACCGTTTGAAATATTGTTGTCACTCTTAGGTATCAGTTTTCACCGTTAGAAAATCAGTTCTGGGGGTATTGAAAAGCTCTTATGATGCTTGAGAGTAAACGCTATGCACTCGATTTGGTCTTGAGCAGGAGCACGGGCCAGTACAGCATGACGAAGAGTAGGAAGACGGCAGGAAAGACCAGCCTCGACAGCTTGTCGATCTCGCGCCACAGGACTCGTTCGCGGCCTGTCTCCGAGTCCACCCACGCGACCTGCAAATCAATACATCATTACATTACATTACAATCAATACATCATTACATTACATTAAAATCAATACATCATTACATTACATTACAAGCAATACATCATTACATTACGTTACAATTGACGGCTAAGAACCGCTCTTGGACATGTCAAAATATTTGCGTTAGGTAGTAAGTCTCGTTACTACTGTTTACCTAACAGGTAGTCAAGAATTTAACTATTAGATTATAAAAAAATAGTATGTAAAAAAAATTACAACAGTGATTAAAACAGTCATTTATTTGAAACCTACTAAAAGTTAGTCATCGTATAATCTTATTAAAAAACTAGCTGACCCGTGCCCACTTCGTTGGGCGGTAAAACTTTTTACTTGTGATGAAATTATAAGTGTGGTTCGGTTAGTACTGAGTGCTATGATTTATTTCCTGACTGCCAAAAGAAGGGTTATATTTTTACTGCATATGTAGGTATGTATGTATTTGCATGCCAATTTGACTATATTACCGTTATTTGTGAGTGTCTTCTTGTGAGTGTTTTCAGAATTCATAAGTGTGATAATATCAGAGAATTCATAATTGTTGATAATAGGACCAATAAACATGACCTAACGATTTATATTATTTTTTCAATATAAAAAACTACTTTTTGTGACTCAAATATAAAATTTTAATATATTATGCTGTCACTGACTTTTTTGTAGGCATTACCATTGATTTTATAGTGTATATAAAATCAATGCTGATTACTATACTAAGCTCTACAACTATACTAAGCTCCACGGGCATTACTAAGCTCTACAACTTTTCTCTAGAACTCAATCACATATCTCTCATCGTTAAAGCAGCGTTCATAAGAAACGGTTTCATTCGACCGTTTTTTTCTCCGACTTACTTTGCAAATCCAACTACCACGAAAAAGTCTTTTCATTTTTGGGATTAATATATAGCCCATGACACTCACAAATAACGTGGCTTTCTATTGGTAAACGAATTTCGGTTCAGTAGATCCAGAGATTACTTCCTACAACGTCACAAACTTTACCTCTTTATAATATTAGTATAGACAAAAAAAAATGTTTAATAATTACAATAGCCAATAATTCGAATGGGTACCTACTAAAAGTTATTTATCGTAGTAACTAAAATAGTCAGTGACTACGTGAAATAATCAAAATAGATGGCTAATAATTGAAATGGTCAATAATTCGCGTAGATACGTACTAAAAGTTATTCCCGTAATATTCAAAGTAGTCAGTAAGATGATAAATAATCAATCTACATTATACCATCGATTGTATTACACTGTATAATCAATGGTAAATGTTATAATATAATAAATATAATAATACGATACATAGGAGGAATACTATAATATATATTACGTAAGTAGGTTTGTGTATATACATGTACTATATGTAAGAATACAAAATATTTTTTATCATTTTTGAATTGTACTTACCGGTAAATTACACAGCGAGGAGATCGCATATACCACCGTACAAATATTTTTGTAGAAAGGCAAGTGGGGAGGGATACAGCTCTCCTTAATTCCTTACCCACTGAAATAGACATCTTTTGTATATCCCTTTGGAAGCTTAAAAGGCAACTCCCTGCTATCTCATGTTTAGTTTTATATTTTTATGTTCTTTCTTGTTCAATGTTAGCATTAATTGAAATATGTAAGTCAGTTATTATGGACTTACAATCTAGAGCGAATTTGATTCGTCTGTAATGCTCTTAAATAATATTTTAAACTAATAAATAAATCATACTTTATATTAACATTTGGAGATGCCGACTTTATTATAACAATAATTATTTAACTTTCAAATACTGAGGAGGTACATATTAATACTTGCATATAATGAGGTGTCCTTCGTTATATTATTAAATGGACTGTATAATCAATGGTTATATACGTATACGCCAGCTATGCTTCTCCACCCAAGAGCACTATACTGTGCCCAAGAGTCAGTCAGTATAATATGTCGCGACTCGTATGCCCTGATACAGGCTCTATTTGGCCTAGTTGGGTTTGCGCTGAGCATGGCTATGTGAATGTAGGACGTCGTTTATTTCGCACCATTATTAGTATGGACATTTTATGTATTTCCGTTGTTTGTTTTAAAATAAAAGAAATATTTTTTACAAGGTACATAATACACAGGACACAGGATACTATGTACAATTCGTAGAGGGACGATCAAGGGTCGCCGTCAAACTGCGCACAAGAACCCTTCTTGTGCTGCAGGGTATATATAGAAATGAGACGAGCTGAAAAAAATGCTCAAAGGATTGGAATTATTGAAGACCATAAAGAGAATGAAATTGCAATACATGGGCCACATAATTTTGGCTAACAAATACCACTTTCTTCAACTAATCCTGCAAGGAAAGATAACAGGCCGCCGAAGACCTGGCCGAAGAAGAACCCACTGGCTACAATACCTCGCTGAATGGTTCAATCCAAGCACCGCAGAGTTGTTCCACGCCGTAACATCACGGGCTCGAGTGGTTATAATGACCGACAACCTCCGATAGGAGATGGCACTTTGAGAAGAAGAAGAGTTATTCCACGTCGTAACATCACGGGCCCAAGTGGTCTTAATGGCCACCGAACACCGATAGGAGATGGCACTTTAAGAAGGAGATAAAGTTTGTTCTAAAGTTTCTTCTATACCTCACAAAAATAAACTATCAAATTGCCAAAGTAATTGAGTGCGCGACTGTACCGATGCGCAGAAATCTGCGCTACTTTTTCTGGCACTTATAAATCCGTGCCGGGGCCTTCATCCTGGTTCCAAATCCTAAGGGAATGGCAAGAGCAAAATACAACATCTCCGTTTCGAATAGTAGATTCGACATAGCTTTGATGGTAGCTGAACAAGAAGAACCGAAAGTATTTCCTATTTGCGCCCCCAAAAAGTTTCGATCCGGCGCTGAAAAGGATAGTAAAATGCAATTCGTCGGGTTTACCTGTACCTGAAGCATGCTCTGCCTTCTCTCGATGACGCCTTTGTTGGAGCCCGAGCCGGCGCTGAGCGCGGAGGGGCTGACGAGCTCCACGCGGCGGCAGCGGGCGCCGCCGGCCGCGCTGTTCGCGCCGACGACGCCCGCGCCGCCGCCGACCGCGTCCCACGCGGGCGCAGTCGTGCAGCCGCCCTTCTCCGACGAATTCACCCTCTGCAAAGTTACATCGTCAGAAAAAAACGGTTGTGTCACTTTCCCGGTAAGTAGCTAAGGACAGTTCTTATACGAATATTAATATCGTAACTAAAATCTTATGCGCGCCCTCTCTCGATCGGAGGACGAACCCGGTCGGGTTACTTTCCATAGAATAGAATAAATTTATTATGCTTTAACCCCTAGAGCCCCAATTGGGCGATATCGGCCACAACACGATTCAGCGTGACGGCCTCGTTTTAATTTAATTTGTTTTATTTTATTATGTTTTATTATGTTATTATGTTTTATTTTAATAATGGGTAGAGTGGTTTGGCAGTAATTCATGTTTTGGTGAGACAGTGTCATAATTCATTTTTTTTACTAATTTTTACAAAATTTTTTTGGGCCATCAACTTGTCAATCGGCTGAGGGACCAAGACCTAAAGGGTTAAAAACATTATTACCGACTTAATTAATTACCTACTTATACTGGTTTTTAAAAGGCAATTTATGCACAAACTATGAACTTATCGCTATAGCGATATTTTACAGTCAACCATTTTATATGTTGCCCCTTAGCCGAGAAACGAGCCACCACGCCCGATGCGTTAATATTAGATTAAAATGTATGGCGGAATTTAAATATTATTAGTGTAATGCAAAATTTCAAAATGTGTTTTCGGCCCAACAAGTTATCGCATCGGTGTACCAAATTTCAAATTTTTAAGTCCAATATTTTAAGATTTAAGTATGACTAATGTGCCCCATGGACCGATTTCAACCAAAATCTTTTCAACTCTTACCATGATTAAATAATGCCTGCATGCCAAATTGCAGCTCAATCGGATTAAGCGTTTAGGCGCTATCGTCGAGGAATAACACACAGACCCACAGACATACTTCAATCTGAAAATGGTCTTAATCGTCTCAGGGAGACTCAAAATGGATATTTCCGTCGTCGTCTCGAAAGTACATTTTAGCGCGTTCACAATACTTACCCTCCTCGTCGGTTGGTGGGCCGGTAAAGTAAAATGAATCGCTAACTGCATGACACGTTCATCGAAACGTATTGTTTTAATTGCTCTTTAATTACAGAATTATTATTACCGAACTAGCTCTTATTATTACAGAATATTATTATATTACAGAAGATTCCTGCAAAAAGAGGTCGTTTTGGTATCCCAGACTTCTTCGATCGCAGCTCGAACTTTTTACCGCAAAAAGGTAACGATTTCATATTATCGTGACGCTTTTGCAGCAATCATGAAATTTCAATTTCTCGTTATAATCGTTATAAAAAAAACTCCTGCCGTTTCAATCGCGGTGGCCGTATTATAGAGCATTAACATTTATATATTTTTAGAATAATGGTAAGGCAAATACCATAATAATTTTATTTTCTATAGAACTCTAATTGCAACACTACCTGAAACAAGTAACTATATTAAAAAAGAATAAAAAACTTGACTGCCGCTACAGAAAGTGAACTATTGTATTTATAATTATTTTTATAGCAGTTTTTTAATTTAAAAAAATAAGTTTACGTAATTATTCATATAGATCTAGTATATTTCCGGAATTAACTCAATCAGGCCTTTCATTTGACACTAGACACGATATATTTATATTAAGTTATTGACATTTAGACAACTAGATACCTACTTGATATTTAGACAGATTCGTCACCCTTTTCCCCTGAGATTTTTTGAGTTAAAAAAATGGAGAAAAAATAATTGGAAACACAGTAGTGCTAGCAGGTTGATTGAATATTGATGCTTGGTGAACACAACTAAAGTTGTCGACTATATATACAGCGGGCGAGCTCGTATTAGTCGTTCTATCTCCCTAGAGTGAGCGCAGAAGACTTGGACAAAACAGGCCACCGTCTAGCTCTGCCACAAACCCGTAACAGGGCAACGCCTTAACCGCGAGATAGCCAGATACCCAGCGGGCTTACACTCACGCCCTTACTTCCAATTGCGACCAGATTACTCCAGTCTCTCGATTGGTTACGAGTTCGAGGTCGCTTACGCGGTCCTCTCCCTTACGAAGCGGTGAAACGGTGTATACCGAATCTATCGCGGACTACGGCATCCTTTGCCCGGCTGTTCAACCAGGATCGGGTAGGTGATGGTCGTTTCAAGAGCAGTCTCCGTAAGGTCCGCAACCACCCCCGCTCTATAGGAAACAGTACTGCTTCCAGACTACCCCGACTGTTAGTCAGAGTGCGCAATCGATTGGCTTATGCCGTACGATGCGCAGACCGTCCAGGAGCGCCAGAAGGTTAATTCCCAGGGGAAACTAACCATAAGGCCAGAGTCCTATCCAGGCTCGCACTTCATGTGTGGAGGCCGTCGGATAGGTGTTGACCCGTGAGTGTGACCAACCCTGAACAGGTCTTCGTGGCCAACTCAGCAAGGGCCCATTAACTCCCTGGTGGACACAAGGCTGGGTGGTGCGGGTAGCAAGTGTCGATAGCGAGTTGCGACCCAGCTTCTTCCCCCCCCCCCCTCCTAACTGTTCCGTGTCCCCCTCCCCCAAACAAAGAAGCTTGTTACGTGCCTGCCAAGAATCACAGATAAGTTTCAGTCAGCGTTTCAGCAGAGTCAGCGGTTTTAAGTCCTCGAAGAAGACGTAGAAGTCCCCATAAAAGCCTTTAAAACGGTCATTTTAACAATTCTAATCGGATTGGAACTACTGTTTAAACAGTTGGTTTGCGTGAATGCAAAAGTGCACTTGTTTTATTGGAAGGTAAGTTATTTAAAAAAGAATAAAGTATTTTTCAGTTACCTATTTCGTATTTCTTTTTTATCCGTTATAACATTTACGGTAACGGCCCACTATAAATGTCTAACGACAATTATCTTACAAGCGTCTGGCTTTTATAACATCACGTGGCAGTACCTAGCCACTCAGGCGTTCACCCGTCCAAGCACTGACCACGACCGACGCTGCTCAATTTACCTAGTGATCTGACGAAAACCAGTGTTACAACGCGGCTACGTATTCCTATATACGTAGTGTTATACGCGGTTACGTATTCCTCGTTATCCCTATTCCGATTCATTTCGGTGTGTCCCACGCAATAAATAAACCACAAATCATAAGATTATAATGCCATGATAAACTTACCACTGGAATTAACCTAGGAATACTGTCTTGCGTTTTTGTTTTATTGAGTTGATATTGAACATCTAACACTTTAACCACCACAAACTCCCCGAGAGCCGCAAACACAAACACCATACAGCCCGCCATCCAGAGATCCAGAGCCTGAAACATACGAACAATGTTAGCTTATGATTACCATGAATGCTAATCTATTAAATTTTACCTTGACATATGCAACAGGTGGGATGTCAGCCCTGAGTCCTGTGAACATCGTGACGAGCGTCAACATGCAGGTCACTAGTAAGGTCACCCGGCCTGGAATGGCGTCCAGGTCTAACCAGAAGCTGAACCAGGACAGCATCACGACGAGAGATGAAGGTGCGAAGGTCTGGATGAGGTGATGGCCTATTTGACGCTCGAAACGAAAGTAGACAACGAGTCTTGAAAAGTTACCTATGAAAAACATATAGCATATAACAGATTTTAATCTACATATTTATAGTATTTTGTAAAATATCAGCTGAAAAATAACGTGGAATTAAATAAAACCTAAAAATAAATGTTTTTTTTTCCAAAATACATCTCTAAACCCTACACATCTAAAACGGAAGAAAATCGCCCATCTCATAAGATCTCATCTATCATATCATTATTCATTACCAATACCTACCTATCTATATTACCTAATGTTACTGTTAGAGAGACCAGACAGTATTAGAAAAATGGGTTGTTTTTAATAATGTTTTTGTTATCACTGTACGCTGCTCCAACATAGTTTTGTTTCGTTTTGTTTTATCTGACGACCAACCAGCCACACTATCCGGTCATCGACGCTGAAAAAATGTGTACGGGAGAAACAGGAGCCCCGGCTGCATTCTGAAGGGCAAAAAACAATAGCGCCATATGTTTGACTTGCTCGATACAACATGTTTCTCGTTATTCATTTAGGCCGTGTTTTTCAACCTTTTTTAGATCGCGACCCCCTTTTTGGTTATAAAATAAATAAAATCCTTACGCGACCCCCCTTTCTTCACGTTTCTCGACGTTTATTCTTCAACAACTGTAACTATAAACGTCCAATAAATAAGGTTTTTGTTAAAACAATGTCGAAAACCACTTAAATTTTAACTGTTTTTCATTTTCGAAACTGTACCTAACTGTTTCCATCTTAGATCAACATAATTTTGTTAAAGCAATACCAAATCATATAATACATCTGTTTCTCTTCCGAAGCTGTAAAAGTTTGCGTTTTATTTAAATAAAGATTTTGAAATATTTTCAATGTTTATTTTGATATCTATTTGCGACCCCGCAGGAGAAGGTCGCGACCCACTGGTTAAAAATCACTGCTTTTAGGTACGTACCGAAATTATTATCCAATGAGAGTTACCTACCCAGGGTTACCATCCCTCCAGACAAATGTCTGGATATCCGGAGTTTCGGCCTTCCATCCGGACTTTGCCTGGCTTTTTAATTTTCCCGGATTTTCCATTAAAATGATTTTTTTTCAATGAATTTTAAATTAGTTTTAAATTGGTGTTAATAACCTACATAGCAACTAGTTTAACTATAGGTAATCAGTCTCATCTCAACTTGAAACGATCAACTTCTAGTTAAAACATAATCAACTAGTTGAAACGTAACATATTAATCTTTTTATAGAAATAAAATAGTTTTCTTATCCTTAACTTTAACGCGAGTTTTCTTAACTATTATTTCTTATATTTTTCATCTTCAGACGCCTTGTGAAGCAGCCGGTGTTCTTTAAATTGTTTTTAGTAATCTTGTGCAAGTCTTTTAGATAACACAATGTATGAAAATCCATCAGTTCAGTCCATCAGTCAACGCGATAAACAATCAGTCTCCCGTCAGTCTGACCAAGGTCACGGACTAAACTGATGCCAGACTGAACGTGTAATCCCCGTCTAATACAGGATACATACAATCCGTTTATACACTTGCAATCTGAGCCTGGGTGGCAAAAATGAACTATCAAAAACCCTTTGCAATAGCTCTGGCGATTTTGCGATAGTGAAGATTGAAGATCCATGAAGATCCAAGTAGCATTTGACTAAAATGTCTAAATTTTGTCCGGCTTTTTGTCTACTGTCCGGCTTTTTGTTAGAACTTTTCAACCTTCGTAATGGTAACCCTGTACACTAACTACTATCTATCTTCGGTCTATCTTTCGAACGAGAGAACAGGATCTCGCCCCATGCCATCTTCGAAAAAAGTGTAAAAGTTTTTCACCCAGAACCAAATTACTGTACTTGAATGGCCCGGAAAATCTCCCGATCTAAACCCGATCGAAAACCTCTAAGCCATTTGCAAAAAACGGCTCTCCAAGATGGATTGTACAACGAAAACCTACATAGCAACTAGTTTAACTATAGGTAATCAGTCTCAGACAACTTAACAGAACTGAAAAGAAGCTGTCAAAAACTGTTAAATTCTATGCCTACAAGAGTGAAAGGTGTTATCAACGCAAAAGGAGGACACTTTCTATATTAAAACTAACAATCTATAACTACCAGTACTGTTTTTGTATGTTTATGTCCAATAAAGCACTTTTCGAAGAACAAATTGTTCCAATTAATTCGCACGGTACTGTCTGTAGTATGTAGGTAGTCGTGGTTTGTGATTCTTAGATTCTATGAAAATCGAAAGGATATTAAAAAATATACTACGAAAAACGTGAAAGGTATACGAACCATCTTTATCCACCATGTATCCGCTGGTTTCTTCTAACCGCAATGGTTCTCCGATATGATACTGTAGCAATTTGAGTTCTGGATTGATTGTGACGCCAGTATCACTCCATCTGAACCGAACTTTTTGATTGCTGTATGAAACTATAAACATCATAATAAACTTTATATTTATAAAATAAAAATAAAACGTTCTCCAAATACACATTGAACAGCATAGCATACGTACAGCTTTCGATGTAGATTGGACATGATTGAATATCCATGGGATATAACTGAAATTCCATTTGGCAAGCAATAATAGCGTGCATTCTAGCTGCATAACGTACAGTTTTATTTTTGTAGAGAGTCACCGATGAGAATTTATGAGTCAAAGTTGCAATTTCTGAAAAAAAATAATTTTGAAGTGTATTTTTTTAATGTAACAGCGTCGTCTATCGGATGATGAAGCAACGTAAAGCAAACGTTAGCGTGACTAACTGTATTCCAAAATAGTTAGCGCGTAAAGCGATAGATGGCACTATAAAAAATCTTCCTAAATATATTTTATTTTTTAACATTTATACCTGTTACTTTTGAATTTAAAAAATACGGATCCGGATGCCAAAGATTATCGAAAAATTCCGGCGGAAGTGTTACGTAATCGTCTCCTTCTTCAAAAATATCGTTCGGCAACTGCAATCGCGATTCTTCCCAAGTTTGACGGATAAACATATCAACTCTGTAGAAAAAAAAGAAGTTTAAAAATGAATTGATTTCAAAATATATGAAAAAAATCCTCCCCGGCGGGGAATCGAACCCCGGTCTCCCGCGTGACAGGCGGGGATACTGACCACTATACTACCGAGGACACATCCGAACATGTGAAAAAATCATACAAACCGAAAGTCCATATCTTCTACATTGATGGAATTGATGTCGACTACGTAAACGCTAAATTCTACGACTACGGGGCCTTTTCTTGATGGCGGTCGAACTTCTGTAATTAGAAAAAATAATAATTACGGAATATTTAAATTAATTTCCATTATAATTACTCCTGCCGTGCATTTCAGTACCGATTTACACTTAGTATCCAAAAACATATTTTACCAATTTGGTACTGCTCAATATTAGTAGAATACTAGAATTACCTCATGAAAACAATCTTACTTTTACTATTATCTAAGTCTTTACAGTTTTTAGACCGTAAATGAGGTGCCGGATTATCCAATAGGCCAACTAGGCACCGGACTGCCCAACGCCTTTTTAACAATAGATCATTGTAATCAGACCCGACTGGTTCCTTTGGGGGCCCTCGGCTAGAGACCAAAGAGGGGCTCTTTTATCATGAGGCGGCCCCGGGGGTCTTTCCAAGGGATTAAAAAAAAAAAGTGTTTTGAAACCACATTTTCCGGTATATTGGCACTTAAAAAGTATTAAGTAAAGCAAGACTTTATAAAAAAATGCTTTTTTTATAGTATACTTACGTTTGTAATACATATTTCTATTATTTTGGTTTATATTATATATTATTTGATTAGAAATTTTTGTCCAGTTCATCTTTTTGGTCAGTTCTTCACTAGTCCTGGCTACTTTATCTACAATAAGATTCTTATCCAAGTTACAAAATAAGTCACGTTCTACATTAATAAAAGGACATTAAACATACGATCTTACATAGCTTAATAGCTTATCTTAACTTAATAACTTATCTTACATAGCTTATCCCCATAGGGTCCCTGAAGGGACCCCTCAAGCCGATATCGCAGGCGAGTTCGATATCGCAGGCGGGGCCTGAGGGTTAGCTGGTTAACCTGAGGGTTAACCACGACCTGCATGGTAAGATTCTTATACGTATTCACTGAGATGAAATTATTATTTATATAGATAATAAATAATTTCAATGAATAACCATAAACACAAGACATAAAATATCATTAAATATTACATGTGTGTGTGTGTGTGTGTGTGTGTGTATTCCTCCACGATAGCGCCAAACGCTTCATCCGATAGAGCTGAAATTTGGCATGCTAGCATCGTTTGATCACGGCGAGATTTGAAAAGTTTGTAGTTGAATTTGGTCCACCGGGGGAGGGGGGGGGCGCTAGTCATACGTTAATATTGAAATATTGGACTTAGAGGCTTGAAATTCAGTACACGGGTACTTTGTTGGTCTGAAACCACATTGTATCATTTTGATTGGAATATCCCGTATACAACCGACACAAATAATTTTTATATTTCGCCATAATTAGGAAAATACTACATTACTTTTGGAAAAATACCATATATGGAAAATAGATGCCTTGCCAATTTCTGGCCCTCGAAAGGCTTGGATCTATAACAATTATCTAACTTCTCATTTGTCATGGCCCTTTCTTTATTACAATTTCACTAAAACCCAACTGTTTATTTTATCTGAAATCCTGGTTGTACTTAGCCAAATCAGTTATCATATTGGAAAATAGCTATTTGAATACCACGGACATACTACATTCGCGATCAAAATCAGGGGGGGGGGGAGGGG
Source organism: Micropterix aruncella (assembly GCA_944548615.1). NCBI lineage: Eukaryota > Metazoa > Arthropoda > Insecta > Lepidoptera > Micropterigidae > Micropterix > Micropterix aruncella. The sequence continues at coordinate 25,605,808 of OX155950.1, forward strand.
GGGGGGGGGGTTATCTGCTTTACGGGAAAATCTTGGGGTGAGACAACCTATTTTTTAAAAAATAATATTGAATCAAATGCACGGTGGGCCTAATAATATGGCCAGTTACTGCTAAGAATAGAATAGAATAGAAGCTAAGCGATAATAAAATTAATTATTTCCTTCTATCAATTAGAAATATCGCTCTCCCTATCTCTTCAAGTGTTATTGACATACGAGAAATTAATGACTTATTTCTTGAAAAAACACTAATTTTATCGCGGGTTCAATATTTGTATGGAGCGCTGTTTGCCCCGGTTAGCCATTAATCACGATCCTGTCCGATGCGCGCAGATCCAATCCAATTGTTACACTATTAGGTTACTTTAACGAGTCTTTTACACTATAATTACGCTACTTAAACCGACTCCTTTACACTATAATACGAGTCTTTGTAAACATAAACACTATAGAACGGGAAATCCTCGCCGCCAAGGATGCGACCGGAGCGAGTGAAACACTTTTAACCACTGTCATATATTGACAAATAATATTTTAAAAGGGTCAGCATTTCAACGCTCAGCCAACCATAATACAAAAAAAACCCTCAACCGAATTCCGCCTCCCACGGTCAGAGGCGAGGCGATTTATGACGAGCGTTCTCGAAAGTCTATTATATTATGGACAAAAACGACAAGTGTTTGCGACTTTCTAGTGAATTATTGTCCCCTTAACATACGCCTAAAAGTGTAATTTATAGCTGTAACAGACACGAGTCATTTTCAAAGGAGAACCAATTCTATGAACTCTTCAACGTCGCTTATAATATTATCCATTCTCCCCCGATGAACCGATCCGGTTCATCCTTAATTTTAAATTTTAACTACGGTTAATCTAATTATTTATCTGCTAATCTAATTGGAATCCTTGCTGTCCACTCAATTGGAATGTAACGTTGACAGCTCGGATTCTTGTTGGGTGACCTAACTTGTTTACATGAGATTCTTATTGATTTCATGCACTTTTACTTTCTTTGTTCAAGATTCTCTTTCGTCGGTAGGCCCCGCCGCAGCTGTTAGATCTAATCGTACTAATTTATTTATCGACCGGCGATAGACCTTTCCATCTGCAATCACATCGACAATTCGTACAGCGCCTTGCTTATCAGGATAAACATTTTTGATTAACGCGCGTGCCCATCGACCGCGTTCCAACGCCGGATCTAATAACAATACTAATTCTCCAACTTTTAGGGGTGTCTCGCTTTTGGTCCACTTACGCCTATTTACTAAAAGCGGGAGTACATCTCTGCTCCACCGTCGCCAAAATGAGTCTGCTAGAGCTTGTGAACGTACCCATACTTTGCGGCTACAGAGATCGCTTTGATTAAATTCACCCATGGCGGTGCTAATATCCTGACGCCCTAACAGAAAATGTCCTGGAGTTAGAGGCTCGTCATCCCTGCTGTCTAAGGATATATGCGTGAGAGGACGCGAATTCATTATTGCCTCTACTTCAGCGAGCAATGTTCGCAGTACTTCTTCAGATGGAGCTTGCTCTTTCAGAACGGCATACAGGGCTCTTTTTGCGGTCTTGATCAGAGATTCCCAAACCCCTGCCATGTGAGGTGATACAGGTGTAGTATACCTCCATTCGATTTGGTCGTTGGTCAGCCTTTCCTTGATAGTTTCATTATTTATAGCGGCCACCGTATCCCGCAGCTCGCTACTCGCTGACTTGAAATTTCCGCCATTATCGCTCATAAATACCCTCGGCTTCCCTCTCCTCGCAATAAACCTTCTTATAGCCATTATGGCCGCACTTGTTGACAGATCGCCAGCAAGTTTTATGTGCGTTGCGCGCGTACTTAAGCAGGTGAAAAGCATACCATAGCGCTTTTCGACTGTTCTTCTTACAGTGACTTTAAGAGGCCCAAAACAGTCTACGCCTACTGATGTGAAGCACCTGACATGCGTTTCTAATCTAGGGGCAGGCAGTTGTCCCATTAATGCTTTAACGGGCGTCGCTCTGCGAATTTTGCATAACGTGCATTCGTAGAGCGTCTTTTAACCGCCTGACGCGCGCCTATTATCCAGTAACGTTTCCTTAATATACCTAAAGTCAATTCTACGCCGCCGTGAGCTGCTTCTTCGTGCGTTCGTTTTATGAGCAGTCGCGTGTATCGCTCTTTACCATATAATATGATCGGGTTTTTCGTATCGTTCGGAACGTCCGTCGCATTGGCTATTCTACCGCTTAATCTTACTAATCCTCTCTCGTCCATGTAAGCGTTCAAGTCGGCCAGAAGACCGCCGAAAATTAAAGTGTTCATTTTCATTACGCTAGGCTCGACGTCCCGCTTGTAGCCTCGCCACAGAAAAAGTTGGCTATAGCTGTCAGCTTCTATCACCCTGATCCTTAAATACATGTCTTTAATATCGGCTGTGAATGCCACCTTATTTTCTCTAAATCTAAATAAAATTCCTATAATAGAGTTAATATAGTCCGGCCCTGTCATCAATTTGCTATTCAACGATACTCCAGCGACCGTTGCCGCCGCATCGTGAACCACCCGAATCTTCCCAGGTTTCGCGGGGTGCTTAACGCCCATGTGCGCTAAATAAAAGATTCCTTTTCGACCATCGATAGTCCGTGGGTCGATCTGCTCAGCATATCCTTCTGTCACGTAACGTTCAATCTGCTTACAATATTCGCGCCCGAATATAGCATCGCTATCCATCGTTTTTTCTATCGATTTTAATCGCGCCAAAGCCATACCTTTGCTATCGGGCATCTCGCGCTCGTCTTCACGCCAAAGCAAGCCCGTGGACCAAACGCCATTGTCCAGAGACGTAGTGGTCTCTAACAGACGCTCGGCCCTCTGTACTTCAGGCAGTACGCGCGCTCTGTTTGGCCAATCGTTTTCCATTTTAATATTCTCCTCAAATAAGTTTTGAAGAGTCAAATCTTGATCTGCTTTCAAACAGAAACTATGGTGAGCCTCAGATCGCTCCCCCATATCCGTTTTACCGATCGCGACCCAGCCTAATCTAGTTTTGGACAGTGACACGTCATTGTTTACTTTTTTCAGGCCACGAGAGACTATGAGCTCCCAATAATCCGCACCTATAAGCAGCTGAGGTTTCACCTTTGCAGTCTCGAATGGGAGCGCTGCGCCATCTAGCATTTTACGCGCGTCCGGTATTCTATTTAACTCCGGTAACGCTAAGTTGTCTACGCTATAGGCACTGATCTCAAATGATCTATGTTCCATTTCTCCTTTAATACAAAACGAGACCAATTCAGCTTCCGCCGACTCTTTCATCCTACCAATACCTGATACTTGAAGCCCTTGTTTCTGCCCACGAAGTCCTATTTCCTCAGCTATCTTTCTATCTATCAAACTAACAGTGGACCCGGAATCCAGTAAAGCGTATATAACTTTCTTTTTTTGTCGAGGCCCTATTATCTGAATAGGGAGCACTTGTAATAATACTTTATTAGCGGCTACCGTATTTGCAACAATAGCGCTTTCACTTTTTGCCACCTCGGCGGCGTCGTTTGTCGCTAAACCCGCACTCGCTGTCAGCAAAAAATGATACTTTGCTTTGGGAAACTTTTTGTAAGCTGTACAATTCCGGCGGTTGTGGCTAGGTGCTAGGCATTTAAAACACCGTTTAAATTTTTTAATAGCTTCCCAACGATTGTCTAAGGATAATTTTTTAAACTCGTCACATTTACTTAGAAAATGGCCCCCGTCACAGCTTGGACACTTTAGCGCTGTGGTACCCTGAGTGTGGAAAACAAAACTTTTTTGATTATTTTCCTTGAATTTTCGATCTCGATTACCTGTCTGATTGCGTCTTCCTGTCTCTCCTATACCAACCCCCGCATCTAGGGCTCCTACAGCTAACTTCTCTACCCAAGATGCAAAATACACCAACACTGGCTCCTTTTCTTGATTTCTACCAGTGTCTGCTAGCCATAAAGTCAGTAGGTTTCTAGGTAGCTTAGAAACCAAAGTCGCAAGCAGGTCCGGATTACATAAATGATGTTCTTTTTTTACTGCTTTCACAGTGGCTACTAAATTTTTAATCTGACATGCAAATCGCATCAGATCTTCTGTTTCCAAGTTATCCGACAACTCTTTCAGTCTTTTTACGTCGCTTAAAGTACGCTGAATAATCAGATTAGGATTTCCGAACAGCGCTTCGAGCGTTTTCAAAATTCCCCCTACGTTAGATGGACACATTAAAAGACCCGCAACGGACTCGCGAGCTCGTCCTCTAAGCGAGGTTTGTAACCTTAGCAGATTCTGCGCTTCATTTAATTGCATAACCTCCGTAGATTGCTCATAAATCGCCTTAAAAGCCATGAATTCTAGGGGTTCCCCACTGAAGGTAGGTAAGTCTTTATTATAATGTGGTTTAGCTGAGACCATTGAAAAAAGCTGACAAACCTCTTTTATTATTTTTTCACTCGCGCCGCTGACTGCTTCGCTGCTCTGGCATTGGTTCGCGTCCGCGGCGGCTGTCGCCGCCGCGTCCGCAGCCCCCAACGCCGGCGCACTCGCCGTGTTGATCTCAGCGCCGTCCGCCGCCTTTTGAAATGCCACGGTCGTGGCTTTTCCGCGAGCCGCCGCGCGCGCCGCTTCGGTCTGCCTCTCCGACGATGGCTCCATCGCTTCAATCTGCTTCCACGCCTCCTCTGGAAGTATCTCCGCTGGTGTGTAATAGTCCGCCCATTGCGAGATTCTCCCGGCAGCCTCCTCGTTGTCAGGATCCTCTCGACGCCTTTCCCAGCTTCCGCCGTCTTCTTCCAAGCCAGACGTTTCAGAAACTACGTCCAGCAATCTTCTCGCGTGTTGACTATCAGCATCCAACATCTCGAGCTCTGCTTCTACGTCGGCCTGCCGCTCTTGTATCGCTGCAGTGGCCCTGAGCTTCTCCGCTTGCAGTTTCTTCATTTCGGCAGCTACCTTGGCTCTCTCTTTCGCGATTTTTCTTAGGTCATCCGACACTGCTCTTACTTCTTGTAATCGTTCGCTGCGTCGACTGCTTTCCGACCACGCTCTTGAAGTCGGTCTCGATGATCCCGGACGTCCATTTGAAGGTTCCATTTTCTGCCGATTTATTTTCAGCGCCCTTGATTCTCCCGAAGCCGGTTGATTCGCTGTTCGATCCGGCTCGAAGCGACCACAATGGTCGCGATATTCGCACTATCTATGCGCGAATACCTCGATTATCGCCGCTTTTCGCAGCAACCCCGGCAAACACGTTGGACTGTATAGTTTCGATAGTTTTTATTTTTTACTGGGGTTCATTTCCATAGGTTAGAGCACCGAAACCGCCGCTCGACTGCCGACGAATCCAAGGCTTTTGCACTACTTGTCCGGTAGGTACGAAAGTAAAGGCCGATTTCCGTATGACGACGTTTATTCCATTAAAATTGCAACCGCTTACACTATTAGGTTACTTTAACGAGTCTTTTACACTATAATTACGCTACTTAAACCGACTCCTTTACACTATAATACGAGTCTTTGTAAACATAAACACTATAGAACGGGAAATCCTCGCCGCCAAGGATGCGACCGGAGCGAGTGAAACACTTTTAACCACTGTCATATATTGACAAATAATATTTTAAAAGGGTCAGCATTTCAACGCTCAGCCAACCATAATACAAAAAAAACCCTCAACCGAATTCCGCCTCCCACGGTCAGAGGCGAGGCGATTTATGACGAGCGTTCTCGAAAGTCTATTATATTATGGACAAAAACGACAAGTGTTTGCGACTTTCTAGTGAATTATTGTCCCCTTAACATACGCCTAAAAGTGTAATTTATAGCTGTAACAGACACGAGTCATTTTCAAAGGAGAACCAATTCTATGAACTCTTCAACGTCGCTTATAATATTATCCAGGCCTAATAATATGGCCAGTTACTGCTAAGAATAGAATAGAATAGAAGCTAAGCGATAATAAAATTAATTATTTCCTTCTATCAATTAGAAATATCGCTCTCCCTATCTCTTCAAGTGTTATTGACATACGAGAAATTAATGACTTATTTCTTGAAAAAACACTAATTTTATCGCGGGTTCAATATTTGTATGGAGCGCTGTTTGCCCCGGTTAGCCATTAATCACGATCCTGTCCGATGCGCGCAGATCCAATCCAATTGGTGTTTGCTGAATACAAACGAAGCGATAGTCATCAAGCAAACTGCACAACAACTACCGCTTACGACGGCCTTGCAGTCTTTCCGCGACCTTGGCCTTTGGCTGCAAAATGTGTCGTTTCACGGTCTTTTCATTCGCTTTCGTTTGATTGTAACTAGTCTATATGTATATCGCATATACGCCTATATCGTAGCATGAGGGTAAAAACCTCTAATAGTTCAAAAGGCAGCGACAAAAAAGTGTCACAAAAATGGAGTCCATTATATTGCGCGGCACATTAAAGCGATGCGTAACAGTAAAGCTTTGGTTTCCTAGAAAAGCGGTGCCGTTATCTAGCGGCCGAAATGTAACGTTGGGTGATGTCACCAAAACGTTGTATATAAAAACCATCGGCGTAGGTTTCACAGAGAGCGTCGAGTGTCACCGTAACGTCAAATAGCGGTGCTGTCAGTTACATAACGGCCGTCATAAGGGCGATTTGCTGTTGTGGGAAGTTTTTTCGCGTGTAGCGGTGAGCATTGAGTTAAAGACTATGACGGAAAACGTGACTTGGACGAGCGGAAATGACGAACAATTAATTGATTTTGACAAAAATCATGAAACCTCGTACAATATTTAATCAAAAGAGTATAGACAAGCTCATTTGAAGCAAAATTTGTGGAACAATATATTGCGGAATAACACTTCTAAAATTAGGTGAGTATTAAAATTAGAGAGAAATTAAAGCATTTCCACTTTAAATATAATACATTTGTCTATTAACTATATTATAATATATCAAAATCCAGTTATACCAATTTATATAGTCATATCGAATACGGTTATAGCCATATTGAATACGATTGAGCACCACTTTCTAGGAAACCACAGCTTTGGTCAACGGAGACAGCCGTCATATTACGACCACTAGATAACGGCACCGCTTTCTAGGAAACCAAAGCTTTACCGACAAATACTTACCGGCGTATTTGCAGGGACTTCATTTTTGTGATATGCATGGAATAATGCTGACGACACGCGTTCTATTGTTAAGCAGTCTGACCATTTGTTTCGAGTTCTATATTGTATCCACTGTCTACTGATGAATTTTCAGCCTTTCCAAAACACTTTGGGGGTACTAATTAAAATTACAACTTTCCTAGTACGCCAGCGCTAGGTGTCGCGGAATCTGGCCTGCTGACTACCCTGGCATGCTATGGTCAAAATACTGTCTAATCTGAAAGTATCAGCTTTTACAAAACTCTTGCATTTTTTTGTCTCTGGCTCCATAACTATGTATATAGCTCGTAATTTTAGTGTTTCATTTCGGCCCTGCCAAATAAGGTGATTCGTTCAGCCCATTTAATGATAGATTTACTGAAATAAATCACTAACTACAAAAATTGTTTGTTTTTAATTGCCCAACTCACAGGTCAACACCTATCCGGTAGCCTACACGCAGAAGTGCGAGCCCGGTAAGACTCTGTGCCTGCGGGGCGCCGTCATTCGAGCGCTTCTGGACGGTTTCGTCGGCCAATCGACTGTGCACGCCGACTGATAACCGAGGTAGTCCTGGAAACGGCTTTGTTGTTTGTTGTACAGCGTGGGTGGTTGTTAACCTTACGACAACCGCTCTTGAAACGACCAGTCGGCTACCCGATACCAGGTGAACAGCCGGGCATAGGACACCGGCAATCGGTCTATTTGTACCCGCCAATTACTGCCGTGCTAGGACTCGCGTATTGTTCGCTTTATCGCGAGCTAGAACTATTAGCACCGTGCTATATAGCACCGAAAATATTCAACCGTCTTGATGACAAAATAAAAAAAATAGAAAATACCATTTTATTAAAAAAAAATATTATAAAATGGCTTTTTTACGACATAGGTCGTTAAGGACAGAGAACGAACTTCTGTAAGTCATATCTTTAAAAAATAATATTTCTGCATAAATTTACTATTATACTATATAATATGATATAATATAACAAAATGTAATATATTGTAATATAATGCAAAAGAATCATACTATAATATATCTAGATTATTATATTTATATGTCTGATATGTATGTATATGTATGTGTGTATGTGTATATGTATCTATATGAGTACCTACGTCAGTTAGGCTTCTCCACCCAAGTCAGAAAATAAGTCGTATGGCCAGATACAGGTTATATTCGGCCTAGTTGGGTATGCGCTGAGCATGGTCATGTGAATGTGGGCCGTTGTTTACTTCGCACCATTACTTAGTATGACCTTTTTTATGTGTTTTATCATTAGGTTTGAAATAAAATAAATAAATAAATAACATCGTTCAAAACTGTTCCACGGTGCGGACGCTTCGTACCCTAAATGCACATGTTCGACTGAGCTAGAATTGGATATTGGATTGGACGGTGAACTTAGCACATCTGCAAAGTACGGTAATGGCTTTTCTTAGCAATCAAGTAATTAGGTAATTAGGTAGTATGTATAATAAAAGTTATTAATAAATAGTACCTAGTAATAACAAGAAAGGTTATTTAATCATTAGATATTTGTATACTAGAATAATATTAAACGATTTGGAATTATCTGTAAGTTTATTTATATTTTGGAAAATAAATAAACAAGTAAATAATTAAATAAATCAATCTAATTCTTTAAGTTATTGACTATGTTTTATAACAATAAAAACAATAAATATATTTTTTTTATAAAATTATCCAATACAAGAAAATTGATTTTGGCAAAAAAAATAAACAAAAGTATAAAAAATAATATTTTAACTTTTTTTTTGCGAAGCAGATAAGATTACATTTGTGTGGATTTTATCACCCCACTAGATTGTATGTCTGTTTTGGGGTGATAGTATTTAAGACATAGTGACTTCACTTTTATTCTTCTTTTTTTATTCATTTATTCTTATTGCTCCATTCTTAAAATAATTAAGGTTAATATAATATATAAATAAGTGTAAAATAAATAACTAATATTAAATAAAGAAAAAGAAAATATTTAAGTTTAAAGATAGGTAAAATAAATAAATCTATAAATAAATAAACCACTAAATTGACCAATAAATTAGGTAACCTAAAAAGGTTCCATACTATACACATATAAAATTGTAAATCTAATTAATTAATACAATATTATTAATTTGTTTTAAACATAATCAACCGAAATATATTTCTTGTCAAGCGTTAGGTGACAGATATGTCAAATATGGCCTAAGTCAGGACGTGAGTCACCATTTCTTCGCCCTGGCTTCTACTTTTCGTCATGAGCCACTTGATAATATATTTCTTCAGAGTCAATCTGCTGATTAAATTCTGCACTTTAGCCTCCACCAAGGGAGAGCAGAAGAAATCATAAAGACGCGGTGCCAGAAACGCGTAATGCCTCTGTGCAAATCTCGTATTCATCGCTGGTGGGCTTGTTTTGTTGATTTCGAGTGCCATATGAGTGGTTTAGCGAAGAATGATCAGTGCTGCTATGGAAATGCGTACTTAATAATATTTCTCACGTATAACTGTCTCACATCCAAGATGTCGAATGCCCTAAAAAGCTCGTCGGACTGATATAAATAGGTTTTTTTAATAATGACGCGAACTATCGCCTTTTGGGCTGGTCCAGGTGCACTCTGGCAGTCCATATCAAAATATTAAATGTTTTCTGATAGACAAACAAAATATACCAGAAATAAATTCAAATCTGCTTTACCGTGCCGGGCAATATTTTCAAAAGTTTACCTGCAAGTTTAAAAATAATTCAGGTGAAAAGCTTAATAAAAAAGTTGCCAAATGAGTTCCTTTTCGAAAATGCTGTTTATTCGCTCAAAGACTTCGTTAATTTTAAGTAATAAGTATTTTAATTTTTGGCCTTTTTCACAATTATTTAGACTTATTTTTGATTTTCTTTTATCCTGATTATATTTATTAATTGTTTTTATTTGTATTTTAGCCAGTAGATTTTAATGATGATTTTTGAGTATATATAGTGGTGGTAATATATTTTTTTTTAACGCTTTTTCTATAAAGTGCTGAATGTTGCCATTGCAGTGGTTATGCACTCTCCATACAAAATACCATAAAACATGATGTACTAACTGTAGGTAAAAAAATATTTCATTATATTTCTAGATTATATAAATAAAAATGTTGTTGTACTTAGCATAAAATATTGTATGGGGTATGGGAAATTATAATGTTGTAAATCGATATATTATAAAACAATGATTAAAGCCGAGCCCATTTTGCAGACATTTTCGATCGCAGCTGGAACACTTTACAGCAGATAGGAAACTATTTCATAAAATCGTGACGTTTTTGCCGCAATCATTAAATCCTACCACCTTCAATCGGTGGACGTATTATAAAACCTTAAAAAGTAAATTGATGTAAGTAAAATAATTAAGTAGGTAAGTAAAATAATTGTTTCATTTTCTACAGAACTCCAACTGCAAGACTTGGGTACTGCTAAAAGGTCACGACGCACGTCACGTCTGCTAAAATAGCCATGCCCATAACTCTTTGCTAAGCAGCGTATATTTGGGTATTTAATTTTTCTACATTACAGAACAAGAGATGATGCAGGAATGCTTTGTTTTTACATGAAATTAAAAATAAATGAACAGGAAGAAATAATTTTAAACTATGTCCATTTTTAGCCATGTTTGTATGCTGCTGTACACCAATGCAATAATTCGTAACCAACTGCGCTGGTGCCAGCTAGCAAAGATCCAAAATAATTTGTAACTAACATAGTTTGAAAATAATACTGTAATGAATTAATCTAAATTAAAACTAACCCAGACAGATAGTTAAATCTTAAACTTTTAATATTCGCAAGGCTTAAGAATGGTTTGGATGACATATTTTTAGAAAATTTAATTGATTTTACCAATAAACGTCATGCTGTAAAATTTGTAATTGAGGCAGCAGTGCATAACGAAGTAAACTGTTTTTTTATTTATTTTTATTTTTTTATACCCCCTATAGTAACTTCCCACCTTAATATTTACTGCCAATTATCTTACAGGCGGCCGGCTTTTATAACATCGCATGCCGTACTCAGGCGCTCACCCATCTAAGTACTGACTACGCCCGACGCTGCTTAACTTCGACGATCTAACGGGAGCCAGTCTTTCAACGTGGCTACGAACTACGCATGTCTAATAAAAATGAGGCTTTGTGATTGTGTTGGTGTTGTAGCATTATTTTATGTTATTTCAGATTACTTGAAGGCCTTATGTGCTTTGTTTATGTATCAGGTTACACTTTATAATTTACATTTTTTTAAACAGAACTTCATAGTCATTCAGAACTCATATTTTCATAAACTTCAGAAGGCGCGTTGAATCGTTCATAGTGCATGTATACTAAATATGTTATATTTCAATCAATTAACCGAATAAAATAATATCAAATAGATAAATTACCTTTGACATAATGTTCCGGTAAAACAACGCGAGGCCTTAATGTGTGATTTCTCTTTGCAGCGACGTCGCATATAAACCTGAAACAAAACAAGACTATTAAACAAAAACAAGAACAATGATAAAAAAAACACGACTGCCCTTACAAAAAGTGAACTGGTGTATTCAGAATTGTTAAAATAAATGTTCGCTATGAAAAGCACGTTTTGTAAGAGAATACATTTCGTCCTGTGCCCTGCGGCAGGTATCTTGTTACGATCGCGCGCCGCTGCGTCGCCGCTGCACTTTAGACAGTTGCCTTCGGTGCCCAAGTAATAAAACGGGTTTTTATGGCATTTTCTCAATCAGACCTCTATTTGATACTAAACACGATATATTTATCTTAATTAATCATATTTGGACGCTTAGACAATTATTTATTTGAGATTTGGTCACTTTAGGTACCTTATGGCACACGGGATGACATAACGATTCTAACAATATCACACACTTCTAAATCGGTTAAAGCGTTTAAAAGTGATGGTGGAATAAAGAAACGGAAATCATACATACATGAGTCCTACAAACACAACATTCCTTTTTTCGGGAAGTCGTGTAATTACTTAAACAAACATTTGAGTTACTTTTACGTTTACAGACTGGCAAAACTAAGCACACTGAAATGCCCGGTGGAGCCAGTTGTTGGGGTCCTCTTCGCTATAGGTAAGAAAATCATCAGAGACTGCTTGGAGCAGGAACATCGGGCACCCTGGAAACAGAGTCAAGGATGTCGCCAGGTAAAAGCCATGATGGAGCAACCACTTCCAAAGAATACCAAGGCCCTACTTGACATTAGCAAGAAAAACCTTAGAACCACTATCGGTCTCCTCATCGGAGGCACGACCCTTAGAGAACATATTTATTCAACCTTGGCTTGACCGAGAGCAAGGACTGCCGAATATGTGGCGAAGAACTTAAAGACAGCTACACATCGTTGGTCGCTGCCCAGGCCTCGCCGCAAAAAGGCACAGTTTACTGGGACGAGCCTTTCTCGAACCCAGCGATCTGCCCAACTTGAAGGTCAGTGATCTGCATGGACTGGTAAGCAGTACCGGGCTACAGTAGACCACTGACCCAACCACAAAGTGGGTAGTTACAAAGTTGTACTATATATACTATATCTAGTTTATAGCGTTGCGAATATATAATACATATTTACATGTTGCTTGATTATAATAAAAAAGGTTTAGGCCCCTCTTAAAAAATGTAACCTAGAGCAGAGGTTCCCAAACTTTTTTTTCTTGTAGACCACTTTCAAAATTTTACTGGTTTTGATGAACCCCCTGATGCTATATTTCTACCATATTCCCAATACTAACCATAACCAACGGTATATCCAACGGTGGAAATTTGCATCGCGGCTGAGTTCCAACCCTGTACTGAATATCGAATATGCAAGATTTTACAAAAGACAGTCGCTGACATTCTTAAAATACACTACTCAAAACAATTAAGGGAGGTTTTAAAAAAAGGAAATTAATGCCAAATAAACATTGATAGGTAAAGTCAAGCCAACATTTTCGTTTTTTACTGTGACAACCAGATAAATTTTCATGGACCCCCACTAACAACTTGTGAAACCCCCTTTTTCTTTTCACGCCAACGTAGACCCCCGTCGAGTCTCCCGTGGACCCCTGGGGGTCCACCTGGACCACTTTGGGAATCACTGACCTAGAGTAAGGGTGGCCCAACATAAAGACAAGTAAATTTAATATATTAAAAAGGATAAAAACACGACTGCCGTTACAGAAAGTGAACTATTGTATTTATAGTTATGTTTGTTACGGTTTTTTATGAAATATAGGTAGTTCATGTATTTATCCATATATATACATGTATATTTCCGGAATGTACTCAACCAGACCTTCCATTTGACACTACACACGATATATTTATATTATTTTATTGATATTTGGATATTTCGACATTTAGACAACTTACTTACTTATTTTTATTCAACTTACTACATATTCAGACAGTTATAGTATTCTATGATACTCGGGATGACATAATTCAAATTCAAATTCTTTATTTTACAAAAACTCATAATATCAGTTACAAATAAATTAAACCTAACCTAACTGGATCGCACGAGACGTCCGCACTAAGGTAGGCTCAGATTCGTATAATTAAGTACTGCCTAATGCTAAATAAAGAAAAAATAATACGCTGAAGAATGCCGTGAAAAATAAAATCGACTAACTAAAATTTTAGTAATGATAATGATCCTAAAAATATTGCACATTTTTAATTCGGTTCAAGCGTTTAGAAGTTATGGCGGAATAATGAAACGCAAAACATACATAGATAAACCCTGAACCGATTACGGTCCTTTTTTGTTGGTCAGTCGTGTAAAAAATAGTGTAACATCGAATTCAAATAGTTAAATATATTTTTTTAAATCATTGGTTTTTCTACGACTTTCAGAGATACATGTACCAACGGAATCTTATTATTTGGCGATTGCAGCACATGCCGAATTAGCTGGAATTGCTGCATAAATCGCACCGTGTACGGGGAAATTCACTGGCGGCAAAATGCCGCAATGAGATACATAACTTGCTCTAAAAAGACAAATTCCCCGCTATCACGACAGGAAATGACGTACTGCGGCTGCCCTTGCCGCCCGACGAGGATAAATAAATAAATAGTTTTTTTTTAAAAAACACTAAAAACACGCACACGGCTATGATACGATATTCCATCATGGAATGCCAGTGCCTATCTTCCGGCTTCATCATCAGACCTTGAAACCTAATCGTGGTCAAAGTTCATTCCAAGACTTTTCTAACAAGTCCAAACACAGCTATGATACGCGATGTTCCAGTTCATATCTTCCGACTCCATCATTAGATCAGTTCGACAGTACCATATTGTCATCAGAACTACGACAGTATTGTCATCAGAACTACATACAGCTGCCAATTTTCATAACGCTACAATCCTTTGAATATGGTTAAATTAGTTACCTTAGATTCCATTACATAGTTACATACAGGTCGACCTAATAAAAGCGTGTTAATAAATAAGTCATACAAAAAGACATTGACGCCATTCATACAAGAGAGTCCTATTTCTATTTAAAAGAATGATAATTATGAGAAAAGGAACAAACCAGCCACGTAGCTTTCCAATAATAATAAATAATAAATACAAACGGGTCTGCCATGGAATCCACCGACCGGAATCGGGCCCATCATAATACACTTCTAGGGGGTGAGCGGTGGACTACGGACTGACGGCTAGCTGCGGTTAGTTTAGGACAGCTGTCTCGCTACATGTGAGTGTACACCTTTCCACCAATTCACTCCCACTTCGAAACCACAGAATTTGACAAGCGGAAATTGCAGTTTTAAATGATTCCTTCCTTTCTTTATGATTCCTTCTGCTCCTCCTTGGGGAAGGCTAAAGTGCAGAGTTCAATTATCAGATTAACTCTGAAGAAATATATTTTCAAGTGGCTCATGACGATAGGTTGAAGCCAGTGCGAAGAAATGGTGACTCACATCCTGACCTAGGCCATATTTGACATATCTATTTATTAATTTATCTTTTTGAGCTTTTATTGGTGGGTCTAGGTGCAGTATGGCCGCGCCGCCCCAGACGATATTGCCATATATCATCAGTGACTGTACCAAGGCACAATATATGGATCTCATAGTTTTCATATCAAGAACATTTCTGATACTCCTGAAGATATATATTAGTTTACGGACTTTTTCGGCGACCTTTTCGATATGTATTTGCTACCGGAGATATTTATCGACATGAACACCTAGGTACTTTACAAAAGGCACACGCTCAATTTGTGCACAGTTACAATCAAGACTGTCACTTTCCTGTAGGACTAGGTTATAATTTTGTGGAGGTTGCTGACGAGCATCTATGCTGAAGGCTACAAGCTTAGTTTTATCCACGTTCAGCGATAACAGATTGTGATCAAGCCAGCCCTTGACACTTTTCATCGCGGCAGCTGCCTTGTTGTATACTTTTTCCAAAATATTCGATTCGAATATGAGGGCAGTATCGTCAGCGTAGGATAGTATATCTGCACCAACGTCCACTTCACAGAGCCCATTTATCTAGAGTGGGTAGGGAGTCGGTTCAGGAGTGCTTCCTTGTGGGACCCCATGATTATTGTGGGGAATATTACTGAGGGAATCGCCTACCCGGGTACGCTGTTTTCGGGATCCAATACAGCTGCGAAACCAGTTTAGTTCGATACCCGTAATACCATATTTCCCAAGTTTCATTAGGAGTATTTCATGGGATATTGTATCGGGGCTTTTGCGGGGTCAGGAAATACAGTAATACACTTTTTGTTGGCGTCTACATAACTAGTGATATGCTCCGACATTTTTAGTATTGCATCTTGTGTTCCCATTTTGGATCTGAAGCCGTATTTGTTTTCGGATGGCATGTGGTTGGTATCTAGGTGATTACAGAGTTGTGTATTTACTATTTTTTCCAAAATTTTGGCTAAAACATTAGGTACTGATAACGGTCGATAATTTGAGGGATCAGACTTCAGTCCATACCTGTCACCTGATACTTGATAAGAAATATGTTTCGGTTGATTATGTTTAAAATAAATTGATAATATTATATTAATTAATTAGATTTACAAATTTATATGTGCATAGTAAGAAACCTTTTTAGGCTACTTAATTTATTGGTCAATTTAGTTATTTATTAATGTATATATATATACAGACTGTATAGTTCATAAGCGCGGAAAATTTAACCACTTGAAGTGGCCATTATAAGAACTAATTCCTAAGAGTTTGAATAAAACTTGCCGTGTCGTTTT
This sequence comes from Micropterix aruncella, assembly GCA_944548615.1. Taxonomy (NCBI): domain Eukaryota; kingdom Metazoa; phylum Arthropoda; class Insecta; order Lepidoptera; family Micropterigidae; genus Micropterix; species Micropterix aruncella. The sequence goes on from OX155950.1 coordinate 25,622,217, forward strand.
GTAGATATAAATATTTTGAGATTTTCTAAAACTAAGTATGTCTCTACCCTAATCGAGTTCATTCGAGGTCGTAACGTCAGCTGACATTCGCGTAACATCACAGCTGATCACTCACTTACGCGCAGATCGGGAGCCCATTGTATGATTCTTCTTCTTAAATTGCCATCTAAGTATTGCTACCTCGCCTATTAAAAAAAAACACACTACTAAAATTGGTCATTTTAATGCTAAATCTAAAAGGAAATAGCGTTGGAAACTTCAAATTTGCGATATTTTATGTTTCATTGCTGTTACTAGAAGCAATATTTGACATGGATGTCAACTACTGATGATGTCAATACAAACATTATGTCAAGTACTGCATCATATTTTTTCTCTTAGATTAACCATGCCGCCCATCAAGGGCAAGTTGCTGGCAAATGACATGTAATAACAAGACTATACGAAAAAGTGCGCTCCCATTGGATGTTGCGCAATTAAAAAGAGACACCCCCGTTTAACAGATTAAAAAAATGTCATACGCACTGATTTTGACGTTCCGTCTGAGAATTAAACGTCTGATTTCAGCACTTGATACACAATTTTACAGTGACAAAAGTCACTCCACTTTCCGTACTGATTTGTGACACTGATCTGCGCTACTATCCGTGCTGCTGATTTTTTCTGTGTTGTTTTCGAGATACTTGCATATATTTCTGTACTCAATGACTGGTTTAGTAGATGAATAGTTTTACATAGTAATATCTTGGTAAAGTTACCATTGTGAGAATATTTGTTAGTCCAAAACGTAACCACTATTAAGTTTCCGGCCGATAATTTGTTCCTTAAGTAGAACCATTAGGCCGGGCCACAGGGAGAACTTTATATTATAGGGCCTCTGTCGGCAACAGGCGGACCCGGTCTGGATCCGGAACACGGAAGGTTGAAACTTGAATCGCCAAATATTGTTAAATAACTTACCTATCTATGCAATTGAATGATTATTATCGTCGGAAATACGCAAAGTCTTAAATAAAAACCCAGCAAATTGTTCCCTTTTTTAAAATATTGCAAATTTTAGAAAATTAGTAATTATTATGAGTTTTTTTTCTGGACCTCGATAAAAAAAATTAACGGTATTAGGACCCCACTTGAAATTACTGGCCGACCCCTGATAATAGGGTATTAGATTGCTCAATGCCATACTGCGTTTTGGCAGCTAGTATTTTACTATGAAATGCGACGTGTAGATGGCACTCATAGTTTCAAACATTGTTTAATCTTCTTTTTATGTTCAGTAGCCCAATAGATAGCAATTTCAAACAAGTCTATATGGTAAAATATAGACTTGTCCCTTCGGCTACGTAACGACCAAATTTGGTTGCACATCAGAACACCATTGACTAGTAACGACCAATATTGGCGGCTTACTCCCGAAGCGCGCATTAATATTATTTTATTGGTTTTTATGAGCTAATATCTAAATATTTTTGTATGTAAAGAAGCAAAAAGAAATTTTACCTTTGATAGAGAATCTAATAAAGATAACGATAGTATTTACAATTTCTAAATAGGGTTTCGTATTTATCCGTAAGACAAGTACAAGTTAGAAATGCCAAGTTTTTTTCGCTTTTTCGACTTTCTCATATTCATAATTATCTAATTGTTTTACGGAATGACATTTCAATATTCTATATACGAAATTTCAATGCAATCATTGTGCAGTTGTTCTTTTTATGATTGCTATAGTAGTTCCATAGTTATAGTACTTTTTGTCGAGCGCGGCGATATTGCAAGAAATTCCAATAAATTGCCGTGGTCTGCCATGAAATTATGCCGCTACTCGAAGGGTTAAATCTAAAATATCTAAAAACAAATCTAAAATAAAACAGTAATATAGTAACAAACGGGTTTTTAAATCATGGCTTTTATTATTTTAATATTATTGGTAGACATCCCCGGGATTCTGAAGCGACGATACAATACTAGATTGTCGTCACTCGAAAATATTTGCAATTCTGGAAGCGATTTGATAGTCCTTCAACCGTCAGAAGTAAGGTAAGGACAGACATCAGCACATTAGGTGTCGTCTGCATGTCGTTGCTCTAGGAGATAGCTGAGAAATGGCAGTAAAAATCCCCATTCAGCAATGATTACCGACCATTCCCACCCAAGATCGAATGAAATTCGCTGAATTTGCGATCGGAATTTTCCTTAGCTCAAAGCACTAAGCACTATCAGAGGCCGGTCCGAATTCAGTATACGCCGCTCACTGCTAAACGGCCGACCCCGGCCAATCAAAACACGATATCGCGATGGGAATCACATGGGTAGTATCGAGTTCCGATATTAGCTGGCGATTCTAGAACAGAATCAGTCAAGTCATCGGATCGAGGACGATGTTGTGTCGAGTCTCGTTGACGTATCAATGCAATGTCGTATTTCGTTGACGTATCGTATCGCCTTTTCAGAATCCCGGGGCAGATTTCAATACATAATAATTACGCCTTTAATGTTCAAACAGTCTAATAGATGGATTTTTCCACTATCAAACGCACATTGTCGTGATCAATACCAGAAGATTGTCTGAGCGAGGCTAATCTTCCGAGTAGAAATCGCCATTTTGGAATCTTATTTCTGGTACTTATACTATTACGAGTTAATTTAATCACATACTAAAATCTGTAAAATAACAGGCTTTACTTAAATAACAGGTTTTTTTACTTAATTTGTTTGCTTCATTTTAAGAGGACTAAAATCATTATTTGTAAATATATTTTACAAAGGGCGGCCGGACTATGGCATCGTAAATCTTGCATCTCCTTCTCTCTCATGAATCGATAGGTAAACATCGCACACCGTCAGAAGTAGTGTTGTGACATGATCGCCCGTTGCATGGCGATCGAATCGACGACTCGATCGATCAATAATTGATCGTTTCGGAATTAGATTCGACTAAATATGTTTCCTGCTTCGCAACGTATACGTAGAAATAATTTGTTATGCTGGATTGTTGAGTGAGTCGCTGATCTTGTAGTTATGATGGAAGCGGTACCAGTACTGTCTCTTGAGACAGTGTATTAATTATCGTAGTCGGCAACGTGCTAGAAATATTATTTGCTGTAGTAAATCCATGTCGGTTGTTTGATTCGGTGGTCTTGTTTGATTTCGTGGTCGCTCTGTAAGTTTCCACTGGAATCGATCCATGCTTGGTTTTCATGTGTCTGTTTAGATTTCCAGTTCGCCGCCAGCATAACTTATTTTATTGCTACAGTTGTGGCATTTAGCGACTTTATCGTCGAGAGCATCAAAGTGCTTCCATATGTAACTTTTCTTCTTTGTTAAATTAGACATGATTTCGTCTGGTTTATGTTTAAAGAATGCATCAAATGTGGTTACAAAAAGGTCCTGTTACGCCACCACTCCACGGCGTTACATTGTATCAAAACGATTTAAGATAAAAACACATACACTAAACTTAAGTAGGTACCTCCCTAGTTGTGTATAATATAATACAATACAATCAACTACTCCAGTAGATAGGCATTCCTACACTTGGATGCGTCACAAAATTAAATGCTTAAAATTTAATTATTAAAAACGTAACTATCATGATAGTTGTCATGGCTGTAATATTACCTACTTACAAATAATCAAAATATACTAATGTCATTAAATAGTAAGAGAGAATAATATATTAAAATAGAAATGCAAATTCTATGTAGAATAATCAACGTATAATAATTTTATTGTCAATCCGGCAATATGCCTTCGTATTTTTTAAACATAAATAGATGTATACTAAATTAAATAAGAATTAGAATGTCGGCTATCATAATTCCGTTATATTGAAAATGTATATATATATATATATATATATATATATATATATATATATATATATATATATATATATATATATATATATATATATATATATATATATATATATATATATATATATATATATATATATATATATATATATATATATATATATATATATATATATATATATATATATATATATAATACATATATATATATATATAAAATTATATATATATAATATATAATAATATATATATATATATATATAAAATTGTATATATATATATATATATATATATATATATATATATATATATATATATATATATATATATATATATATATATATATATATATATATATATATATATATATATATATATATATATATATATATATATATATATATATATATATATATATATATATATATATATATATATATATATATATATATATATATATATATATATATATATATATATATAAATATATATATATATATATATATATATATATATATATATATATATATATATATATATATATATATATATATATATATATATATATATATATATATATATATATATATATATATATATATATATATATATATATATATATATATATATATATATATATATATATATATATATATATATATATATATATATATATATATATATATATATATATATATATATATATATATATATATACATATATATATATTTATATATAGGTATATATATATATATATATATATATATATATATATATATATATATATATATATATATATATATATATATATATATATATATATATATATATATATATATATATATATATATATATATATATATATATATATATATATATATATATATATATATATATATATATATATATATATATATATATATATATATATATATATATATATATATATATATATATATATATATATATATATATATATATATATATATATATATATATATATATATTTATTTATTTTACTTATCTCTAAACTTAAATATTTTCATTTTCTTTATTTAATATTAGTTCTTTATTTATGTATATACACATTTATATATTTATATTAACCTTAAATTTTTTAAGAAGAATGAGCGATCGGAATGTTTGAATGAATGAAAAAAAATAAAAAGTAAAGTCACTATGATTAAAGTGAAGTCTTAAATACTATCACCCCAGAACAGATATACAATCTAGTGGGGTAATAACATCCACACAAATGTAATCTTATCTGCTTCGCAAAAAAAAAATGTTAAAATATTATTATTTATACTTTTGTTTAAATTTTTTTGCCAAAATCAATTTTATTGTGTTGGATAATTTTAAAAAATTAAATAAAAAATAAATAAAAATAAATATTTTACTAGGAAGGAGTTGATTACTTTTCTGAAGAGACAAAGATCCTAAAAGATATAAAACAGAATATAGCAGGCCACGAGCGCCAGCTTCCACCGCGCGAAGGTGAACAGTGCAGCTATCCCGGATGACTGCATTTGCGAGATCATGGTGTTTATTTTATTTGTACCTACTCGTGGTCTATTAGGATATTTGATTCTCCAAAATAGGGAGTAAAGAGTTATATCTGGACGGAGGGCTGTGCATCTGAGACTTTTAGGGAATTGATACTGCTTAAAGACCTCGAATAGACCTCCAGAATCCAATCTTAATAATTCTGGATTATTGAGGAAGGTTTTGTATTGGAATGTTTTTTACCTTTAGAGCCATCCCGCTCGAACTGTATTGAAGAACCTATTTAGCTATTTAGAACCGTGCAAATTACAACAAGAACTTTCCAATGGCGGTAAGTTTATTATACTTGATCTGAGGCCGCATTGCAGCCAGCTATAATATATCTAGCTGTGCAAGGGGCATTGCTACAAATGAGCATGACTATTTCTCTGAATATGGCGTCATCATCTACAAATATCGTAAAATGATTCATAGGTTTTCCCATCATCGTTCGTTTTCCATGTTACTCGGTAAGTTTTTACTTACACAGATTTTTCATGAGTCATTTCTTCCACAACATCATGATAAAAGTTTGCAAAGTCATGCGTACTCGTGAAGTCGTGACTACCCGCTGCCTAATTGTGCGGCAGCCTTACACGCTTCACCCTCAATTCGACATATACATATAATTGCATATTTATCACAATTATTTTATGAAGGTCACCACACGACAAATCATTGATTTATATACGGTATTAGCACATGAGTAAATAAACGGAACGGAGACAAAGCTTCTAAGTTTACCTATTTTGGCAGGGTTGGCACAGGAGGATACAATTAAATAAACCAAACGTTTATCAACATTTTGTTATATACTTACCTACGATAGAATAAATTTGCAATTAATTACTCTAAATATTTTTTTGCAATTTAACGGGATAAATAGTTAGGTACCTTTTCTGTACAATTTTTAAAAAAATACTCGATCATTTACGATCTACCCAAACGATTTTTGCACCACTGGGTTGAGTTTTTTTTCGATGTTGAGGTATAATAAATATATCTTTCTACCACATTAAAAATAATAAATGATATTATAATCAAGTTAGGTACTGTACTTACCTAGTGAATTCTTTGGGGGTAATGAAAAATTATATGTTTTTATCCATTCTATTGTTGTTTATACACACAGTGCAGTAAACCATATTTACACTTTTTTATATATTAAAACACTAATCAAATCATTTATAAGGCGAAAATAAACAAGACGCGACATGTGTACGTACGCCGGACGTCCTGAGCTTTGAGTACTGGCGAAGCCTATATAAACCGGTTTCTCTCCGTTCGTACGAAGCCGCCAGTGCTCACGCACACACGCGTCTCAAGCTTGTAGTAGTGAACCTATAATAGCGCCGTTGTATGAAGCTTGTCTCTGTTCCGTTTATTTACTCATGTGGTATTAGATTGCTCAACTCCATATTACGATTTGGCAACCCTTCTGAAACATCGAAATGCAAGTAAAGCTGATAGCATTTACGGCCAAACTAATGGCAATTTATTTAGCCATCTATGATAACATCGATAATGGATGTTTTTTTTTAAAAGAAGAACTGTCTGATTATAAAAATCCAACAAAAACCAAATATAACAATAATATCATGGATTATTAGTGCCATATATCGCATTTTTATATAGACTGATTACAATACAGAAATAATACGGAAAGATAGAATGCCATCACTTTAAGGTGTAATTAGTACATACTGAAACAATAATACAAAATAAAAATTGATATCTTTATATGTAAATAATATTAAAATAAAAAGAGCTATAATTTAAAAATGTGTTTGTTATTATATTATTATTTTTACCTTATAGGCCTATTCAGAGCGCTATCTATAATGCGTCGCGATACAAACACGAAATTCGCCATATTGAACGTAATAATATGTAAAAGATAAATCAATTTTTGAAACTATGCCTGCCTATCTATACGCTTGTAGCAACAGTGCTATTTTATGCTTCGTAAAAAATCTGGTAGCCAAATTGTACTACTAATTTGAGCAATCTAACACGCTATATAATCAATGGTAGCAAAACGTACGTAGCAAAACGGGCTGGAATATTTTGTATATGCGACAGGTAAAATCGATATCGGAAAATAAAAATGTTACCAATACAAACAACGTCTGACTGAATCCAAAAAAGAAGAAATCATGAGAAAAAAGTAAATACGTGTGGCACTCGGGGACTGCCGCGGTAAAGCTATTGCATAGCATTTTTAACAACTTATGCAATTATATATATTTATTTATTTTATTAATTTATTTTTTTCTGATATCAGATAACAGCGCTCTATCGGAAAACGTTGTTTATTATTATTATTATTCCGAATCATTTGCGGCTGCGAAAGCAAATGATTCGGAATAATTTAAACGTCTTCCAATAGAGCGCCGGGCACGAATTTTTTATTCCATAAAGCAAAAAAAAACGGATTATTCGAAAAAACTCGTAGATAAAAAGATAGATAATTAAATTATCTTTAAAGTGGTGCAGGTTTCATAATAATACGCCATATAGTATTTGTGTAGTAGTCGTTTTTGTGTTCGGTTAGACCTAATTTCACAAATTAATTACACTATGTAATATAAACAAAATCTGAAATATTCAAAGCTAAGAATATTAGGAAAATGTTTTTATTTAACATATATTTTTTTCGATCCGTAAGCAGTACTCGTTTAGACGTAATTATCAGTTTAAAATCATTAATTTTCGTTAAGAAATTTCTTCATTCGGTCGCCGCGCTGGCCTAGGCCCGCGATAAAAGCTATGCAATAGCTTAAAAAAATCGGTCGTCACCCCAAGACTTTCCTGTCAAGCAGCCAGGAACTTAATTCATCTGAATATTAATTTCATAAATCCTACAACCCCCCCCCCCCTCCCCCCCCGATGATGATGAAATTGAAATCAAAATCGAAATCGAAATCGAAATCAAAATCGAAATCGAAATAAAAATCGAAATCTAAACCGAAACCGAAAACCGAAAACGAAATCGAAACTCGTATACAAAATTTTGGGTCTCTGCTGTTGACCGTTGAGGAGTTTCCTCATCGGGAGCCAACCCAGGGTTTACCAGCCACGTCATGGTGGAACATGAAAGGGGCAATTGAATGCGTATACAAAATTTTGGATCTCTGCTGTTGACCGTTGAGGAGTTCCCTTGTCGGGAGCCAACCCAGGGTGGACGGATTTCAACTACAATCTTTTCAGTTCATACCATGAGCAAATGATGCCTGCATGCCAAATTTCAGCTCAATCGTATGAAGCGTTTGGGCGCTATCGTTGGAGAATACACACAGCAGACACACAGAAGTGCGTCCACAATACTTTCCTTAAACAGGAAAGTAATACTAAAACTCCTCCCTAAAAAAATGGAAAACGGAGATTTTCGGTAAAAAAAAAAAATATTTCTCCGAAACTCTTCTTTGCTTTGGGAGTTCAACGTGCGCTTGCGACCGGTTCGAGCTATGAAAACGAATATGCAGCCAATACAGTGTTAGGAGATGGTTTTGGCGAGATACCCTTTTTTCTAGCAGAAATGGAGAGCGGTTTTTCCATTTGCTGACTTACATACATCAAATTTTTACCATTATTTCGGAATTCGCAAATATTCGCAGCTAATTTTTATAAACGCTTCTTATGAAAATCTGTATAAACGCTTCTTATGTAAAGCGTGAGCAAACGTGGGTAACTGTCAAAAGCCTCGATGATATAAAGAATTGAGTTTTTCTTTATTTTCTCCGAATTTATTCTGCCTCAAACCACCAACCGCATGAAACACGTAACCAATGCAATAAAATTCAAAGCGTCTATTTGTTTTAAAATCTTCATAAGATGAGATTTTTACGAATATATTACAGTTTATGTCTATTCCTACATTCAACAAGAAACTAAATTTTATTCATAATCTACATTTGAAACCACAATATATAGTGGTTTTTTGTTTTCTGACTTCATTTACATGTTTTCCAATAACTTCGGAATCCGCAATATCCGCAGCCAATTTATACAAATGTTTGTTACGAATGTCTAGGCTATCCATCAATATCAAATGTAGCGTGGGCAAGAGTGGGTAACTTTCAAAAACCTAGATGAACTTAAAAATATACTTTTTTTCTTATTTTATTGTTGGATTATTTACACGTAACCTGAACAATATATGTTCTAAATTCTTCGAAGAATGAATTTTTATACTTACATAGTTAGTTATATATCTATTCCTATAAGTTTAGCAAGAAATTAACATTCAAAATTATGAACGAACGGAAAAAATTGTGGCATTGAAAGCAATATTTCTTTATATAACTTATATAAAATGCCCGCCCACATTGTAGTAAAGTTTGATCCTTAAACTATTATATAAAACTAAAAAAGTATGTCGGTTGAGACATCAGTAAAAACCGGTTTTGATATGCCGTTGTTCTACCATTTTCCATAGAAGCGGCGTCCCCTGAATCGGGCTCTACCTAAGTTAATGAAGAGTATGAAGTCGGTGCATGCGGTTGGTGGTTTGAGGCAAAATAAATGGGTGCCCGGGTGCGGTTCGATAGTAAACGAAGAAATGCTTAGGGTCAAGGTCGGCATAACAGCGCAAAGATAAGGAAGGCCTCCACTGCAGCGCGAGCCCTCACCGAACTCCGCACGACAACCTTTTGCAGGGAGATGGACGATTTATGCAAATCACCACCATAAACCCTCCAATGGCAAACAACAGCGCAGAAAGACAAATGGGTGGTAGTAAAACAGAAATAACAACAAGTGCATATATTACAACAATAAAAAAACACGACTGTCGTTACAGAAAGTTTGTATTTATAAAGTTTGTATTGTATTTATAATAATTTTTTTTATATTTTTCTCAGTTTGTGGTTTGTGTATTATTCCATATATACAGATGGGTCAATCCATTTCAAATCATCCAATATAAATAAAATTAGTTGCTTAATATTTTTTATTTTCCTGATTTTTAATCAAGACTTTCCTATAGGTAGTGACACAACAATCTTCGTTGTTTTACTAGCCACAGTTTTTTTTGGCAGCCATTTTTAAATGGCGGCTGGGCAAATTTTAATGAAAAACGTGGTTTTGCGGAAAGTTTAATTGCTGAGCTATTTATAAAGATGTCGAAATAATTCAAAAACCAATAATGGCAAAAATAAATATGGCTGCTTAAAAAAAACAATAGCTTATAAAAAAAACGAAGAGTGTTTTGTCACTGTCTATCTATAGGAGACAAATGCAAAATAAAAAACAGGAACATAAAAAAAAAGTTGAGCAACAAAAGGTGATTTGAAATGGTTTGACCCAAATTTATTTTCAGAATGTACTCAATCAGACGTTTCATTTGTCACTAAACACTATATATTTATGTTAATTCATTGACATTTGGACATTTAGGCAACTATTTACTTGATGTTTTAACAGTTAAGGTACTCTAAGACACTCGGGAGACACTAAATCAGTTCGAGCGTTATGAAGTTATGGTAGAACAAATAAATGGAAAACATACATATATGAACCCTGTGACCACACTCCTTTTTATGTTATGCTATCGTGTAAAAACGAATTCTTGACGAAAAGAAAACAATATTTTATTGTATTCAAACTATTTCAGACAACAAAAGATTAGTGTTAACTCTTATTTTAGTGGTCTTCGAAAAAAAAAAACGATTGTGTCTCAGATCGGTTGTGAGCTCGAATGGTATATGTTAAAGATAAATTATTAATATAGCAGTGTCTTAGCTATAAAATTTAAAGGTATGAGGACCTTTCAAATCCTGTGTTAGTACCACCAAATGATCGAAAATTCCTCATTAAAAAATCCGGTTGTGTCACCTCAAGGCTTTCCTGGCAAGTAGCCGAAGACTGATTTCACCTAAATATAAATTTCATAAATAAAATCTATGGGCCAGGGCCTCATCGGCCAGGACCTCACGGCGTATTGCAGGGGGAGCGATGCCGGTGAGCTGATAAATCTTTTCGACAGCAGTAGGTTTAAGGCAGTCGGAGACAATTAGCAGTGGCATATTCCGCTGCGGAGATGCATAGCCCAGAGCTGATGTTCTGAGTGTATCTAGACGGTGGAATGTTTCGTCCCCAAATCTTTACGTTCACTCCAGGTTGAAAGAACGATCAATATGGTTTTACCTTTGCAGTTGACAGCTTCAAAGCCCATAATAGTCATAGCTCAAAAAATGCCCTGGGTTACAATGATCGGCGCTGGACTTAGTCGTCAACCTCCGGTTGCAGGAGACCGAACTCTAACATGGTGATGACGTCTAGAACCTCCCACCCCACTTATATTTGGGAGCCAGCGACAAAAAAGAGCAAGAGTTTTGTAAAAGCTGATACTTTCAGATCAGATAGTATTATGACCAGTCAGCAGGCCAGATTCCGGGACACCTGGCGCTGTCGTACTAGGAAAGGTGTAGTTTTAATAAGTGCCCCCAAGGTGTTTTGGAAAAGCTGAAAATTCATCAGTAGACAGTGGATGTAATAAAGAACTCGAAACAAATGGTCAGACTGCTCAACAATAGAACGTGTGGCATCAACATTACTCCATATATGTCACAAAAAAGGCCCCGTATGTATTTGTCAATAACTATTACGCATCGGTCTAATGTGCCACGCAATATAATGGACTTCATTTTTATTGCATGTATAGAGTAATACTGTCGCCACGCATTATATTGTTTATCAGTCTGATCATTTGTTTCGAGTTCTGTATTGCATCCACTGTCTACTGATGTTTTTTCATGTTTTCCAAAACACTTTGGGGGAACTAATTAAAATTACACCTTTCCTAATACGCTATCGCCAGGTTTTCCGGAGTCTGGCCGGAAGAATCTACCCTAGCATTCTATGGCCAAAATACTATCTGATCTGAAAGGATCAGCTTTGACAAAACTCTTGTTCTTTTTTGTCGCCGCCTCTTGGATTATCAGTGCTACAGCTTTTATACATATGCAAACAATAAGTAAGTATTGGCAAGGTTTTATGCGGAACGTCTTCCTTCGTCGCCGTGATTTACGACCGGCTTTACTGCTCGGAACTTGGCCGTGAAAAGCAGTGCTGCATTTACATGGGCCAATTATAGCAGGGGCTGCGGCGCGTTGGCTGCTACTGCACATCACCCTTGAAAGTGGGCGCCTCTTCTCTGTGGGCAATTTTCGTCAATGTCAGATGCAAATTGCGCCGCAAAGGCCACCAGGCACTAAAACATGTTATTAATTAACACTTAGATGGACTATTTTGGGGTGTCTTGCCAAACAAAATCGCACGAGTTTCCGTTAATTTAACCTTGGTAGGCCGCTCTTGAAAAATTAATTTGGATGAAAGCCAAATTGTAAAAACTTAAATAAGTTAACTCAAAAGTTCTATGCTATGCATCAGAGGCGCCAGTGTTTCACACATGTCTTTTTCAGTAAGGGGTATTACCGAACATCGGCTATTACCGTACAGAGCTATTTTGATAAGAGGATATGTATCAGAATTGTCCATATTTGTCCATCATATTGCAATTGATTATATAGACGTACTACAAGTTGGCGATGCTCACCGCCTGGCATTGGGAAGTTGAAACAGCGGGCAGCCTCGGGCCCTCACGTTCCGAAGTTCCGTCTGGTTACGTGTCCGAAGTCGCTTGCTCGGCGTCTACCTGATATGAATTCAGCGCTTTTCAGTTTGAATGTATCGCGGATCGTGGCGGCCTTTGCCTTAATTTTACTCGGAATCGTGTGGCTAACTGGTCGGTTCAAGAGCGGCTGACATCACGTCAATATCCACCCCCGCTGCTTAAGGAAACAGGGAGCTAATGGGCCCTTGCTGAGTTGGCCACGAAGACCCATTCTGTTTCAGGGTCGGTCACACTCACGGGTCAACACCCATCCGATGGCCTCCGAGCATGGGGTGCGAGCCTGGGTAGGACACTGGGTCAACCAGTCTCCCCTGGGAACAATCCTCTGGCGCTCCTGGACGGTCTGCGCACCGAGCGGCGCAAGCCAATCGATTGTGCTCTCCGACTAACAATCGGAGGAGTCTGGGAACTGTATTGTTTCCTATAGAGCGGGGGTAGTTGTCTACCTTACGGCGACTGCTCTTGAAATGACCATTGGCCATCCGATCCCGGTTCAGAGTCGGGCAAAGGACGCCTTGGTCCGCGACAGATTCGGTGCACTCCGTTTCACCGCTTCGTAAGGGAGAGGACCGCGCAAGCGACCTCGAACTCGGAACCAGTCGAGAGACCGGAGAAATCTGGTCACAATTGGTAGTTAGGGCGCGAGTGCCGCCCGCCAGGTGACATACCTGGCTACTCGCGGTAAGGCGTTGGTCTCTAACGGGTTGTGGCGTAGCTAGATATCGGATTTGTTATGTCCAAAGTCTTCTACGCTCACTGCACGGTCGATAGAACGATGAATCGTTAAAACGTCCTGCGGTGACGGGTTCGCCCGTTGTGGTTGACATCTCAATATGCTTAAGGAAACAGCAATCGTTTCCAGACTCCTCTAGTTATTAGCCGGAGTGCACAGTCAATTGGCTGATGCCGCACGGTGCGCAAACCGTCTAGCAGCACCCGCAGGCTATCCCCGGGAAACTGATCTATTGGTCGTAGCATGGGAAACAGAGTCCTTATCGGGGTAGACCCTCTTCGGGCAGGCTACTAGATAGGAACCGAACCGTGGGTTGATCCGATCAAAGATAACGAGCAGGTCATATGGCCTAAGCTGTACATAAACAGAGAGCTGCCAAGTAGAAGCAAAAGTGACAATTGCGGGCATGCTGGCATCTAAAAAAAAAAAGAAGTTGGCTACCTATTTATTGACAGAAGTGCGATAACTCCAGCCACGTTAACATTACAGTTGCCATAACAACATTGAAATAACACATCAACATCAAATACCGATAAATAGATGTAAGATTTATTTAGTGGTATTTAATACCAAACCCATCCAGTAAAGTTCATAACTTCCGGTATTTTAGGTATTAAGTTTTTGGAGTTATGTAATGCGGGAAGGCGAGGGCATTTCATAAAGTACCCCGAGTTAATAAATACAAGGAAATTAAACTGTCATTAGTGTTTGAATCATGCGTTATTTATTATTTGTCCACTTTCGTTTGCTGTTTGTAAAGGGGTGATGAAATAGAAGGTGGGGACATGAAAATGTAGGTTTTGAGAACAAAAAAGACACGAGAAAACTATCGTGAAGTAACTTGTTTTGAGTAAACTTTTCAAGGATATTTGTCGGAAAATGACCCTCTCGATACAACTTGACGATTCAAGCCATACCCTTCCACTCGATTAAAAAGGGAATTTAAATTTATCAAGTACGTTCTAAAAGAGTTGAAAATGAATCAATATTTTACAAAATGACCTATTTTTTTCGATATTTATTTATTAACCTAACGAACGAATAAAATATAAACATGTAATTTTCAATTTAATTTAATACGTAATTCACAATAATATACAATTAAATGGTCAATATGTACAATTAAAATGTCATAGATAAAAATCCAGTAGAAAAAACTGATAACATAATATGCTCAAAACTGTTCCCAGTGATCCTATTTCAATGTGACCTAACTAGACTATAGCTTATTCCAAGGTGGACATTCTAATATATATAACCTATAAAAAATCTAAGTAAAAGAGAAGTTAAAAGGTAATATAATATTTGGAACAATAGAAAAAAACCTAAAATATGTAAAAAAAACAAAACTTTTGATAAAACCTGTAAATTAAAAATACTTTATTAATCTTAACTTGGTATAGATAAGGCCTATTTTTAGGGCTGGTCCAAATAATATCGACATATCGTAGTTAGGGCTGATATTTTTGAAACGATAAATCGATATTTTATTGCATCGTATTTCTAACCGATCTGTCGGTAAATCGGGGAGTTAATGGGCCCTTGCTGAGTTGGCCACGGAGACCCATTCTGTTCAGGGTTGGTCACACTCACGGGTCAACACCTATCCGACGGCCTCCACGCATGAAGTGCGAGCCTGGGTAGGACTCTGGCCTTATGGTTAGTTTCCCCTGGGAATCAACCTTCGGCGCTCCTGGACGGTCTGCGCACCGTGCGGCGTAAGCCAATCGATTGCGTTCTCTGACTAACAGTCGGGGTAGTCTGGAAGCAGTACCGGTACTGTTTTTTCTTTGATATCAATTCAAGTTACACTTTTTGAGCGTGGTGACCGATAAGAAAACATTTTTTTTTCTTTTATTGAATAAATGAGAAGTTAATATTGTTAAAAATATTTTTATTATCTTACAATACATGTAGGTTATTGAGGAATTGTTATCATTGAAACTATATGTTTATGGTAACTGAAATAAGAAATACAGAAACATACTGTATTAATTCAATTTATTTCTGAGTTCGTTGGAACATACGAACTACGCTCTATCGGAAAACGTTGAAATTATTCCGAATCATTTGCGGCTGCGGAAGCAAATGATTCGAAATAATTTAAACGTCTTCCGATAGAGCGCCGCGCACGAATTTTATTCAATAAAGCAAAAAAAACTGATATTATTCTTTGACTATTCGAAAAAATATCTTAGATAAAAAGATAGATAATTAAATTATCTAAAATGGCGCAGGTTTCATAATAATACGCCAGATAGAATTTGCGTTGTAGTCGTTTTTGTGTTCGGTTAGACCTAATTTCACAAATTAATTACACTACCTAAGAATACTACATTTTTATAATCAAAAACTATGCCTGTATAATAGCTACTTGAAATTCCTATGAAATCAGTTGTTTGTACTACACTACATGTAAAAAGGGTCGTAGTCGCTACCACGTTGTGGAGTGCATTGACTCATGTTGAGATAAATCCGATCTACTCATACAACAACGTTACTAAGTTCAGCTTGAAACAGTGTTGAATTACATACCAGAGCAAGGATTTAACCCGGCTCCTTACCAGTACCGGTCTACCGGGTAGCATCGGACTCCAGCGAATTTCTCTCAAGCGAGCTATATAAAGAACAATTTACGCATCAATTTGTCAATTCTTGGAAAATAATCATATTATCATGTTTATTCCTCAATTATATAAGAGTAATTTCACCAAAATAATATTCCCTTGTCTAAAAACTATGTTTGAAACAAAATAAAAACAATATTTGGAGTATTGAGATATAAACTGAGAAAAGCCGGAAATTATCTTAAAATATTTTTGGTGCTTTGCGGAGATTTACTATCTTAATTAGGTTTAATGTTGTTGTTTGACGACATATTATCGATAAAAATGGACGTCTGCATATATTTAGTAACGGGTAATAGTAAATTAGAATCATGGTACACGGAATTTCCTCTTTATTCCGCGTCGCGACGCCACCTATCGACAATACGGCATACTACGCCGTAGCGCCCAAAAGAAAACCGCTACGATACGGTGGCCCAGAAGAGAACTAAATAGTTATTCGAATGTTGTGACAAGAAATAATTATTGTTGTAGAGGTTGTAGAAGAAAATACGATTACGGAAATATTTTTATTTAACTTCATGGAAATTAAAAACGATCTTTTCTAAATATTTCATCGGCGTACTTTAGAATATTCGGAGCTTGAGTTTCTTCTGGGAGTTGGCTACAAAACGTGGTTTTGTGTATCAAAAGGGTCATAGTCGCTACCACGGTGAGGTTGAGGACAAAGCCTCAAAATGTTTTCATTTTCATTGTTTACTAATATTTACAGCAACGGCTTGTGAAACACAGATTGATATCGATGCCTCGAGCGTGGAGTTAGACCGGCCCTTGCCAGTACCGGATTACCGGGTAGGTTTATTACCAGTAATTAGTCGGGAGGCCAGAGAAATCTGGCCGCAACTGGTAGCCAGGGGGCAAAGAGGCACCACTGGGGCGGGTTCGTAGTCTTTGCCGAAAGGTAGATTTCTATCGTCCACAAAGTCTTCTACGCTCACCTCATGGAAGATGGAACGATCGTTATCGTTAAAACTTCCTGGGGTGACGGGTTCGCCCGTTGTAGTGGACAAACCACAAATGATGAAGACTGGCACAATTAATTCGGAAAACAACGGTAATATTCCCACTAAACAAATATTGGCAAAATAGCCTGGAATATGAAATCCTTGAAAGGTGTATGTATATCATTGTTTTTTATTACTTAGTTACTTTACTACATTATTTATTTCTCAATTATATTATTTCAGAGATAGAAGCAAAACAATAAATAAGCAAGGGTAAGGCATTTCATATTTTTAATATGAGTTTTATGCAAAAACTACCGAGTTTTGGCCACGGTATTATAAGGATATAATAAATAATTGTGCTCTGGCCATATCATGAAAATTTGCACCCTGTGAATTTGAGAAATTGTTTTTTTTTTTACTACAAATATAGTTTATTCGGTCTCTACGTTTAATCATGATATCACTCTTCATCAATTTGCACGTGTTTTTTTGTAAACTATGTAAACGATATTTTTAATTTAAAATGGCATGGCAGAAATCTCACTGGGCCCTATAAATTACCCTTACCATTAGGTTTTCTTTACATTGGTAAAGTTGGTACGTACTAAGCACATTTTTATAATCAAAAACTACTATATCTGTATAATAAATAGCTACTAAAATTCCTATGAAATCAGTGCCTGTAAAGTAGTAAAAATGGGTCGTAGTCGCTACCACGGTAGGGTCGAGAGCGTTGCCTCCAAATGTTTTTCATTTTCAAAAGTTTATTCATTATACTCATACAACAACGTTACTAGTTCAGCTTGAAACACAGTATTGCTTGCGTTACGTGCATAAGTAATATAAACAAAATCTAAAATATTCAAAGCTAAGAATATTAGGAAAATATTCTTGTTTAACATATATTTTTTTCGAATCTTAAGCAGTACTCGTTTAGACGTAATTATCAGTTTAAAATAATTAATTTTCGTTAAGAAATTTCTTCATTCGGTCGCCGCGCTGGCCCTGCGATAAAAGCTATGCAATAGCTTAAAAACAAACGAGCCCAAAACTTGACTAGCTTAGCACTTTCCATCAAGGAGTTCCGTTGGCAACATTCAGGCTCCATCTTCAGACCCTCATGTGTAATGGAAAGTACTCATGATAACAAAACATACTAGCCCAAATTCGACTCTCATACCATTTGCCATCAGGTAGTTTCAGTCCCTACATCCCGACTCTATTATCAAATCAGCTCAATAGTACCATAATATTACATTTCACCGAACTTACATAGGTATGCCAAATTTTAGCTCAACCGGATACCAGCAACTGGTTGAAAAATGGTTCACAAATTTTGAAACGGGCAACTACATACGAACATACGAACATTGCAAGTTATAAATAATATTGGGTGTTTGTAATTGCTGTTTTTTCACACTGATTACTTTCACCTGGTTACACAGCCCGGTGGCATAGTGGCTAGGTCGCCTGATCTTACATTGTCAGGTCCCGGGTTCGATTCCCGGCTGGGTTGCCATTTTCCGTTGGGATCAAATTAACGGAATTGCATTTTCAATTCTGTCGATCGAATGCAATAACAAGACACACACTTACAGACACGTTACACGCACACATACATATAACACGTCATAGTATGGTTGGTTGTAAGAAATTTTCATATGACAATAAACCCGCCCATTGTGACATTTCACAATAAAGAGTATAAACAAACATACTTTGAACTTGGATAACTTGGGTTTGAGTTGGAATTTCAAATTCAAATAAATTTTAATTCAAGGCTTTTAAATCTTATTTTTTTTTTAAGAATTAGCTGTTTATTTGTCTTTCCGTCGTTTGTTTTTGCTCAATTATTTTCGTTTGTGCAACCATAGTAAAGTTGGACATTTGCATTATTTTCAAATATGAGATCCTGTGCCAGTGTTTTCTAATACAGCTACTTGCAGTCTATACAGTTACCGTAAATGTATACTGTTAAGAACTGCAAACAATGGCGGAGAAGCTCGTGATTAAATAACCGATGCTGGTCAATCGCTCTTCGCCACTGCTTATGCATGACAACGTATAACCACAGATTTCACTGCAAACAATCGCAAAGATGCAGGAGTTGCGGCTGGAGACTCGTGATCACCCACCGTACTTACCTAAACTTGCTCTAATAGAGTTTCATTTTATTAAGAATTTAGATAATTTTTTACAAGGGAACAAAATCCCCTTTAAAGAACCGGTGAAAAACGCCTTCAAAGGATTCATTGGTTTCTGTCCTAGAGAGTTTTACAGCAGGGGAATTAAGCAACTCCCATTAAAATGGCAAATATGCATAGATAAGAGATCAATATTTCTATTAATTAAATATATATTTTTCATGCAAAGGTTTTGGCATTAAATTCCCTTTATAGAACAGCAACTCCATAAGGACCCAATATAAAGCTTGTAATAATAATGTGTTCAAGGAAGTGTTCAAGGCTCGATTAGAATTCCTCTGGCAGAGTGATCACTCACACAGGGCGCGCATCAGCTTAGGATGCATTCCAAAATCAAATGAACAATGTATAATACGACACGCCCTGGATGCTAGGCGCTTCAGTCACAGTATAATAACACCCAGTAAGTTTACTCAAGAGCTACAAGGTGCGAGGGGTAAGTCTTGTCGCGTCCTTAGGCCCATAATTTCGGCGCTGTGGGCTGTGACGTGCTGTGGGCGCAGTTTGTGTCCGCTATGCCTATTACTTTTTTGTGGAGATTTACGAGTCGACGCCATATGGTATTCTCAGAACAAATCTGTAGCATAATAGCATCTGCGTCGCCGGGGCATCGTAAATGTGGCCGTGACGATGCTTCAAGAAGACGAGTAATCTAATCAAATATTACGATTTGTGGTAGTCCTTAAGATTCCTGACGTCTCTTGCTTCGATTTCAATTTTGTTCTAAGAGAAGCTACTGTCTGGTATACTGTGCTTCAGCGCAACAATTTTTTTTTTGAAACACATGAATTTGGCGCCCCCTTTAATTGCCGCTTGGGGTAAGTACCCACTTTGCCCCCCCCCCCCCCATCACCCCCTATCTGCAATATCCAATAAGTTCTTCCATCCTTGAGAAAATCCGACGGACGCTCACTACATTTCCTTGTCATCGGCCGATTGCCAACAGCTAGCGTGAAAAATCACGCATACACCTAAGCATGCTTCCAGTACAAAAAAGGGTTGGATACTTTTCGTTTCATTCTCTTATCAGATTAATTACAATGGTGAAGCAAATAGCGGCTACGAAGCATAAACCAGCCGCTTAACCGCGAATTACAATTTGCGTGCTCCGAGAAAATAATAAATTAGAAGTTTGGTGGCAAGTTAAATGAGAGCCGAGGCGGTCGGACCTATGCATGCGCGCCCAAACCCAAGTACATAGCCTGAGCCACAGTATTATAATGATACAGTAGGCCACCTCCTGTCCGACATACGGCAATGGTGCGGCGCGGTATAAGGCGAGACAGGGATACAGCGTACCTGTTCGTCATACAAATTTCAGTATGCAAACGGGTGCGCTCTGAAGGGCTGTGTCGCAACATTGTAATTTCGGTATTTTAATATTATCCAAGCTTATTGTTTTCATAATTGATTAAGAATATCGACGTTATACATACTACCTCGGCGGAATCCAGATGTTATTCATTCTTATATAAATATATAAATTCCGATTTCTAACAGATATACCGAAAAAATCTTACTGCTTCCATTAACTTGGATATTCCCTCACACAAACCTAGCAATAAAGAAGACTTCCGTTCCTTCAAACTAAGAGTACGAAATAGTTTCCTTTTCCAATGCAACTTATTTTACTACCATTGAGCGTAAGATTCCTTGGAGAATACAACTTCAAAAAAATCATTATAAATTTACTTACAAAGAGTCCCAACTATTGCATTAAAGATTTCCACAATATAGATTTCTATCCATTTTCGTTACAGTATTTGCAGATATAATTTTTGACTCTTTGACCTCCAATTTAATTTTGTGATCGCAAATCTTTTATTCTCATGTCATGACCAGGGTACTTACAAACGTTGTAATTTTTCTCTAATTTCTATTTTATTACTCATACTATTGTAGCTAAGTACCATATCTTTATTTTTATATCCCATAGATAGATTATCTAAAATCACAATCAAATTGAGCTTAAGTGTAAACATCAACGTAATGGTAATCAGCACGAGATTCGCAAAGGGGATCTTTTCGTTTTGCCAGCTTAGCAATGTTTTCCGACAATGTCCACAATATCGCGGTATTCATTACTACAATTTATTTCTAGAGAAAATACAAACAATAAAATCATCCAGTACGTTTAAAAGGGCAGGACAATTCATTTGACTTTTAATTGAATTAGCTTGTTCTATTGGTTTAGCCTGTACTTACGAATTACGTTATAAGTAATAAAATTTCATTTTGATTATGTTTGAATTTTGATAATGATTCACTTTCGTTTTTAATATGCTATTTTGGATTTATATATGTTTTTTTATTTTTTACTAGCTGATCTGACAGACGTTGTCCTGTCCGAATTTCAATAAATTTGTTTGTGATCGTTTTATGAATTTGTGAAAAGCTATTGGAATATATATGTAAACATGTATATTTATATAAAAAATCGGTTATGTCACCCCAAGACTTTCCCAGCAGACAATCCCCCCCCCCCCCCTTCACGCTATACCCGTCAACCCCCCAAGCTCCACCCCCCCAACCGTTTCCCCAACTCCCTTTAAACACCGCCACCCCTAACTCCTGCCCGAACCCCCACCCAAACTCCACCCCCCCAAACACCCCCAACCCCCTAAATCCCCCTCCGAAACCCCACCCCTTTAACGCCTCGCCATCCCAAACGATCGATTTGCATTACTGCAAAACTTTGGCCATTGCACAATTCTTCGAAAAGTTGCAAGTTGGAATTTCATTAATTTGAATATTTAACGGCAACTTGAGTGTTAAATGAACTGTTCGATCGCCTTCCAACAACGTAGCTGCAATTCCTAATGAAGCAATTGCAAGCGCAATTTTATTCTGGAAGCGAATCATTGCCTAAATCAATGCGATCAAAAAGTTTTTCCAGTTCCACCTTTTTTTACCAGTTCCAGCGTCCAAAAAGAAACTTTCACAACTTTTATAAGAGTGTCGTTTACATATTTTTGTTGCTGATTCAACAGCGGAACGTTTCTTCGAACTGATTGTCACAATGCAACGCAATCATATTGTTTTTCGCGTTTCAACTCTTCTACATATAAATGCGTCGTTCCTCGGACGATTGGGCGCTGTCATACTTAGTTAACCTAATACCGTGTTTGATATCATCAAGCACATGTCCTCTGTTAATATCAATGCCTAGTTGTGAATTTCCTCGCTTAGTTGCAAATATGGATTTGATATATCATCAGATATGTATCAGACATATGTACATATGTAGCAAAATATCATCAGATATGTAATTTTTGTATTTGGTCCAGAAATCAATCGGTTTTGATAGAAAGCATGTTAAGATAATTATCGGAAACAATGTTCTTTTTTACAGTTGATTCCAAGTGAGATATTTTGGCATTTTGGAATATAGCAGCATTTGGGTGAATTCGTCATTCTGGCACATTTCAAAATACATATCAATACCGAAATAAATAAATTGGAATATAAATAAAATAACTACATTTGTTCGACAGATTGCAAAACAACACAAAAGTAGAAAAATGTAATTTTGTTATAAATTTAGGCTGGAATGCGTTCTTCCGGATTTTTCTCAAGTTCTTTCAGTAATTTTTTTTTCAATTAAATAAATTCGATTGAAATATTTCCATCCCGAGAGCATAGCGATTAAAACAAAAATAGAATCAACCTAATATGTCGTTCCTATTTAAAAAAAGATGTATATCCATTGTTGTTCGACTTGTGAGTAGAAAAAAAAGCACTTTAAGTTTTTCCCGAATTTTCCAATTTTCTAGGCAACTTTTACAATTTTTCTTTTCGTTAGGACCTCATTTGGACTATTAGGAACATTTAAAAAAATGCCAAATCGGTTTAGCCGTAACCAACGAACCAACGAACAGCATTTCATCAACGCGGAGTACAGAGAGAAGCTTCACTGGCTGTCGACCCGGGAGAAAAGAGACATGCGAGTTCTCTGTGTGCTTTACAAGATCTTGGATGGCGTCGCTCCCGATTATCTTACCGGCAGATTTACTGCACTATCGGCTCATGGACGCCCTCTGAGATCAAAAGACAACCTGCTACTCTCTATCCCTAGTCACAGCAGTGACTTTTTCTCATTCTCTTTCACCGCGCATGGATCCAGTCTTTGGAATGCTTTGCCGAAAAATGTGAGAACCGCGCCAAGCATAACAACTTTTAAAAACAGACTCAGAGAGCACTTGAAATCTTCCACAAAAATCCCTTTCCCCTCCCATTCCCCTCCTTTTTAAACTTTAGCGTCCTTATAGGTGTTAGATTATTTTGGTGTGGCAAATCCTATGCCCACAAAGAGTTAAGTATATATTTCTTTCTATCCTCTTTTATTTTATTTGTCATACTCTTTATACAGGTTAAGTTATGTAGTCTACTCGCAAATAATGTTCATACAATAGTATAGTTTAGCTCTAAAATATTATTTATTTATATAAATTATTATTTTGAAACAAAAAGGTTTTCATTCCAAAGTCTAATCTAATTAGTAGAAACCACTGCTACAATGTAGCTGCGATGATGGCCATCGACGTAATTTAAATCTTCTAATCTTAGATTACTTGTATCTCTAGCAACTTCGATTTCATAAGGTTTCAGAAAGTATTAATCCATTAATTTGTCACACATAAACCCCTGCCCTGTTAACCTCTATCAGCTGCAAAAAAGCAGCGCTTCTAGATCAACTAATAGAGCCTGATGACGTGGGTATGACACAAATCCTGCGAGCGTGACGTGGCCAACCATAACACGACATAAAGCAAGAAGAAATCTTGACCGGGCATCTCTATCAACTGCCTTTGCCGCAGAGCCGCGAAGCGCTCCCGCCAACTTCTTCGCTTGTGTGGCTTATCCAGCGGGCGCCCGGAATGACAGTATGAGACCGCGAACGCGCAGATTGTGTGCAATTATCATAAAAATGTTTTGGCAAGGTTTGCGACTGGCTAGACAGTGCTTGTATAACTTTATGCGGCACACGACGCTGGTAAGGTTGCTTGAATAAGAGCAAACATGTAATGAAATGATATAAATATATTCGTAAGCTTTCTATCTGATCAATGATGGTCTCATACTAAATTCTGGGCGCCGGAGGGATAGCGAATGGTTTCGTGCAGATTGGGCCATAAGATCCAGCTCATATTCAGAAGCCTCCTCGTGCGGAAGGCTACCCCGGGTAAGACTCTCGCGTATCAGGCCTCACAGCCGGTGGACCGGTCTCTCCTGGCGGGATTGCATCCCGACGGTTTGCGCACCGTTCGGTGACGCCAATAGAAAATATACGGTCTCCTAAGCAGCGGGGTAGATGTTGACCTGTTGTCATGCCGCTCTTGAAAAGACATTGAGCCACCCGGTCCCGTGTGGAACTACGGGCAAAGGCCGCCCAGGTACGCGATAAATTCAAATTGAATTACCGCTGTAATACAACAGGTAGAGGTTGCGTAAGAGACTTCGGACCCGTAACCAGTCGGGAGGACGGAGGTATCCTGAAGGTTAATTCCAGACGGAGATATCCTACCAAAGCTGGTTTTTGCTGTCCACCCTAGAACGGGCTAGTCCCAGTTGGGTGACACAAACAAATAAGCAAAAGGTTAAGGTTTTTGCCATTCGGTTCCTGTTATTTTTGTAAGCTAATAATCAATGTTTTATAGTAACTGATTCTTAAATAAATAAATAAATAAAAAGTTAGGGAGCGAGGCTGCCCGCTGTGTACCTGTGAGAGTGGTCACCAGTGTCGGGGTCACCAGTGTGAGAGTGGCCACCCTTCACTTGACTCCAATTGATTGTGAGCGAAGGGTGGTTCTCATCAGGAAGTTTTCTCCGTTATTGAAAGTCGTGGATGTTGAAGTTGAAGTATTTAATCAGAAGGTCTGTAGTAAATTGCCAGTTCGTAACGCCTTGATTGATATTTCGCCGTTGTGTAGGTAGTGTGGGCGCGAGGTGAAGCCGTAGTTGTGTATCCGAAGTTGAAGCGCCGCGATAGATTCGAATATAATGGTAGTCGCGTATACTATGCGTGATTTGTTGACTCGAAGTGAAGTGTAGAGCGCGAGTACTTGTTAATGCGCGGTTACTGCCCTCCAGGGAATGATATCGATCGATCGAAATGTACTGCGTTTTATATTGTAAGCAGTGACGCAATAGTTGTGAGTGGGGTGAGAAATGTATATTAATTTCGTATCGATCAGAAGAAATGACATTAGTCATCACTTGACTGTGCAAAAAATGCCGAATTTAGTTGGAAATCAACTGCACCTGGCTCGTGTAGATTTGAGCGAATTTGCGGTTTCGATTCTGTAGAAATTACTTTTTTGTTGTGGGTATGTTGGGCTGAAGTTCCAACATACCTTTCCCGGTGCCTCGCCGTAAGGCGTTGGCCTCTAACGGGCTTGTTGGCAAAGCTAGACAGTAGACTGTCCCGTCTCTAAGTATTCTACGTTCATTCCATCCGCTGAAAGGACGATCACATATCGTTATACCAGCCTGGGGTGACTGGTTCGCTCGTTGTAGTAGACACCGCCCCTACTGAGTAATGATGGCTCCGCTCTCGGCCTTTACGTTAGCATGCCAGTAGGATTTTTTGCAGGTTGTAAAAGCCTGAATAAATGCCATTTCTGATGTATTCAGCCGAGGCGATGAGTTTGTGCCCGCCACGAAATAGTTTGGTCGATAACAAAGTGACGATGACGTTCAGGTCAATACTGGAGGGAGGAAATTGATGCACTAGTTGCTTTTATGCTTACCTTCTGAAAATGCTAAAACGTATTTTTATTTCGTTCTATTAGTATTTTAATGTATTTTCTTAATATTTGGAATATTTTCTTAATATTTGGAATATTTATTAATATTTGAATTTCTAGGTTGGTGGAGAAGACCTTGTCATGTCACCTTGTATCACACCTCGTCAGATACAAATGAGATCTTCCAGTACCGAGACAATAAAGAGAGAGCAGTCTGACTCCCAAAACTCTATAAGCCGTCAGTTGTCTTGCTGGAATATATCCGAGTCCTTATCTATTAAATGAGGCATCATTATCGACCATTATGTAAGTATTTACCGTCTGGTATATCCGTTGAAATTCGACGTATAAGAAGCACGTATGATACAACAGTCTTTTCTGTAATACTGATGACGACTTAAACATTTCGGTCTGCAGAGGTAACATTAATAATACTGGCGTTTCCATATTACAATACGCTAGGATCAAGTGCAACGGTGTTACTGTTATCACGCGTTATATACAGATTTACGAGTGCAACAGAAGTAGTCTCGCAATTTCCGTTTCATCATTACGACTGGCAAGATTATTTCTCATCGTGCAGATATGTAATAGTGATTTTATCTAAATCTTGCTCAGCTTGGCTCGGCAACAGAAAAAGTCTAACTTCGATACTCCGTTAATAATTATATGATCATTATTATAAGAGTCAATCAATTTTATCAATTTTATATTCCCCTTATTATTCCTACCGCCTTTGATTTTCTAATGCTCCTTTTATGCCATGCCTCGGGAATCAATAGCCTTTCACATTAAATATACCTATAGCAATATCTGACAGATTGGTCTATAATATTTGTATTTAAAATATAAAACAAATTCCATTTTTGTCGTGGCCCAGCCTACTTGTATGAGGTTGCAGAGTTCGTAATGCTTTCATCGATAAGTCTTATAGAAGCGCTGGGCATGCACCGTGATCGATGACATAAAATATTCAAATGTCTGCCAGGTTGAGAATTTCTCGATAGAATTTGTACTGAGTAGGTCAACCACTTTTACTTGAAACGATTACCACAGCCGCTAGACAATTAGAACAGTCCGGCCATGGCCTAATCCGGGCCAGGTTTATCAGTACCAATTTGTGAAACCATCACATTTATAGTGTTCTGTACGAAGGCGTAGATACGGAACCCCGTTGGCGAGACTCCGTTGTCTGTTTCTGTTACACTGAGAAAAATATTGAATTTCCTTCTACAATGTCGTTTTGTTATTAACGTTGTTTACAGAATAACGATGTTTCCATCA
This sequence comes from Micropterix aruncella, assembly GCA_944548615.1. NCBI lineage: Eukaryota > Metazoa > Arthropoda > Insecta > Lepidoptera > Micropterigidae > Micropterix > Micropterix aruncella. Next base: position 25,649,755 of record OX155950.1, read on the forward strand.
TAAGTTTGTTGAATTGTAAGGAATTTTGTTGAAACATTATGTAATATTATACATTATATTACTCGATGATATGCTTCACCATGCTCCGTACGGGTAATACGTAAAAAAACGGCATAAATGTAGCGTTGGGACTGACCATAACCTTACGTATCTAATAAAATGCTGTCACGGTAAAAATGAATGTGCGGAGTAGTTACTATGCCCGTGGCATGATAACTATACCGTTACGCGTCCTGTCGCTCGCTTCGGCTTTAATTTTGTTAGAAGCTACTGTCTGGTTTACTGTGTAAATGAGTCAGTGTGTTGGTGGCAGATTAGATTTAGGCCTGGGCCGTTGTCATTTTTACGTTTAATGTTGGGATGTTATTAGTGTTTTCTATTTTTATGTGACTTCGTTTTTAATTTCTGGTTGTGATACTGGACTTGATTGGTTTTGCTTTAAGACTGAATTTTAGTTTAACTGTTGATTCAAGTAACATAATAAACCCTATGTATTTCGATTAACTAACTATATAACAAAATCATCCATACTCGTATATACAACATTTCGCATGTGAATTTCGCATTTTACTTCTTTACACAAGCACAATTAATTGCTAACAAGTCGCTAGTTGTTACACGCTGTTACACCGAGGGAAGTGTTTAAATATTAAAAATTTAAGTAGATATTGCTCTTATAACAAGGGCAATAATAATTTCATCAAAATCGATGTCCCAACTCCTTTCAGCATTTTTGTTTTTCTTGTATAGTTTAGGATTTCTCCATAGGTGCCAACAGGTAAAAGTCACTAAAAACTCATTGTTGTTTTTATTGAAGTAACGCCCGCTCGGACTGTTTTAAGAGATGATGCTTTCATTTCAGTCCTCTAAGAGTATATACAAACAATGACTACAGTTCCTCATCTCATTTTTACAAAATTTAACGTAAGTATTAGACGTATACAAAACATGTAAATTATAAATATACATATACCTTTTATACAAAACTGACCATTATTCTTTTAACAAAACATAGACTTTAGATATAGAAAACATAGACGCAGGCGTAGCTGCGGTTACAGCTTGTCCTATGTATATATATATATATATATATATATATATATATATATATATATATATATATATATATATATATATATATATATATATATATATATATATATATATATATATATATATATATATATATTGTAATGTACCCACTTGTATATCGTCTGGACCGAACCAGGGTAACTCCTCGCTGAAATGGTATGATCAAATCTAAGGTAATGTCGACACCTATGGGGATTTTTGAAATAGGGAAACATATGGTTCAAGTAAATATTTAAAAAAAATCGCTGTATATTTCAAAAAAAATCGTCATACCATATAACAGTAAAGTGAAGAAGAAGACGAGCAGCCAAACCACGGCCGATCGCCATATTGGCAGTAAGTAAGGCAGCTATCAATTGGAAGCCTCTCGGTAATCCCATCAGTCATTTGCGCCCTTCACCATCTGATGTAAGTGTTCTCAGATCTGTAAGATAAAATAATTTTAAATTGACCATGGCATAGACTCCGATTTTTAAAACAACTTACAAAGTCTCAATTTATGTGAATGAGTTGATGATTCCTCTAGAAACTCTACGGGAGCTAATGGGCATTATGATCCATGTGTTAGGATCTGCACAATTCACAGCACCCATCCGGTAGCCTCCACTTAGAAGAGCGAACCCGGGTAGGACTCTGTGCCTACGGGCCAGTTCCCATTGGAATCGTTCTTCGGGCGCTCCCGGACGGTTTGCGCACCGTGCAGCGCCAGCCACTCGACTGAGCATTCCGACTGATAACCCGGGGAGTCTGGAAACGCTTTGTTTCCTATAGAGCGCGGGTGCTTATTTACCTTACGGTAAACGCTCTTGAAACGACAAATCGGCCACTCGATCTCATGTTAGAGCCGGGCAATGGACGCTTTGGTTTGCGATAGATTCGGTTAATTCCAAATCACCATTTACATAAGGGATGGGGACCGTACAAGCGACCTTGAATCCGTACCCAGTCAGGAGGCCGGGGAAATTCGGCTGGTAGTAAGGGCGCGAGGTTTTCCCGCTGGTTGCACTTTCCCGGTGGCTCGCGGTAAGGCGTTGGGTTTTTAAGGGCGAGTTGGCGTAGCTAGACAGCGGACTGTTTCGTCCCGAGTATTCTACGTTCGCCTCACGGGAGACAGAACGAACCATATCATTAAAACTTCCTGCGATGACGGGTACGCCCGTTGTAGTCGACACCTCTGAGTGATGCAACTGTCCTCAAATCCGTAAGTTAAAATAATCTAGAATTGACCACGTCGCAAACGACGGATTTCTACAGCGCAATACAGATCGCCTAAAACGGTGCATCTGGCACCTAAATTGTCTTCCATCCATCGTCTTGTTAATGAGCTCTAAACATCCGCGAGGAGCGTCTCCAGTATAGTAATGAGGTAATCGCACTTAGTTCGGCTCCACGTGACTAGGAATTTGGCTATGTCACGCACATGAAATAACGTAGCCACGCTTGTTAGTAAGGTTACCTCGATAATTGGTTAAAACAACTAACGCTTCCATGAAACAACATTTCATATTTCATCAATGTAATTCGACACTAACTTCTTTACATCTTCTCTTCCCTTTTTGTTTCAAAGTATACATATTTTAAAGTATAAATCCTAAATTATTATTTAAAGGTATAAATATTTGAGCATATACGTCACGTACATACGTCTCAACTTATACCAATCTATACTAATATTATAAAGAGGCAAAGTTTGGATCTACTGAACCGATTTTTAAAATTCTTTTACCAATAGAAAGCCACGTTATTTGTGAATGTCATAGGCTATATATTAATCCGAAAACTTAAAAGACTTTTTCGTGGTAGTCGGACATCCAAAGTAAATCGGAAAAAACGGTCGAACGAAAACGTTTCTAACTAACGCTGCTTTAACGATGAGAGATATATGATTAAGTTATAGAGAAAAGTTGTAGAGCTTGATAATGCCTACTAAAAAGTCAGCGACAGCATATGTCGTATAATTTAAATTTAAGTATAATTATTAATTTAATTATAATTAATTAACATATAATTTTCTATTTAAGTCACAAAAAGTAGTTTTTTATATTAACAAAATAATTAAAATCGTTAGGGCATGTTTATTGGTCATATTATCAACAATTATGAATTCATATCAAAATAAGTAAATTTATCGTCTCAAGTGTTTAAAACAAAGACTTTCCTTTTACTGCATATAATTTCACTTTTACTTCATAAATGGTTAAAGAGATAAGACACTCACAAATAAGACACTCACAAGAAGACACTCACAAATAACTGTAATACAGTCAAATTGGCATGCAAATACATACATACATATGCAGTAAAAATATAACCCTTCTTTTGGCAGTCAGGCAATAAATCATAGCACTCAGTACTAACCAAACTACACTCATAATTTCATCACAAGTAAAAAGTTATACCGCCCAACGAAGTGGGCACGGGTCAGCTAGTAGTTAGATAAAGGTCTGGAGTTTCATATGATTAAAGTTTTATCTGCTATATTAATAAGGTTTAATCTGCTATATTAATAATCTGCTATATTTAATAATCTGCTATTTAATAAGCAATATTTGGAGAAATATCAATCAAAACGAGTTAACATGTTTTACAGATTGCTATTTTTAAAATACCATAACCCTGTGTTAAATTCAAAATCAGTGAGTTGATGGAACCTTGTAATAAGGTTAAAATCTTTTCAGATTTCTTTATTTTTTCAGCAAAATTCTGCAAAAAATACAGTAAAACATGAAACAAGGAATAATAATGAAATTTCAATTCATGGATAGCTAAAAATATAGAAATTTCATTCTTTGAGATTATTTTTTACATCATTTTTAGAAGGTTTAATAAAAATAACAATAAAGCATTTTTTAAGGAGGTTTGCTATCAGGGATTGTAATTTAAGAAATAAATCCGCCTGTTGTATGTTTGTTGTTAAAATGTGCAATAAAGATTTTTTATCTATTTTTGTTATTTCTTCACTAATTTCTACCAAGTACATTACGTAGTAATTGGAGAGTTTAACAAAACTAAACATTATTTAAAATATTCCTTAGATCTTTGTCTACTTATCTGTGTATAAATGTGGAAATATCTTTTTTTTAGGATTTCATGGTTTACATGTAATTTTTGGTACAACTTTTCTTTTAATTTGTTATATTCGTAGAATTAATAATGAATTTTCTTATACTCATCATTTTGGTATAAAAGCAGCAATTCATAATATTTCAGCAATTGTGATCCTGAGTAGTAATGTCTTTCGGATTTACATGGTTCTGACCAGTAAAACATAAAATATCTCAGTTAAATATACCTTTCTATCCTATATTGTATACGAATGGCTATATCGATGAAACTAATGATTACCACCATATTCGATACCAATTAATGAATATTATTGTTTTTTAGTTCAAATTAGCATTGTTTTTTAATGAGATAACTTATTTAAAGAAGTACCTAATTGACGAAGGGTTACGGGGAAAACCGATCAATGTCATTTTTTTGTGGAAATGAGATAGGTAGGTACTATTTTCCTGAGGGGAAAATTTAAGTTAAATGTATATTTTATTAGAAACTGAAATATATTTGCTTAAGACAAAATATTTTTTCTCACACAAACAAACCCAGGTTAAAAGGACATGTAAGCAAGTAAATTTTTAAAATGGAAATATCAAAAAATCAAAAAGCTTACATTGATCGTTTTCCCTGTAACCCTTCACTTGTAATTTATGGTTCCTATTTATCATGATCGTTCTTTTAAATTTAACAATATTTTTCATTCATTTTCCTTATATGCACAATACGAAAGAATTAATTTTAGTTTTTGGGTGTTTTAGATTTTAGGGCAGTATTTTTTTAATGATTATCATTTTATATAAATCAGTAAGAATCGACTCTTTTAGGAAGGGGGCACATTTTTGTTTTGCATTAAAAAGGAAAACTTTTCGTATTTTATACCTTAATTTGCTTTATTTTCTTGCGTTGTGACTAGAAATATTATAATGTCCCCAAGAAACGGTAAAATATTATATAATCAACGCTCCGTTTATTTGAAACAATGAAATCAAGCAATTACGGTTAACAACGACCTGATCGATACTGACTGAACGATTTGCTGAACTTTTGCCAATAGATTCCAAGAATTTAACACGTTACTATTACTCATTGTTTCAGTGGTTTTTAAATTTATTTCACAATATTTGTATATATAGATGTGTATGGAGGGCGAAACTCACATTTTGTTTATTTTTGTATCCATGTACATTAACAGTTTTTTTCACTGCTGTTTTCAATCCACACTTCAGCACATATCAAAATATCGTATAAGATACATCCCGAAGGTTTCGTATTTTGCTAGACGATTGCATCGATAGAGCGGCGACGTCCGCGTCGCGCGTCGCCGTCGTCGCGTCGTTCCGGCGACCGCTCGAAGCGGCTCTGCATGAAAAACTGAAACTTTCAGCCGCAAAACACATAACTATGCGACGGAGATTATATAAGTAACCTAATAGCCTTATTACTGCGGTCGGTGTGTGGCCACATGTCAGGACCGAACTATTACCGCCCGTCACGGAATATTAAAAGTTACGGAGCGGTTTTTTTTCACCATTCATTTGTCACCATTCAAGTTTCCAATGAATTTATGAAGTGATTCTGCATCGATGCATTCTTGAAAATTTCTTGAATATTATTCAGACATTTCATTATAGCTGCTTGAGCTCGAGTCTTTGACAAAAAAATATTGTGTCACCCCAAGATTTGCTAGCAAGTAGCCAAGTACTTAGAGGGGGAGTCCGGTTTAGAAGGACAAAAAAAAATGTTTTTCATATATTTTTTGACTTAAAGTTGAAATCTGATTATGAATCTTTTATAACAGTTTGAGTTACATTTGAAAAATAGAATAATTATTTTTCAATAGTATAAAAAACTATTTTTTAGGTATTGCATTGTAAGCGTAATATTGCCCTAAACAAAAAAAGTAAACTAAGATATTAATTTTTACATATATATTTTCTTATTATTGTTATAATTTTTCAGAGATTTAAAGAAATAAAATCGATTTCGCCATCAAATTTTGTGTTTAACTATTAAAAAAAATATATTAAAACATCTCTTTCTGATTTTTTTTAAGTTCATATAGAAGAGAATTAAATAATCTTCAAAACATTTTTTGGAACAACTCGATCCGTCAAGTAGTATTTTTTGTATCACCGGCGCAGCACAGAAAAATATGGTTTTGAGAAAAACGCGTTTAAAGTTTTATTAAATGAACAGTAGTATGTTTTTTACACCTGCAGCAATCTGCAACTATCAGCGATTCTAGAGGTAAAAGATTCATGAATCTTTCAACTTAAAGTTATTAAAAAAAACAATGAAATCATTTTTTTGGCCGTCTAAACCCGGCCCTCCCCTTAAGTAATAATTTTGAGTGAGATGTCCCTACGAGATGGAGGATGACCTGCTTGAAAGGAATAGTCGCCGACGAACGCGTATATTGAGGATGCTACGCTATATGCAGCGTTGCAAGGCGGATATTGAGAATTCAATCATTCACGCAAATATACCGGCAAAAATTCAATGTGATTTCGGCTCAACAAGGCATCTGTGTAAATATTTGAAGTAAAAATTTATGTCTAGAAGTCCAATATTTTGAGATTGAATTATGACTAGCGCGCATCCTGGTGGACTGATTTCAATCAACACCTTTTCAACTCTTGCATTAACCAAAAGATGTCTGCATGGCAAATTTTAGCTCAATCGGAATAGGCGCATATATATTAGGCGCTATCGTGTAAGAATACACAATAATACACATATACATATAGACCGACAGACACGCAGCAGACTTCTATCCGGAAATTGTCTTAACCGTCTGGGGGGGGGGGGGGGGGGGGAGAGGGAAGGGCCTAAAAAATATTTCGGTTACATTATTATATTTCATGTATTTTTTAGCACGTTCACAATACTTGCCATAATCGTTGGTTAGTGGGCCGGGAATGTAAAATTGGGGCGGGCTCAGTCATGTCCAAGCCGTAGGGTTTTACCTGACAACGTCACGATATCCGATTCCTTTTTTATTTGCGTCACGATATACGATTCCTTTTTTATTTGCGTCACGATATCCGATTCCTTTTTTATTTGCGTCACGATATACGATTCCCTTGCTTGCGTCACGATATTCTATTTATTTTCTTTATTAATTACTCGCACAAATCAAAGTTGCTTTGCTAGTAGAGGATGCGCCCTTTCTTCTGATTGCATCCCTTCGATTCTGACCTTATATTAGTTTAATATACCATATGCCGACAATCATCCAATCATCTAAAAGTTTGATATATATAAAACTCGGTTATCGATATGCGAGCTAGCGATATATACTGCCCGCAAAGTTTGTCCGTTTGATTAAAAACTTTGGAACGACTTCTGATTACGACTATACCGCCAGGGTTATTGTGACCAAATGCATATGTAGGCAAATCAATATAGTGTATTTTTTGAAAAGTAGTGATCATAACAAAAAGTACAATTATATAAATAAATGAGTACACTCAATAATGAAAATAAGTGTGCGTTGCCTCCGCAGCTAATCTCTTCGGTGCTCTCGTGACTCTCCTGGTCATTGGAGGCTTTTTGGATTCCTCCCAAGCCGCTCTTTCTTCTTATTGCCTTTTACTTCCATTCTGATCATATTTAGTTTATTTGTGCTGAAAATATTGGAAAATGTTAATTTTTCAAATTTAAAAAATAGAAAATTTTGGTTTTTGAAGGAATAGATTTCATTTAAAGTTTCCCGGTATGAGAATTTGATGGATAGTAAAATCAAATGTTAACAAAAGGCGTTACGTTTAATGACAGTAAAGTTCAAAAAATGGAAGGTGTGCGACATTACTCAAAGGAGGCCATAACTACGATGAGATTTGCCAGCTTCCGAGTCAACCCATACTGACAATACATCAATCAATTAATTGACGATGATTGATTGAGGATGATTGATTCATGATGATTGATTGATGATGATTGATTGATATTAATTGCTTGATGATGATTGATTGATGATGATTGATTTATATTAATTGCTTGATGATGATTGATTGATTATGATTGATTAATTGATTGATTCATGATTGATTGATGATTGATCAATTGATGTTTGAATTATGATTCATTGATTGAATGATTCATTGATTTATGGATGTTTGAATGATGATTGATTTATGAAGATTAATTGATGATTATTGATTCATGATGATTGATTGATGATGATTAATTTATGATGATTGATTGATGATGATTGATTGATGGTGATTGATAATGATTGATTAATGATGTTTGAAATAAGATTATTGATTGATGATGATTGATTTATGATGATTACCTAATTATGATGATGGATAGAGGATGATTGATTAATTATGATTGATTGATGGTGATTGATTGGTGATGATTGATTGATTGATTCATTGAACGATCGATCAATCAATCAATCAATCTTTTGATCAATCAATCAATTTACCCCTATTGCCTATTGTATATTCAATAACAATAGCTCTCAAAGAGTGAACTTCAGTCGCGCGTCGGAGCTGACAAGCACATTTTTTAAAAATATTGGACCATCACAGATTCAGGATCAGGTAGGGCATATCAATCGCTTTTGAACGACACCCCGATCGGCATCCTAGCTTACGGGTTCGCGAATGCCTGCAAGCTATGCGTAAGGTATCCCTATATTTCTGTTTCTCCTTTTCGCCCGCCACACCCATAGATTGGGTCCGTCGCAGCAATAACTTGATTAGCTAGAATCTTACTCGTGTAAACCATCTGAATTTAGCCGATCGGTTACTATCGCTTCACTACTCACCGAATTATCGATCACGAATTTCGGGAAATTTTCGTAGCATCGAAACTTTTGACCTGGCCACCAAACCGATTTTGTATCAAATCGAATATACAGAGGTTTCCAAGTCGAAAAAATCCCTGCTTGTCTAAATATATATGCTTTTACTGATTACTGCGGTTCTGAGCCCAACGCGTAGGAGCAACTAAACCATGCAGTAAACGCATCGTAAACGATCAAGAAAGAAAACGCGTAGTTTCAAAATAAACACACATATCAAAAAATATGAGAATTGAACTGTTTATTTTCTTTATATCGTAATAACAAGGCATATGCCATGAGGCATCAATGTGATCAGCAAGAGCTAGACCACAGTCGGCTGTTTTCTTGCAGACAGAAGGGGCATCTTGTAGTTCCAATGACGGCAGATTTGGGAAATGTCTGACAATGTTGCGACTTCTTGGTTTTTTTTCCCCTTTTTTTTTCTTTTGCAAAAGCATGGCATTTTATTGTTGCAAGCATTTGAAGGTATATTCATATTTTCGAGATAAAGGATATCTAAAATTGTTTGGATAAACTTTGACTCTTGATACTATATTTGGACTCTTGAATAGCAAGGGAGAAATAGGATTATTCTGTAGTGTTCCTCAATAATATTTTAAATAATTAAATAAATTAATAAATAAACGACTGCATGATGTATGCATTCGGTTCATTTTCGGTCTACGGTAGTATGATCACGTGAACGAATATAGGGCACGACTAATTTGGCTGCAAATACGCCAAAGGAGAGGGCATAAGGTCTTGTGTATCTAGTATTTTTTAGAACTGGTGGATAAACTCGATCGTCTGCAGAATGTTTGCTTGCGATTAATCTTCGGTATACGCTAGTCATTTGACTGAATTTAAGACTCAATTGTAGGGGTTGCCCATACGCCAAAGGAAAAATGTACACCTACTAAATGGTTTTTTGTAACCCTAACAGACTTTGTAGTCATATATTTGTATTCGTTTATTTTAAATTTAACTTGATTACTTCGATGTATACTGTAAGAAGACAATTAAAAATAAGGTTATCAAATTGTCGACTAAATAATATCACTTTAGTGATAAATCCGTCATTTGTTCAAAAATTGTTTTATTTTATTAAAATATTCATTAAATAAAGTTATTTTTAGCACAAAAAAGTCAATTTATTCTACTCTACCTACTTTCACTTTGCATTTTCTCATCGTCTTCGCCTTCCAACTTTTCAGACCTTTAGACTTATAGCTTCTTTCGGGCTCTGACAATCTTTTAAAAACCTTTCCCATAGGACGGATTTCTTTGCGTATTATTTTAGCGTAGTTTTGGAATAGTCTTCCGCTTAACACAAGTGACTCATCTTTTGTATAATCCTTTAAAGCTCAGCTTTCACAACCCATATATACTCTACATAACCCATATATACGGCTACTCTCCCATATATAATACTACCCCTATAATACTACTCTATAATATCTACTTTATAATACTAACGGGTGGGGCATAAGCTACGCATCGGTTTTGAAGGCCTGTAGAATAAAAACTATTCAACTTACAGAAATAAGGTTTATATTATTTCATTCACTAGATAATCTAGTTTTTACATTAAATTTTAGAGATTTGAACTCTCGGATGGCGGCCGTCAGTAGCGATGCACTCTTGAAAGCGATTCCGGAAGTTTTAAACCGCTTGTTGGCACATTCGGATGGGTAGAGCCATAACTTCCTCTTTGATTATCTCCTTAAGTTCTTAGCCCAATAGCGAAAATTCTGTTTATTAACAGCTCTACAAAGTTGGAAGTGGGCATCGTCACTACTTTGATAACAGAACGGATATTCTCAAAAAACGTTCGTACGTTAAACCCGCGACTTTCTCTCGTCCAAACCATGGCGACAACTGACGCTATGAAAATTAGATGCTTCCACGAACACGACGAGACCCCTCCCAACTTCCCCCCACAACCACAGTCCGAGCGCTGACCATTAATACCCGATGCGTATCTTATGCCCCATCCTGTACCCCTTCCAGATGTAGGTAATCAGTTCTTTACCTTTTTTTCTTCGTCTTCGTCATTTTACTTTTTAGCTTTTTAGTATTCTTGTATGTTTGCAACTTTGTTATGCGCTCATCGATATTATACCAAAAGTTATTGCTGAATTAAAATGTATGCGAATAAAGAATTTTTAATATTAATAATAAATGTAATTATTTCCAATTTTGCACTCTTTGTGCAACGCACTACTGTACCAATCCGTATATGTTAGCTGTTAGACATTTTCTTTTGGCAATAAGCTCGCCGGCGCCGTTTTGTATGTCTTTATATGCAAAAAATAGTTAATTATTTTTCCAATTTAATAACAATTATTTATTATCATTATATAGCCTGCCGTTCTTCCAGCAGCTTTTGGTTCTTCTCCCCGAACCTAGGAAGGGCGCGATTAATATAAATACTACATAATTGACAATTAGATTAAGTATAAAATCCGGGTTACTAGGTTAATAGGTCGGATAATTCAACGTTTAAACAGCGAAATTACCCCTAAACTCATAAAGCATACAATTAATTGTATACATGGACTTTGTTAAAATTTCGGTATAAAGTTTGAGTCAGTATCTGTCGTTGTAGCAAACAGTTCAATTAAAACAGGAGATATTATACCTTCTTGAGGTGAATTATAAAATTTCTTGTCGTGAGGTTTTGAAGGCAGTACTGGCGAATTAATAACATGTGTCAAGAAAGGCACACAGCAACACCCTGCGCTACGCACTTAAACTTTTTAGTGCGAGCTGTCTTGGTTGGATTGGACGATTTACCTAATGCGGTGTTCGAATTATTTGAGATAGGCGTGTTTTTGTAGATTTCAGGTATGAACTGGAAATAAGTTTGAAAGTACCTAATTCTTTGATATCAGAAAGATCTGGATATCTAAAATGCATCCAAGGGAGGATGAATAGAGACAAGCCCACAGACATTTTGGACAAATTTCTTGTTCCTACTCCCCAGATCCAGGTCCTACTTTTATTTGTTAGAAATCATACTATAAGTATAACGGCTACTTGAATGATAAAGAAGCCTGGTGTTAATATAACTTATTATTCTTATAATATTCTCTCTTACGTGTTTGACGGATCTGAAAAATATGGATTACATCTTTCAAAAATGGATTTTCTCTAATTGTCCTTTCCAGAGCAGATCAAAGAATCCACCGGAAGAGATATAATACCCTACTATTATTTCTTTATGTTCAGCATATGCCGGGGTGACAATCACAACGGGCAAACTCGTCAGTCACCCTAGGGAGTTATAACGGTCGTTCTGTCTCCCATGGAGTGAACGTTAAAGACTTAAGGACAAAAATACGGAGCTGAAAAACTTTTCACATCAACAAACCACTATCTACTCGTAACTGCACCGACAAGCCCTAAGAGTCCAACGTGTTTCTGCTAGGCACTGTAAACAGGAACCAGCGGGTTGAATTAGCTCTCTGACTACCGGATTTGGACGGATTTCTCTATCCTCCAGTCTGGTCCCAGATTTAAAGTCGCTTGCGTGGTCTCTACCTGATGCTAACGGTAATTCAATTCGAATTTATCGTCGACCATGACGCCTTTTGCCCTTCAATATCACACGGGATCGGGTGGCCAACGGGTCGTTTTAAAGGTGGCTGATATCAGGTCAACAACGACTCCCGCTAGGAAACGCACGTTTCCAGACTCCTTCGGTTATTCGCTGGAGTGTACAGTCGATTGGTCAACTCTTTACTATGAGTAAACCGCCTAGTATCGCCCGAGGTGTTCCCCCAGATTGAAGCCTCCGATCCCATCTGCCCGTGACTGGGCTTTCAGCCGCAGGCAGGGTTCACAGAGTTCTTTCCAGGTTATTCCTTCTTCTAGGAGGCTACCGTATGGGAGCTAAACCGTGAGTTGAGCTGACCTAAGGTAACAGACAGGTCATCAGGCCCAAGCTGAACGGAACCGTAAGGTACCAAATGTGTTCAGCATTTACGGAATGTTACGTTGAATGCTTTTTTATTTTTTACGGATATCTGACTAATATTTTCCATAGCCATGAAATGGCTGCATGAAGATATCATTTACCCAGTTGGATACTAATCGATAGGTAGTTCGCTGTACGTTTGCATGGCAATTTAGTATTTACACACGCACACTACCGCACACTCACGCACACACCTAACGCTCTCGAATACATCCTGCTGGCCCATTCAAGCGCACCGTCAAACGGTTAGATCCATTGTACATAAAGGTCACGGCACACAATCATATCAGCTGATACCACAACTTCATCGTCGTCTTGATAGAAACATACCAGTCAATACCAGACACTATCTAATTTTTAGTAGGTAAGTCATCTAGATTTGCTGTTACTTGCAAATTTTGCTTTTAGAAAAGGAGGCAAGAGTCTAGTGTTTCATTTCCTGGTTCCCGATTTCCAAAAAAACGATTCCGACCCCGGGAAATTTCAGTCAGGAATTCTCGAAATTCGGAAATGGGATTAGGAATCAAAAATTTGTATTTTTTGCCCTCGGCGCTTTGCGCGAAGCTACATTACTAGTAAGTAGATTTTCTGGTCCATATTTTCTTTTTTTTGTACCTACTAGTTGTACATGTCCACGCGTCGCTTTGGCTCAGTGGAAAAGAAAGATAAGAGAAAGTAGGTACACGTTTCTAATATGACATCTTTATAATAGGTATATAAGAACACGCGCGTATTCGGATGCAAAGTTGTGTCACAATGTCAAAGCAATCGGTGTAGAACTTTCGGAAATTCAAGATTTTGAACAAACGTTTACATTTTTATTTATATATATTGATATATTAATTAATTGAGTGTGTAAACTTTTTCGAGACTCATAATTCAACAATTCAGATTTTTTTGTTGATAAAAAACTAATTCCGTCAAAAATTCTGGCCATATTTAGTATATTTTTTATGAATCTTCTCCAAAGTAATATAAATTGTTTAAACTATCTGAATATTTAAAACTGATAATAAAGAATGGGTTCTTCTCTCACCACCGATTTATTGTACATATATCTATACTAATATTATAAAGAGGTAAAGTTTGTGAGGTTGTAGGAAGTAATCTCTGGATCTACTAAACCAATTTTTTAAATTTCTTTACCAATAGAAAGCCACATTATTTATGAGTGTCATAGGCTATATATTATTCCGAAAAATTAAAACACTTTTTCGTGGTAGTAGGATTTCCAAAGTAAGTCGGAAAAAACGGTCGAACGAAAACGTTTATAACAACGCTGCCTTAACGATGAGAGATATATGATTAAGTTCTAGAGAAAAGTTGTAGAGCTTGATAATGCCTACAAAAAAAGTCAGCGACAGCATATGTATAACTTTTATATATAAGTCACAAAAAGTAGTTTTTCAAATTAAAAAAATAATTTAAATCGTTAGGTCATCATGTTTATTGGTCATATTATCAACAATCATGAATTATTATCAACATAAATAAATGTATCGTCTCAAGTGTTTAAGAACAAAAGACTTTTCCCTTTTACTGCATAAATAGTTAAAGAGATAATACGACATAGGTATGGAACCGCGACCGCGTCGTCTATCTATACTTCTATACTAATATCATAAAGAGGTAAAGTTTGTGACGTTGTAGGAAGTAATCTCTGGATCTACTGAACCGATATTGAAAATTATTTTACCAATAGAAAGCCACGTTATTTGTGAGTGTCATAGGCTATATATTAATCCGAAAAATTAAAAGACTTTTTCGTGGTAGTCGGATTTCCAAAGTAAGTCGGAAAAAACGGAAAAACTTTTCCCTTTTACTGCATATAATTTCATTTTTACTGCATAAATGGTTAAAGAGATAAGACACTCACAAATAAGACACTCACAAGAAGACACTCCCAAATAACGGTAATATAGTCAAATTGGCATGCAAATACATACATACATATGCAGTAAAAATATAACTCTTCTCTTGGCAGTCTCAGCACTCAGCACTAACCAAACCACACCCATTATTTCATCACAAGTAAAAAGTTTTACCGCCCAACGAAGTGGGCACGGGTCAGCTAGTCATTTATATATCGGTGATACCTTTGGATACCAATACAACTAGAGTTGTCAACTACAACAGGCGAACCTGTCACCTCAGAAAGTTTTAACGAAATGTTCGTTTCATCTCCCGTGAAGTGAACGTAGAAGACTTAGGAAAAAATAGTCCACCGTCAAGCTCCGCCACATGCCCGTAAGAGGCCAACGCCTTATCCGCGAGATAACCAGGTATGTTACCCAGCGGGTTTACACTCACGCCCTTACTTCCAATTGCGACCAGATTACTCCGGTCTCTCGACTGGTTACGAGTTCGAGGTCGCTTGCGCGGTCCTCTCCCTTACGAAGCAGTGAAACAGTGTAAACCGAATCTATCGCGAACTACGGCATCTTTTGCCCGGCTGTTCACCCGAGATCGGGTAGCCGATGGTCATTTCAAGAGCAGTCACCGTAAGGTCTGCAACCACCCCCGCTCTATAGGAAACAGTACTGCTTCCAGACTCCCCCGACTGTTAGTCAGAATGCACAATCGATTAGCTTACGCCGCACGGTGCATAGACCGTCAAGAGCGCCAGAAGATTGACTCCTAGGGGAAACTAGCCCCAAGGCCAGAGTCCTACCCGGGCTCGCACTTCATGCGTGGAGGCCACCGGATGGGTGTTGACCCGTGAGTGTGACCAACCCTGAACAAATGGGTCTTCGTGGCCAACTCAGCAAGGGCCCGGCCCATTAGCTCCCAAATTAGCTCCCATTAGGATACCGATACACTTTGAAACACGCCGGCATCAAGAATACAGTTTTATTATTATTACACAGCCCAGAGCTCACAAAGAGCTACATAAGCCATCGATCGCCATCGACTGAGGGACGCGGTGAATTATGGATAAAAAAAATATTTAACTATAAGGGAAATGTCGTTCCCTTTAATTGAGCAGAGAAATCCTCACCATGGCCTACGTTTTTAAGCTGATCCGGGGGCAGAGTTGATAATCCAGGCATGCTAGAGAAGAGTTGTCTCTTTGTTCCGGATATTTATAATCGAGCTCGGTCATATACTCTATTTACAAAGCCCTCCTAGCGAACCTTCAGTGGAGTCGAAAATCGGTAGGCCTTCTTACGCTTGCTTTACGGCATGCTCTATGCTAAATGCGCGTTGCTCGACAACAGATCTCGATATTTTTACAGCGAGCCCACATCTCTTCAAGATGTGGGCATTGTGCTACATATTCATGTCAGAACTCTTTTATTTTTAATTGTTTATGCCTGCCTAATCAATACTTGTTATATATGTACTAATATCGATTAACATGTTTATGTTTTAGGTAATGAGGTAATGTTTGTAAGTTTGTATGTAGGGGATATTCTCCAAAACTACTCATCCGATTTCAAAAATTCTTTCACTATTAGAAAGCTACATTATCGAAAAATGATATAGGCTATATTTTATTGTGATACATATTAGTTTTCAATACAAAATCAAGAATTTGTAAATCAAGTCGGAGAAAATGTGCTGGTGATGTGTTTATCGGTTTGCGCTGATAGAACGGTTTGGTATATTTAAAACTATGCCAAACAAAAACGTTGGCCTCAAGGAGATCTATAAAAAAGTCCGCAACAGCATATGTCCAAGTTTTATATTTAAGCTACAATAACTGCTTTTATGTCTCAAAAAAATAGAAGTGCTCTCTGTTAGAATTCGCGAGTATAGTTAAAATATTGTTCGATATTTGTCATTAGCATTTATTAAAATTACGGATTAAATATCGATTAAGCGCTCTCTGTTGGAATTTGCGAGTACCACTAAACGCCTACTTTTGTTGATTAAAATTTATTGAAATTTCGACAGGACAACGTCTGTCGGGTCAGCTAGTTACAAAATAAATTGAAATGAAATGAAGGGTCGGCGGCGAACATATATCTTTTGCAAAATTCCCGGTTCCCGGAGATTCTCGGGAATAATGCTGTTTGTTTTCCAGATCCCGGGATCGAAAAACAGCCGCGTATTGGGAAACTATACATAGTCTGTAGTTTACTAACTAGATCGTAGAGGTTTGCAGTTATCTCTTCTATCTCTTCGGAAATCGTTAAGGACAATTGATTAAAATATTTGTTTGCAGAATATCCCCCGCCGAAATAATCCCCAGACTCCCCTATATTGCAATCATCGCTGCGATTCCGCTGACGACATGAATCATCCGCACAACTGCTGATAGATATACATTAACATTGATTCGTATTATTGCGGCGACCGTTCGGGAATAGCGCGCAATCCACTTGACCACTGCAAGCAAATTATAATTGTATGCAATTAGTTCATTGCGTAGGTATATAAGCGGGTTGACGTATGCACTGCCGTGTACGGAAGAGCTAAATTATGTAAGGTACAGGCTATTATGGCACATGCACATAATACATAATACAGAAAGAAAAAAATCGGTTGTGTCATCCCAAGACTTTCCCGGCAAGCAGACAATCCCCCCCAATGCGCTAAACTTCTTAACCCCTCTGTTTACCCCCCCCCCCCCCCAACCTCTTCTAAAAATACTTTTATAAAAATTATGTACTTTTTTCTAAAATACGGTTTTTTTGCGTAGCTTGTAAGTAAGTATACGAGATATTCCAACCGAAATGAGATATTTTACAACGTGATTTCGGTCCAACGAGGCATCCGTGTGCCGAATTTCAAGTCTCTAACTACAATATTTCGAGATTGAAGTATGACTAGCGCGCCTTCTGGTGGACTGATTTCATCTACAACTTATCAACTCTTGCCATGACCGAATGGTGCCTGCATGCCGAATATCAGCTAAATCGGATGAAACATTTGGGCTCTATCGTGGAGAAATACACACACATGCAAACACACACACACACACATACATACACACTCACACAGAGAGACAGACAGACAGACAGACACACACACAGACTTTAGTCTGGAAATGGTCTTAATCGCCTCGCGGTATAGGGGGTCAAAATAAATATATCCGTCTTCAAGTCGAAAAAAAAATTGTGCGTTCACAATACTTTACCTCCTCGTCGGTTGGTAGACCGGTAAAGTAAAAAAATGTTTTGTATTAAAAGTAGACGAATACCTTAAACTTAATTAATGTAGTTGTCACTGAACATTATTCCAAGGTTGCATACTCTACTCGTTAGGTTCAACCCACCTATATAAACCTTAATTTGACCTCGCTGGTTATAGAGCTACTGTAAACCTGACCCTTTAGGTCAACGCATTACCGATGTGGTTACAATCTGATAAGACGAGTATTCATTGCATGTTGGCCGTTATTGGGGGGGGGGGGGGGGGTAAGAAGAGGGCAACTAACCCCTTGGCGTGTTAGCGCGATTTACCCTACACCAAAACAATTGTAATTACTCCAGCTAGCATAAAGAAGCAACCCTATTGTGCAGGAGGAGGAAATGCAGCTGAAAACATCATAAATCTACCAAATCGTAGCAGCGGTGTAATGTAGAGCACGTCGAAATATATACCGCCAAAATATTTCAAAAAATCATTTAAAAAGCCTTAAAACGTTGCTTATAGTTGGTAGAACGATCAGCATCGTTATACCTTCATGGAGTGGCGGTTTCGCCCGTTGTAGTTGGTTGCAATGTATTTAATTGTCGCGTAGAATTTTGGCATTCTCTGTCGACCAGTTTACAGCTGTTGATTAGGTTAGTCAATCTCGAGTGTTCCATGCGATTTTCTATAAAAAGGTCACTAAAAACAGTTGCTGGAGACGTGCGTGAAAGGGACAATTCGGACTCTACATACCGTAGGCACAAGTCTCGGAATTCGCGATTTGACAGCGAATCCCGAAAAACCACGCCAAATTCGGTCGAAATTCAAAGTCATGTTTTCGTTTTCTTTGATTGCCGAGGTTTCGAATACTTAATACTCCTTACTGAGCTGCAGAGAGGCAAACGGGCCACACACAATATTTTTTGGGCGTTATAACGCGACTCCGAGAAACGGTCGCTTGAAAGTGCAGCTTTTGTGGAACAACAATTCTTGAATATTGCTCCACGATAATGTGTCAGCATTAGACACATCGACACTTGGAAAATATAGCTTGCTAAATTTGTCCATGGCCTTTGGAATTTAAATGGACCATAGGCAAATTGAGCATTCTAAAATTTTCAAGAATCACCACTACACGAATTTTGGACCAAAAACTCAATGAATGTCTGACCAAAAACCGCATTCACCAGATATGACCCCGCGTCACTTTTCTGTTCCTCAAACTTTAATTGCATTTTCAAGAAAGGCGTTTTGAGTCCATTAAAAAAATAAAACACAATTCGCAGACAGAGCTTGAGGCCATATTAGAAAATGCCCCTTAGAAGTAGTTTTACGACCGCATTATTCGTCTGTGTAATTATATCACATCAATGCATAGAAGAATAATTTATACAGCTGATTCCTAAAAGTATTCATGGCGAATACTGCGTATGAAATGGCAGGTCTCCATGGAGTTATAAAACGAATTTGATACCGCAGGCAGATTCTGATGCCTAATCATGCAGTAGTGTAAATCCCGATAGGCTTGTTCGCGTGACATGGGAGGTATCATAGCACATAGAGTATTAAGGCCTCTGTATGATTTCTGAAACTACATGCGAGATGACATCTCAGCAGTAATAAGTATTATTATGTATGGGATCGGATTACGGTAGGTTAGGTTACTGTGGTAAGAGCATCTACTTTAATATCCTATAACATCCTCATCATAATAAATACTTACAGTTGCTTTTTAATTTATTTTTGAAAATATGATATAGATGCAAATAAGTGACCACTGCAAATAAAGTTTCGACTAAATAAAGTATTGTCCTCCTTTATGAGGCAGTGTATACACTTTATAATAGAATTCCTAAACAAATTTAAAGTTACTGGGTAAACAACTTAAGTCCCTCGTCAAAGACACTCTCTGAGGACCGTAAGCTTTCGGTAGAGTATTTTCTAACCTTTGCGTTATTTACATTTTTGATACATAGTAAAATTAATGTAAATCATGTAAAGCATGATGTAAATCATCATTTGCATAGCTATGTTATGACACCTTTTGTGAAAATTGGTTTAATAGATTTTATATAAATTGATGGGACATACTTGCCCCTGTGGTCCAAAAAAATGCAAAAATACAATTTTTTCCAAAATTTTATTATTTAACTCAGAAATTATACTAATCACACTAAATGGAAAAAATCTAATTGAAAAAGTCACCATAAATATTTTATTTATTTATTTACAATCACTAGAGTTCGTTGGTCATTCGCGATATTTTTATTTAAAAAATACGATATTAGTTAGTTAGTTTGTCTGGGCTATTTCCCGCACTTGGCCTCTTGATTGGGCCGTTGTGCGTGGCTCATGTTTCTATTTATGTTACTCCAGCCAACTCAGGCTGTCCCAGAAGGTTAGCAGCCTGTTTAGGTTGCTACAGGCCTCCGGGACAGATGCTGGAGATTGTAGTATTCTTGCCCGTTGCTCTGCCACGCTCCTGCATTCCATGAGCACATGCTGTGGCGTTTCTTCTTCCTCCATGCATCCTCTGCATAGAGGGCTGTCTGTCACACCTATGGTAAACAGGTGTTTGTTTGTTTAGGGGACAGTGGAAAAAAATACGGTATTATTTTATATATTTTTTTCTAATATTGAAATTCTGATGTCTTAATAACATGGAAAAAATATAATTTATGAATTATTCGTATTCGATCATTTTTTAAATGATGTTTGAAATTATGGGACACATATATCCCATGGTCATTGAAGGGTTAGAAAGCATATTAATAAACAGACGTTTACTTAACTGATAAAGATGCATGATATTAATCAATCTACATAAATATGTGTTTTTAATACTATAAAGTATCCAAAGACTATCTTTATTGACTGTTACAATTTAAGACTCTTTTATTAACCTTTAAATAACTCTGTCTTATCTTCCTCTTCTATAGAAACGAAAACAAGCTAATTTTGAATTGTTTTTAGCATTCATTTTTTATCAAAGAAAATACATATCAACGTATACAATTATTATTATTATTATTCTATTTTACCATACGGAAAAATAGGGAGTTTTTCCTACGATGAAATATAGGGTATATTTTGTAATCTTCACTTCCGCTTGTGGTGTCCACTTTCCTAACAATAAAGATATATTGTTATAAATATATTTGTTTTTCCCTGACCCTATTTGTTTTTCTGCTTTTCTCTTTTCTTTATGTTTTACTATCCAATGGCTAGAACGTCATCGATATGGACATTCACGAAAGTCACCTGACGAAATATATATACGAACGGATATATATATATATATATATATATATATATATATATATATATATATATATATATATATATATATATATATATATATATATATATATATATATATATATATATATATATATATATATATATATATATATATATATATATATATATATATATATATATATATATATATATATATATATATATATATATATAAAATAATATATATATATATATATATATATATATATATATATATACATACAGATATATATATATATATATATATATATATATATATATATATATATATATATATATATATATATATATATATATATATATATATATATATATATATATATATATATATATATATATATATATATATATATATATATATATATATATATATATATATATATATATATATATATATATATATATATATATGTATATATATATACGGAGTATACACAGGAAAATATAATATTATATAAAATAATACGAAGTGTTTACATTTTATAAAAGTGCAAAAAGAGATCATCTGGTTCTTTCCAACGTATTTGCCTTGAACAAAAACTTTTAAATTTGATTGATTTGGCATATATACAATAAACATAAATCTTATAAAGCAATATTTTAATTTTAATAATCATCGAATACTTGGGGCCTCTATCGGCGAAGTATCAAAGGTTGCTTTCTGCAGCATGTTCATTGCGTAGATCGCCGTTAGATAGTGCTGTCAATTTTGCAACTTTATGAGTCGCGTTATGCCAAATTTTAAAAAGATTTCAATAATCTTTTTTTTAAATATTATTTTAAGCTTATTTTTGGTTTGTTTTTAAGGGCCTACTCAACAATAATAAAAAGTTTTTTGCAGACAAATAAGGTCAACGTCCAAAGCCAAGAGAGTGAAGAACGAACACAACCACCGAAAGATGAATGAAACGAAACAACTTTCACCGTCGCCGTTGATTGCTTCTCGCGGACAAGTTTGCCAAAAACAAAATTGTATTTTCTTTTATATACATTCCAGATACATTCCAGTCAAAATTGCCAAGAAATGGGGACTAGGTATCTTTGGTCGGCTACATGTGATTTTTGTCAGGTTTATATAGTTTCGTTTCGGCTCCTGACCTAACACCCCCCCCCCCCCCCACCCCCTGGGTAGGCCGGAAACATATTATACGTGAGGCACACCGAAATGACCGGAAATAGGAAACACGACGAACGATAAATAACTAAACATATTTCTATTATTTTTAGAAGTAACATCAATTAAACTCAATGTATTTTAGTATTCGCCCGAACCAACCTTGAAACTCCAATTCGATTTCGATTTCTTGAAACTTCAAGTAATTCCAATTCGAAGTTAGGGTTCCTAAAATGGCCGATTTGAACGTTTGGACAGTTTTTTCAGGGTCTTTAAATCGCTTATCTTTTATTCCCGGAAATATAAAATAATCATGGCGACTCAGGTTAGGACTGTACGGAGGATCGTCCCTCATCTAAATGATGTCATGCTCCAGAAACTCTTGGTGGAAGCTATGTGACGTCTCGGGTTACTCCCACGGCATTTATTTATCATTTCTAGCAAACGCTCATTAGCATACCAATCGGTGGTAGATGTTCTGCGTTCTTATAAAGGAATTGTGCTTATATATTCAATTTTATTATGAACAAAGCGACCATTTTCTTCGCTAATCCGTGAGAACGGACAACTTTTGTAGGCTTAAGCTCATTTTAGAAGATCCAAACAGCTGACTGGTACTTACTTTTAGGCTCATGTTATGATTATATCACTTGAGACGTTGCTAAAACAGCATGCGACATTCCTTCGTCATTAAGACGAGCCGCCTTTTGTTCGACAGTCAAATTAAGCGGTGTCCAACGGGACACTAGCTTTCTAATAAAAGCCCAAAATGATTTGAATCACAGATATTCCAATGTCCAAAGTAACTGCAGTTGCTGTATATAAGAAAAGAAATAAAAAAGCAAGGATGGTACGCCTCTCGTTTTCTTTTACTGCAATTAAATTATATTTCAAAATCTTCTATACTCTGGCCAAATTTTCAGTTCCCATTTTACACTGTGAATTTAATAGTTTCACCTTTATTACTGCGAATATATTAAAATTTTCGATATAACAACTTTACTTATCATGAATCGGTGGTATATTTTGATGTGAAAACGTCTTAAAAACTCCAAATTAAGTTCCCGCCAGAGTTAGCGATGGAAAGCATTTGTTGTCTGCAAATTTTTGAATATATCTCGTGGTCTAAGGGTTCTGGCGCAAAGTAGCGTGTATATTCTGAGTGTATTCAACCTGCGTGTTTGTATCCTTACGTCATCTAGCAGGGGAGGCGTCGGATAGGGTTCTCGAACGCGGCCAACGAATCAGTCATAACTCCGCATAGGTAAGGGTTACGTGATCGATTATTGGGTTATGACGTGTAGTCCTTGCAGTGTTCTAAACTGTGAGCTGAGCAAAAAATTAAGTCGCCGAGCGAAAAGATTTTCACGAAAGATGTTTTCACGCAAGAAAGATTTAAGAGAAAAAAGGAACCTAGTGTAACTAGGTTAGTAGGTAGTGAAACTATCTACCTATATTTTTTCAGAATTTTAGGATACGTATTTTCTGTGTCATCTAAGTTTCAAGTAAAAGTGGCAAAAGCCCCATGGAGCCCCAGAGACTGGTCCCTTAAGACAATTAACAACCAGTGTTACAATTACAGTAAGACAATTCTATTCTATTCTATACAATTAACAACAACAATTACCAGCATGATTTCTAGTACTAGTATATTCCGAAATAGTAGATTCGCGTTCATTTCTTCGTAATCTAGCGCCGAGACTTTATAATCCTGCCAAAAAACAAACTACGCGACTATTTTTAACTATACATGCAGTACATTGCTATTACATATTTATTAATAATATTAAATTTATGATACCTATATATAAATATATATTTATGGAACATTTATTTTTATACTATAAATATATATTAATATTACTGTTATATTGCTATTATATTTCTATTTATACTATAATTATAAAGAAGTAATGTTTGTAAGTTTGTATGTAGTGGGTAATCTCCGAAACTAATCATCGGATTTAAAAAATGCTGTCACTAATAGAAAGCTCCATTGTCGACGAGTGTTTTATTGTCATAAATGTTGGTTTTAAATACGAAATCACGATATTTGTAAATGAAGTCGGAGTAAAATGAGCTGGTGAGTTGTTTATCGGCGTGCGCTGACGAAACGGGTTGATATATGTAAAAACAATATATGACAAAAATATCGGCCTTAAATAGATCTATAAAAAAGTCGACGACAACATATATGCAACTTTCATATTTAAGCTACAATAACTGATTTTATGACCCAAAAAAATAAGAAAAAAAATAGGCAGTTTTGATGAAGACATTACCAATAAAATATGAATCCTTTCAAAATAAATTAATAAAAATAGAGATAAATTTACCTAAAAACTTACAGTGACTGTAAGTTTTTAGGTGGTAAAAATAAAAAAATACCACCTAAAAACTTAGAGTGACTGTAAGTTTTTAGGTGGTATAGTTATAGAGATGTTTTGAAATAAGTGACGCTTGCAAGCATCTCGAAATACCTAGGTCAGCGTACAGCGGAAGGCGGCGCGGGTGGCGAGGAACAAGACTACTAGGTCTACGAGATAGACAGCGTGCATCTGAGGGAGACGTCTTACATTATTTATCTAAAGGTAGCGTCTAAAAAAAAACAAATAAACGCCACCCTACATAAATTAACAAATCGATTCTAAACTTCACGCGAAGCGAAGCCGCGGGCAACCACTAGTATTATATATTTTCAAGACACGGCTGCTCTTGGATCGTCAAATACCATTAGAATACTGTTTCGACACAGGCAGCGAGACAGTAAAATTAATATAGACCTGTACTTTTTTTACTCATTAGTAGCACTTTAATATTTTTTTTACTTTACTACTAGTTTTACTCAATATTTAGAACTTAATTCATTATTAATGTTATGCTCCTGTTTACATCGCTTGTCCGGAGTAGACTGGAGTTTGGCAGTGTGATTTGGAATCCATGTTACGAACAATATGTTTCAGACATTGAAAGAGTTCAGAAAACGGTTCTGAGGTGGATGCGTTTTAAATTCTTTCACGAAATAGAATTCGCCGATTACAACGCCCAAACTCACTTTTTTAAATGTCAATCTCTGAAGACGAGACGTACTCTTACAGATCTTCTCCTCATTAATTCACTCTTTACCCATAAACTCGACTGCCCTGATCTGCTCAGTTGTTTCCCGCTGAACGTTCCGTCGATCCACAGAACTCGTCGTTGTGATGTCTTCCGCCCGCCGCATTGTTCAACCAATAACGCTCTATTCTCGCCGGTGCCCCGTATAATGCACTCATATGTGAAAATCGTAAATTGCTTTGATGGTATGCTTCTAAGTAAATCACAATTCAAGCAACTCGCCTCTGCAAAAATAACGGACTAAAAAAAAAAAACACCAAACGGAAATTAAAATAAAATATTTAAGTTATTAGAATAGTATAACAAAATAGGTAAATTATCAATAAGTAGAAAACGTTTTTTGATTTATATCAAATAACTTAATGTAATATTATCTCTAGTACGTAAGACTGATGTAAATCTGTTGTTTTTTCAAATAAAGAGAAAAAAAAAAGTTATTGATAAATACAAAAAATAAAATGATAATAAATTTGCAAGGTTTCCTATTTTAACTGGACTAATAGTACGAACATTCCGATTTTCATGCAAATAATCAAAACATGAGTGTTTTATGGTTAATTACATGGTCATTTATTTTGGGAAGTATCTGAGTGAGAAAAAGCAGTCTTGTACAAATACACAAAATTATTGATTCGCATTAACTATTGAATCGTCGTTGATAGCTTTCAATCTAAGTAGTACTACGCATCCGCGAGAGAGTTTTCTTTTCCTATTATGCCTACATAATAACGTAGTGTCAAAAAATAAAAATAAAAATCCGACAGCCAAGCCCTAAAAAATCTCGCAGCGCGTCAGCGAGTGCCGTTTTGGCGTTTGTGCGTCGAATGAAAAATGCGCCAAGATACGTTTTCAAGTTTTGCTAGAAAAAATTAACAAGTGAAAGCAAACTTGAATGTGCATGCTGCTTACGCAACCACTGATAAGCCTTAGTTTATAGCCGAAGATGGGTAATATTACAAAATACGTATGAGCTAAATGCTTATGCAGTAACCCCGAGGAGAGAACATTGTAAATCATGTCTTTCTCTTCATTTATGCCACTAAAATTTAATTGAACTTGCATAATTTCCTGATCGAATTCTCCACATTTGCATATAAAATTTTCCGGACAATCTCGATCTTTTAATTGGTATTTTCTTTTAAATGCTATGGTATAACTCTTTCATGCAGGCATAATCCTCGAAAAAATACTAATTATACCCACATCCCTTTCGTGATAATCTTTCCTCTACGAACCTTACATATTTTTTGTCTGAATGGTAGGTTTCTAGCTTTTTCGGGCATTTTCCTCAGTTCCTATGTATCTTTCGTAATTCTCGATTCGTTGGCTTTTATTAAAGATGCTTCTTTCAAGATAGCCTTTATTAAAAATGCTTCTTTAGGGCAATTTAGTTTTATTAGCATTTTACTAAAACTTTTACATAGTTTGTTGTAACATTAGAGTCCTGTCCACCCTAGAACGGGCTAGACCTAGTTGGGTGACCGAATCAAATAAGCAAAAAGGTTAAGGTTTTGCTATTCGGTTCCTGTTATTTTTGTAAGCAAAATCAATGTTTTATATTAATTCGTAAATAAACAAATAAAGATGTATAATATCTGCAACTCAGTGTAGTTATTGAGGAAAACATGTAGTTAGAAACACAATTACCTAATTGTAGATTTTAATTATTAGATCCTTACCTACATATGTAATGGCCGCTTTTTCACATTTTGGCCACTTTGAAGTTGGATAACTTGAGTTTGAGTTAGAATCTCAAATTCAAATAACTTTAAATTTATAGCCATATTATTCTTTTTTTAAATCAGTGATTCGTTTACCCTTCTCTTGTTCGATATTTCTAGGATATTTATGTGTGTAAAATCATGGAAAAGTTAAAAATTCAATTTTTTTACGTCGTTACAGTGTATGGATTAAATACATCAACGAAAAGCACCGTGCACTAATGGTTTGGGTTCTGGTAATTTCGCCTCAATAACGAGTTCCGTGGAAGACCGGAGAATAAGGTTGATGATGATGATTTATAAGCGATAGTTGAAGCGGACTCGTCGCAAACTACAGATAAGCTAGCGCCAGCCGTTCTTTTCAGAACGGCAATTTTATGACGGTAAGGACCAATGATGATTGAGTTTGAGGTTGTTTATCAGTAATATGAAATCGAAGACTATCGCGATTGTTTGTCAATATAAATAGGCTTTAAGACGGCCAATAGCTACTCGAGGGATGGAACATAAAAGCTGTTAAAAACGTTCAGCGAGCAAAAACCGGCAATCTGCGAACATATATTGGATAACGGAACTAACCAATGGATGCAGTTTCAAAATCCCGTTGAGCTGTCCAAATATCAATTTTAAAATTCCTCGTATGATCCGGAAATCCATTGAAATAAGAATAACCTCGAACTTCAATAGAGACGACGGTTACAAACTCTCTTCTACATGGAACCCTCTTATTAAAATATTGTCACAGCCCATCACAAAATGTGGCAGAAAAAGATCCCTTTGTTACCAGTCCTTCCAAGGACATTCACATTGATTGAACCAACCAACCAACTAAGATGACCGCTATCGAGCGCGAACAATTTAATATCTTTCGTTGTGTAATATCTTTCGACAAAACTCCAGCCCCACGTCAAAGATCTCCTCCCTCGCCCCCATGCTCAGATCGCATGTATTGCATTTATTGAACACCAATGCACGAAACAAAAATGGATAGAAATCCCTTAAAATCTGCTATCTCATGCAGAGTTTTTGATGAGATTGTATTATATATAGTATGTGGACGCGTTTTTGAACCAGTTTCCGAGGGACCGAGATCTATAGACGCGGTCTATATACTCTTACGTAGAAGTGCAAACCTTTTTGCTGTTATGAGTAAGCTGACTATCAGCCGTCAGTTTTCTACTGTTGGAATATAGTCGATATGGTGATGAGTAAGCTGACTGCCAGCCGACAGTTTGCGACTGTTGCAATGCAGTAGCGTCCATTGCTTTACTTCCGATTGCATGGAGCTCCCTTACGATTTGTTGTTATGGGCAACCTGACTGCCATCGGTCAGTTTTTTCTATTGGAATGTAGCCGTGTCTATTGTATTTAAGACCGATTATATGGAGAGCAAAAAACGATAAGTGTACCACCTTGTGGTGCGAGAACCTATGGGTTGAATTGTAACGTATTGGAAATAGAAATAATATATCATATTTTCTGGACCACTGGTAATAGCGCATCGATGAGATAATGTGTTGAGTTCCCGTGTAATGGTGTTCTGTCATATGATTGCGTAAACATGCGTTGTCTCTAATTGAAAACGTTACTAAACGTATGTTTCTACCATATGTAATACAATTCGCCTGACATTTTCCGTTTCATCTTTGGCGGTTGCTGGAAGTTTATGTCTCATTGCGTCCTTTCTCGCAGAGCTGTTCCCGTGTACCGATCCGGTCTGATTTTGCTTCTTCTTCCTTATTCCCCTGAAATCAACTACGACGTCTTACCCTTATCAGGTTAACTGTATTCATTTGTGAGATGCGGTCCGGTACTACGTGGCATTTCTTAGTCAATTTTAAGGAAGGTAAGGACCTACTATAGGTCGGAAGTTGTTCAGCTGGACTTCATATTTATGTAAACTGTGATGGTTTGAATTCGAGAACATCGATCCGGTAAACCCAGCATCATTGACTGATCAATTTATTGTCATTCTCACATTTTTGCATACTCGTGTTAATTGCTCAATTCGCTTTAACGCTGTAATAACTGGCTATCTACCATTTTTTCCCCAGGAAATTCCGCCTTAGAGTGACCAATTAACATTACCCAAAAAATGAAAGAAATCACGCCATCAGCCACTGGTCTACTCTTAAAAGGTAACTTTCTTTTTACAGTGGAATAGTCGCGGAACTCTCATTGTATATACGAGTGCCGATCACTTCAATCTACGACGAATAGGCACTAATATATGTATGTATATGTATATATGTAAGTCCGTACAAACGATTTGCTCACACTGGTATCTATGTGTCATGTTCCGTTAGTGTGGAGGCTGTCCACAAGTGCGTACTCATGGCTACTACTCATTAAAGAGGAAAGTAAACCATGATGACTTTTTTAGAAATGCGATTGTACCTGCCTTAAGTTCGTTGTAGTTTTCTCAATATGTTTAGGTTCTTCTTTCGATGTCAGGGTTCTGATTGCCCCTGAGATTTTGAAAACATGATCGGGTTTAAAAATCTATTAAGAGACATTTACTTATGTATGAATCCCGTGAGGCATTATCATAGTGCAATATCCAAGATTTGTGACCTTTTCGAATGACCGTTTCTATATTTTCAATAACATAATAGTAAAAACACATTTTTGAAAATAAACTTTTAATAAAATGCTCTGTCCTGAGCAAATCCTTGGGTGCAGCAGCCATGTCATAGTGGAACTTAGAACGGGCTATCATAATTGAATACTATACAGAATTTCGTGTTTGTGCAGTTGACCGTTGAGGAGTCCTCTCGTTGGAAGCTAACCACGGGTGCATCAGTCATGGTGAAATTTAGAACGGTCTTTCATAAGTGAATGCGTATACAGAATTGTGTGGCTGTGCTGTTGGCCGTGGAAGAGTAGCCTCGTCGAGAGCTGATCCTGGAAGAGCATGACCTGATTCTACAATCAGGTCATGCTCACCATAAACATGCGTTGTCATCGGAACTGGACCAAAACGTAAAATTTTATCTTCATAGGATAGAGGAAGTGGTTCTAATTCAGCTTGCAAGATTTGACCTAAACAAACTAACAAACTAACAAACATTGCAAGGTAAATAAAAGCTTGTAAAAAATATTGTGTGTCGACTGTTTGCCCTCTGCAGCTCAGGAAGGAGTTTTAAGTTTTGAGTAGACGACACCTCGATAAACAAAGAAGACAAAAATCATGACTTTAAAATTCGAGCGACTTTGGAATGGCTTTTGGGATTCTCTATCGAATCGCGAGTTCCGAGGCTTGTGGCACATATACTCTTATTTGTTCACCCGTTATATAGGGTCCGAATTGCTTCGTTCAAGCTTTGGGAGTTAATGGGCCCTTGCTGAGTTGGCCACGAAGACCCATTCTGTTCAGGGTTGGTCACACTCACGGGTCAACACCTATCCGACGGCCTCCACGCATGAAGCACGAGCCTGGGTAGGACTCTGGCCTTATGGTTAGTTTCCCCTGGTTAGTTTCACCTTCTGGCGCTCCTGGACGGTCTGCGCACCGTGCGGCATAGCCAATCGATTGCGCACTCTGACTAACAGTCGGGGGAGTCTGGAAGCAGTACTGTTTCCTATAGAGCGGGGGTGGTAACGGACCTTACGGCGACTGCTCTTGAAATGACCATCGGCTACCCGATCCTGGGTGAACAGCCGGGCAAAGGATGCCGTGGTCCGCAATAGATTCGGTATACACCGTTTCACCGCTTCGTAAGGGAGAGGACCGCGCAAACGACCTCGAACTCGTAACCAATCGAGAGACTGGAGTAATCTGGTCGCAATTGGAAGTAAGGGCGTGAGTGTAACCCCGCTGGGTAACACTCCTGGCTATCTCGCGGTTAAGACGTTGGCCTCTTACGGGTTTGTGGCGGAGCTAGACGGAGGACTGTTTTGTCCAAGTCTTCTGCGCTCACTCCAGTGAGATAGAACGAATAACCGTAAAACTTCCTGAGGTGACGGGCTCGCCCGCTATAGGCGACAACCCTAGTTGCTTCGTTCAAGCACGCCTTCAGCAACAGTTTGAAGTGACCATTTAAAACAAAATCGCAGAGCACGCTTGAGCTCGACTAACCTAATCAACAACTGTAAGCAAACTAGTTTACAGATAGTGCCAAAGCACTTCGCGATATTTATATACGGGTTCAATTCCCAGCTGGGTCACGTTTTTTCGTTGGGATAAAATGAATGGAATTGTATTTAAATGCTGTCGATTGAATGTTATAACAAGCAATACACTTAAAAACATGTTATATTCACATATTCATAAAGCACTTCATAGCAAGTTTTGTTGTAAGAGATTGTCGTACAGTAATAAACTCACGCAATAAAGAGTAATATATACAACAATTAAATACGTTGCTACCAATTCCAGTATTATTTTAATAGCTTGTACTTGGACTTTTTCAATGTACAATTATTGGTATTTATTTAACAGTGATTTTTGAAAATTCAAGGTATCGTAATGCAGATCACAGTTTTTGCAAAGAAGAAAAAATCTTCCAGTACTCGTGAAAAATGTACGTGGGCTCCTTAAATAAAGATCTAACTATAATAAAGGCGAAACAAGGACACGGTTCCATGAAATGCTACGCCATGCTTGATAATGTACGAAGCATAATAGTGTAAGAGCACTGCCACCATATCAAACGTCGTTGCCGAATTAGCATTTCTGGAATGTCTCAAGCAGTCTGACTGCCAGACCGCCAAAAGCCGTCAGCTGTCATACTATAATTACTGATTATATATTATATAATCAATGCTAGAATGAAGCTTTGTCCAAATCGATTGTTTGAGCCGTTATTATCGACCATTATGGAAGTATGTACCTATAATCATTGATTATATAGGGTATTTATAATAAATCATCCATTGCATTTCGACGTATAAGAATCACGTACGATAAACATGTCTTTTTGGACGATGATGGCGATATTTCACTCTGTAGTGGCATTAATAATACTGGCATTTCCACATTACGTTGCGTTGGGAACCAGTGCAAAAGTGTTATTGTTATATAACATTACGTGTAATGGCGCTACGTCTAATCGAAAATACGATAATACGTGGTTTTTTAAGGTACACCTGGTGTAATGTATAGATTTACGAATGCAACACAATTTGTCGAGCAATTTCTATTTCACTGTATTGTAATTTTCTGTACCATACTGTACTGTACTGTAATAATTATAAATTCACTGTGCAATAATTTAGTAAAATTACTGTTCTTTAGGGGATACGCGAGCGCAGAGGGTGTGTACGTCCCTCTTTATTCTTTGGCTTTGATGATTCTCCCTGTTATTTTGTTTTTTGCAATATAGATTTCTTCGTTGTTTCTGAAAGTTTTCCGATTGGATAGCGGAGGTTATTTTTTGTATTTCTACATATTATTCTTTATTGTAGAATCAGAAAATAAATTGGAATTGAAAATTCGAAACTACCTGCCATAAAAGACAAGCTGCTAGGACGCAATAGTGAATGTTAACCGCCCTACCTTTAGGTTATTATTAAAAAGTAGGTAAAATATCGATGGGTTTTTGCATTAGATTTCTCAGGGACAATACTTATTTACAATATACCAGATTTGTTTTATACAATACACCCATTTTTGACCCTCCTTGTGTTTGCAATCGTAGGAACAATTTGACGTATCACGCACGCTTTGTGGGTTTCGGTTTTTTTGTTCTTGAACGTACGGGATACGGCTTGTTGTATTCGGGCGATAATATAGCGGACAAATCACGTACTTTCGTATAGGTAGGGCGGTTATAAAAACTAATATACTCAACCTGTAATCATATGCATTTGGGTGTGGCGATTCTTCCCATTTTAGGGGTAATTCTGCCAGAACTCACTTATTTCTCGCTTATGCCAGTATACATTATTTGCTCGATAATTCTATTGTACCGAACTTTGGAAACAATCCTTTATCATCGCTTCCAAAAATCGGCATAAGACAGGCCGATATCAATCTTGCCCATCTTTTCAAAACGTTTATTCTCTATTAAGTAGTTACTTTCTTACCAGGTCTGGTTTCTGCCCAGATCACAGCACCACCGTCGTTTTTATCAAAGTCACTGATGACATTAGATGCACTATGAATCACTGAAAACTTACCATTGTCTCTGTACTTGATATAATTAAGACTCTGGATCTTAATTATCTTATTCTAGAACAGCTGCATACTCCATTGTCTCTTGTCTCCCTATCAATGCCATGGTCTGACTCCTGCTTACGTGGACCCCACCAGTTTGTTAAAACTGTCGACATTAAATCAGACCTGGTCGAACTTGCAGTTTGGCGTTCCACAGGGTGTGTTTTATGGTCGTTACCCTTTCCAATTTTTTGAACCTTATTGCTATGGATCTAACATCATCATATCATCTTTACCCTGACGACCTTCAAATATATTACCATGCCAGGCCAAATGATTTTCTCACAACCTTCGCTATAATGAACTCCAATTTAGATCGAGTATTTGCTCGGGCTATGGAACATAGTATCATTTTAAATTTAAATAAAACGCAAGTAATTGTGATTAATGGCAAAATTCTTTGTCAAAAATTGATACTTCATCATTATCTCCTTTTGTGTAAATAGAAATATTGACAACTATATCAAAACTGTCAAATGGATGAACACCTTTCTTGGTATGATCAAGTAATCCAAATAATTCTTCTTATTTTCCACGGTTTTTATAGGCGGTTTCGGCAGCTACAGTGATTTCTCTCAATTGATATGACCACACTGTTAACGCCAATAACTGACTATTGTAATGTTTGTATTATGTATGATGTTGTACTCATTGTCGTACTAATGTCAATGAGGTTATTTTGAATAAGCTGCTACTATTCTAATTTTAGTAATTCTTGTAGAATTCTATTTACTCAATGTATCTTTAATATAGTTAAAGCTATTATATAACTAACCTAAGTTACTTAGTTATTACGTTACTTAGTTATTAATTTAAGTTACTGAGTTATTATAGTTACTAATTAAGCCCAAACCGCTCACTAGAATCAGAACTCGGAGAGAGCGTAATTTTATTGCAGTAATATGGATCAACATGTTATTTCCTCTCCACTACACTGTTGTTCATACGTAATTATGAGCGAATTGTTTCATAACCAGTGATAGTGAGAGTTGACCCTTTTCACGGCAGCAAATGTCGATCGAAAAATACGCGGAGCAAATAACAGAGATAGAGAGATTTTACTGCTTGTTTTAAGCTTGATTGACACTGTATAGCGTCAAACATTGTCGGAGAGGCACACAGAGGAGCTTGGAGAGCCGGCTGAGAAGCCTATCCATTCATTCTCTAAAACTCTCGCGCCTATCTATAAAGATAAATGAGCCAGTGGGGTGTAATAGGTTTTCCTGCTGCGTTTGGAAGGTAGCGAACGGTTTCGTGCAGCTTGTGCTCTTTATAAGATCCATTGTGTTCTCGGATCGGTCAACTCCTATTCAGTAGCCTCCTCGTGTGGAAGGCTACCCAGGGTAGGACTCTCGCGTCTCAGGCCTCACGGCTGGTGGATCGATTTCCCCTGGGGTATTGCCTACCGGCGCCACTGTTTGCTACAGTTTGCGTACCGTTCGGCCACAGCCGATCGGTACGCAAACTGCCCAGTAGCACTCTGACTAATTACTGAAGGAGTCTGGAGACTATTGCAATATAACGTATCCTAAGCAGCGGGGGTGGATGTTAAACTGTTGTCGTGCCATTCTTGACACTACCTATCGGCAGCCCGATCCCGAATGGTATGACGGGCAAAGGACGCTCAGGGCGCGATAATTTTTTGTTGAATTACGGCTGAAATACAGCAGGTAGAGGCTGCGTAAGCGACTCCGGTCCCGTAGCCAGTCGGTAGGAAGGAGGTATCCTGAAGGTTAATTCGAGACGGAGATATCCTGCCAAAACTGGAAGCCGTAGGGCGAGGTGGCCCCACTGCGTTACCCTTCCTATTTTATCGCCGTAAGGCGAGTTTACGGCTTTGCTGGACGGTAGATTTGTACTGTCCCAAAGTCTTCTACGCTCACCTCACATGAGACTAAAACTTTCTAATGTGACGAGTTCGCCCCCTGTAGTTGCCAACTCAAGTTGCTGCGTTTGGAAACTTTGTAAATTAGGTTAAAACCTCACTCAGGGAAATATGAGATCACTTCCGAAATATGAGAAGAAACCACAATGTCTTCAAAACAACTTTTAAAATCATTTTTTTTTCTTCATATTAACTTCATTTTATTAGTCCATGCATATTTGTTAAATAGGTAGAACAAGAATACTTCCTTTGATGCATGTAGCTATTATTATTGGTTGAGGAGTTATTAGCATTGACAGCCGGTGCGCTAAACCTGTGCAGCAATATGTTTTGAGCCTATGTATGTATGTATATAAAGCGTATTGTGAATGCAAACAACTTAAATTCATTTAAAATACTTATAAAGAAGTACCTGCTTGAAAGGGGTCCAATGTATGCGGAGTCTCAATTGCTCTCGCTAATAATTTAAGTTGTTTTATTAAATTATATATTACTAACTAATATCAAATCTCGTGTATTATTTGCTATGTATATATATGTGTAGGTATGTATATATATATTTATGTATGCGTATGTACCTATATATGTATATATTCTTATGTATTATGCAACGCAACTTAAGTTCATAATATCAAAAGAGTCAGCTCGTCGATACAATTAAACAAAAATCAGCATCCCTAGATACGGGTCTCTGACCTAGTTAGGAATGCGGATAAACATTTTCACAAAAGGATGTGCTCAATCTCTCCCAACTCAACCTTATTATGTAAATGGTGTTTATATGACAAATTATATGAAGTTATTGTAAATTAATAAATAAATAAATAAATAAATAAAATGGTTCTTTCGTAGACAAGTTTACGTAGAACTTTGGTGTGATGTTTGCACGTAGTATTTACGTGTTGGCATCAGGACGTAACACAGCTAATACAGCGAAATTTTATATAACATCCACTAGAAAACCGATAGAATTATTGGATTATTAACAATGTTACGACAAAAATATCTCACTAAATAAGATAATAAGTTAAAAGTATGCAAAGTTTTGTAAATCGACCAATATTTTGATCGATATTGTAACTCATCTCAAATAATAAATTTAACCCTCTTTTCGTGCGGAACCGAGGGTTGCGGTTTTTTTTATCAAATGGGGAAAACGGATACGAAAACTAGCTAAGAGAAGTAAACAAATGGATCACCGATACATGGGAATATCAAACAAAATCCAGGACAGAAAGTTCTAGAATATCTAGATATCGACGAAAGTAGCGAGAGTAGGTAATACACAACAAAGAGAACATTTACTATTTAATGTCCTCACAATTCGAGTTCCTTACCCTTGTACTTTCCGAAATCAGCTTTAAGTTGCTAGTATCGTTGATTTATTTTCCTAACCCTTAAAAGAACTATCTTAAAGGCAGGTGCCCCTCAACCTTAAAAATAAGCCCTATGGTGTTTGTATATTTGGTCTAGTCGTCTTGATGGTGACTGACTTATTTTATCGTCCACATTTTCAAAACAACGCGAAATTAGTTTGCTAATTAGTTTAGTATTTTTTCATAACTACCCATTTGGGTAATTATGAAAAAAATACTAAACTAATTAACAAACTAATTTCCTGTCGTTTTAAAAAGGTGGATGGTAAAAGAGGTCAGTTCCCTATAAGACTATATTTATTTGGATACGTATTTTTTAAAATATCATCTATTGTTATTAATATTATTATTTTATTTTATAGTAAACTTACAGATAGTAAATACATACAAGTATTTTTAAAAGTTATTTAAATAAAAATAAATAACTATGCTATGAGTAGTTTACAATACTTGCATTACAAATTAATATACCTAATATAATATACTTACAAATAACATGAACACGTTGATAGTCGAAAAAAGTAATAAAACTAATAATAATATAAAGGTAAGAAAAGTAATAATAAGGTAAGTTGTTAATAAGGTAAGTTCTAGAAAGGGCTATATAAAGCAAAAAATAGAAGTATGAATAATTGGATAATAATATTTATAATAAATAATATTATTTGATATAATAGTATGGTATAATATAATAGTCATATAATACAGTACACTAGGATGGCAGTTAGTGGAATCTTAAGAAGTAGGAGATAGGCTAGGTATGATCGAATCTTTAATTAAATTAATGGAATCATAAAAAATATCGAATCCTTTACATGATTTATCAAAAACGCGACACATTCTGGTTAGAGGTCTATTCGACGCGATGTTGCAATTGCAAGCGACAACACAAAATGTATAAGAGCTCCTCGTTAGTCGCGGTGGCACACGAAATTGAACTTGTTCTAGATTAGTCGATTGTGCAAAAGCTTATAGAGACACGTTATATCAGTAATAGTCCTACGTGTTTTAGGTCTATTAGGTTGAAGTGAGAAAGCCGCTCTACATAACCTTTCAGAGTATTCCTGAGGCCACATTTGTTCGACAGCATGCGAGTGAATTTCATTTGGACTCGTTCAATTCTATCGCTGTGAACACTGTACAGCGGATTCCAAATCACTGATCCATACTCCAGAACCGATCTAATCAATGATGTATAAACAGATATTAGGCATTTCGGATGTCGAAATGGCTTCATTGTTCTGAAGACAAAACCAAGGAATTTACTTGCTTTTTCGACAATCCCATTGAAGTGGTGATAAAATGAATACTTTTCATCGAGGATTTCTCCTAGGTCTCTGATACCGTCGTCTCTATTAAGTATAATGTTGATAGATTAGTTATGTTTTAAAATATTTCGGATCCGGCTAAAAGTTATAAAATAACATTTCTCGACATTGAGCTGCATATCATTGCATTTTTAGAACCACACGCTCAATGTATTCAGGTCATTTTGATTTTTGTCGCTGTCTGAGGGACAGGAGATTCGAATAAAATTTTTGAGGTCATCCGCATAAAACAAATGTGGGCATTCTAATTCAGCGCCAAGGTCATTTATATAAAAGAGAAAAAGCAATGGTCCCAAATTTGAACCTTGCGGCACACCAGAAGCTATTTTTTAAACCATTTTAAACCATTTATAGTAAAGAGTTGGGATCGATTCTAGCCATCTTAATAAATTACCATGTATTCCGAAAGTCTCAATTTTTGCTACTAGTATTTGGTGATTTACTTTGTCGAACGCTATATTAAAGTCTGTATAAACAGCATCAATTCGAATACGACTGTCGAATGATAGGCATATATAATCGCTGTATTCCAAGAGGTTTGAAATCACTGACATATTGTTCATGAAGCCATGCTGGGTCTGACTGAGAGACAGTTTCGTGTGATTATAGATATGATCACGTACGAGGGATTCAAATATTTTGTAAAACTTGACAATATGCTTATCGGTCTATAGTTCTTTACTTGACAAGAATCGCCGCCCTTATGAATAGGCACGATATCGGCAGTTTTCCATTTATCTGGAATATTCCCTCTTGAACAGATCTACAAAATATCATATACAATGGAAAAGCTAACTCATTGGCAAGGTTATGTATGAATATAGGCGGTATCATATCTGGTCCTGCGCGTTTGTTTATGTAATTTTTTTTCAAACGTGACTTTACATCATCCAAGCTGACTGTTATCGTCGGTACCGTAGTTCCGTTATCACGTGGTATAGGATTAACAGTAGATGGGCTTGTATTTCCAGGATTGAAAACAGAGCTAAAGTAAGACGGGAAAGATTCTCATATATCCTCACCAAGAGTTGCAGTTTGGTTTCCAATATGTATTATTTTAGGAATTGAATTAGAAGCCTTTTTGGATTTTACATATGTCCAAAAGAGTTTTATGTGATCGCTAATATGTTAATCTAAACTAGATATGTAAGCATTGTGACACTATTTATACATTTTTTAGATCTCGCTCTAAGAGAAAACGACTCATAGTCCCTTTGATTCTTTTTAACATCTTTTTATATTTACGACAAAATTTTTCCTTTTCTTTAAAACATTTTATTAGTGCGCTGCTGAACCATATGGGGCATTTGTTGTTTGTTTTCTTTTTTATTGGTACATTTAAGTTAATGATTGACCAGAGGCTTTTGTAGAATATTTCCAGAGATAAGTTACAGTCAAGGTTAGAGAAAGTTGAAATCCAATCGACAGATGCTAGGTGATTACTGCAGTTTATAAAGTCCGATCTAGGAAAATCATAATAGTATCTGTCTTCGTTCTGTCTTAAACCCTCCGTTCTGTCAAAAATATCTACTTCAATCTCCAAAGGAGGATGGTGAGAACTGAGAGTCTATTTTAGTAAGTGGTTCGGAACGGTTAACTATTAAGTTTGGTATGCCGTTAAATTGCTGGAGATTGCATAATGCCATTTATATGAATAGGTTCCATGTGCTCCTGGAAGGTAATTGCAATTCTCCTGGTATAATATTGCCTCGATTCATTTCAAGAAAAACTCTAGTTTTGAATGCCATTATGCAGTTTTTTTTAAGATGGACATTAAGCATGTAGTTACTGAAATTACTGTTTTTTAATGATCCCACATTGTTCGTTTTATTTTGTTAGTAAAATCAAATATGATTGATACACTGTACCTATATCTAAAGGCATTGATTATTTGTGATATTCGGTTACGCGATTTCATACAACGATCTGGCAAACAATTTACGGCGAAACTAATAGCAATTTATTTGACCATCTATAATAACATTGATAATGTTTTTGTAAATAATCGATTGATTGTGAATCCCAATAATTTAACCAACGATAACAATAATAACACTCAGTTAATAGTGCAATCTATCGCATTTTTTGTATAGCCTGACTACATTATAATTGATGATAATGCTATATATTAGTATACCTGACCATTAAAGTGTAAGTAAAAAATAAAATACAAACGGAGCTGCCATCGAATTCACTGACCAGAGTCGGTTCCATTATAATACTATTTTTACATTTCTGTAGGGGGGGGGGGGGGAGGAGCGGTGGATTCCGGACTAACTACCAGCTGTGGTAGGTTTAGGACAGATGTCTTGCCACATGTTAGCGTCCACCTTACCACCCATTCACTCCCCATTCGAAGCCATGTTAGTTACACCAATTATTACGTATTGAAACCTGTATAACAAATTAAAAAATAACATCTTTATGTAAACGATATTAGAATTATAAGAGCTTTGATTTCAAAATTCTTTTGGTATTTAGGGTGTGTTTATTTGTGTTTAGAGCGCCATCTACAGTGCGCCGCCATACTGTAATACTACGAAAGTAGACATATTGAACATAATAATAGTAGATTATTCTTTTTTTTTACTGTGAGTGCCACACGTTGCGTTTCGTAATAAAATTGTGGCTGCCTAATTCTAGTAAGACGTTGATCAATCTAATATGATAATCGATGGTACAGGGTACGGCAAACCGATTGCGGGCTCCGTGCGCCGATAAAAAAATAAATGCTAGGAAGTGTCCGTACACATCCGCGCGGTGTAATGGCAAGTGCACTTTCATATTCAGCCATTATTGTCGGCGAGGCAAGCCAGCGAGCAGCCAGGCTGGTCCACTGGCTGTGCAGACACCGGCCCAAACGCACCGCTCGAAACGCGCGCCTTTGCGGCAAGCGAAGCCTTAAACTAACGCGGTAGCTCATCCAGTGAGTGAGGTTCTCCTTGCAACTTGCGGATTTATATTCGGTGAGCTTTTGCATATATTTTTTAAGAGTGACTCGTGTGTTCTATTTAACCCTTAGAAAGCTAGCAATGGGAATGAAACTCACGACGGCATGATTTCAACCATTGAAAATGTCTCTGTAGGGGGTGTTAGTGCACGCATACTAATATATAATGTTGGATTATTCAATGAAGGCGGCTTTTTCGCATATAATTACATAATTGCAGAAATGCGGAGTTGTCGCATAGGAGGAACCCGCGATCGGTGGTATTGGCATTCCAAGGGGTCAAGTTTAGGGGCATGTTTAGTTCGCAATCAATTGTAAACTTTTACTTTCCCGGCCCACAAACCGACCAGGAGGAAACTTTTTTGTGAATGCGCTATTTTTTATTTTTTGTGATGAAGATGGAAATATCCATTTTGAGCCCCCCTGAGGTGATTAAGACTATTTCCAGATTAAAATATGACTGTGTGCCTAGATGTGAGTGTATATTTATCCAAGATAGAGCCCAAACTCTTAATCCGATTAAGCTGAAATTTGGCATGCAGGTATTATTTGATAAATGGCAATTGAATAGGTTGAATCGGTCCATCAGGGGGCGCACTGGTCTTATATAAATCTCGAAATATTGAACTTGAAATCACATTATCAAAAATTTTAGTTGGCTATACTAATAATACATACGCTAAATTAATAATATTTAAAATCCACCATATATGTATTTCAATAAAATATTAACGCAGAGTTG
This sequence comes from Micropterix aruncella, assembly GCA_944548615.1. Classification (NCBI taxonomy): domain Eukaryota; kingdom Metazoa; phylum Arthropoda; class Insecta; order Lepidoptera; family Micropterigidae; genus Micropterix; species Micropterix aruncella. The sequence goes on from OX155950.1 coordinate 25,691,450, forward strand.
TCCGAGAAACGAAACGCTCCGCCCAAGGTGGTTGTGCGCCGCCTCGTTTTTATTGATGAAATTAATATTCAGATAAAATCAGTCCTTGGCTACTTGCCGGGAAAGTCTTAGGGTGACACAAGCGATTTTTTTAATATCATTAAACCTGAGACTGCTAATGCAGCAGGGTATTGAAGAAAGTGTTTTTTTCGACCAGTTTCCCTGTCATGATATAAATGTTGAAAACGCACAAAAAAATACGAAACGTCGAAAGAAACCCTCTAATTCTTCAAGCAGCCTCCCTAAAAGTACACATGCTAATATTCTCTGTAAACTCTAGTCACGAAATTCTGTTTCGAGATTCTTTAAGACCGCTTAATTCAAAAGTCTCGACTAAAGAGTCTTTCGACTGGTAATCAATACTCTCTCTCTCGATGAAAACTAAAATAAGAAAAACAATTTCTCTTTGATCTGAGATCCCAAATTTAGTAAAGCACATTATAAAAACCGTAAAAGTTAAAATTAAACGTGGGAACATTATATTACAAATAAATGAAACAATCACATTTCAAAATCGCGATACAAACATTGCGCTATATCGTGATTTAAATTACAGTTTTCGCAATCATGGTGGTGTATCTACTTATTATTTTATTACGAAATTTTAAATTGCTTTTTACTTGTACATATGTATTTACTCAAAACGTAAGGGTTAACGAATTGAGATAAAATGTATGCAATTATTCCAAGCACCCCTTCCCTCCCCCCCCCCCCCCCTCCCCCCCCCCCCCCTCCCCCCTCTTGTCATCTCCATCCCAATGGCAATATATTTGTAGAGTCGTGGAGTCGCTCCATTTTTGGTAAACCACAAACAAAACAAATCTCAGAAGTATTGGCTCATATCCGGCGGACGTCAAGAGCAAATAGTCGTCTTCGTTACCCGTGTGAGATTTCGCAGGTCGTTTCGTGTTAAAGACCAGGTAAACAATCGCGTCTTGATTGCTTTCATCGTGTTTGCTGTGATGCTGAAATGGGTCAGAGAAGAAGCGCCATGGATGGATTGCGAGATTACGCAATCATTGTAAGAGTTATTCTGTAAAACTTTTCTCATAATCTTCGGTACTGGAAGACGAGATGTCACGAAGGCAGAACATTCTCAATATTGGCAAGACTTATAAAGCTGCAGCGCAAATAATTATGACTGAATTCATCACTGGGAGGTCATCTTCTCAGTAATAATTTTCTCTATTGTAGTTTCTGAGAGCTTCGGCTCGATATTTTGATCTCCTACAGACATTTAGACGATACTTATGTGCCCGCTGCTATGGCAGAAGAAAAATTACGTACAAAATAGTAATTATCTATACATTATGTAACAAGGAGAGGGAAGTGGGGGTGGGAACAAATATTATATTGGCGATAAAAAGGTAGTATCGATGCTGTTTGAAAGGAATACATCTATTAATACTGAAAGGAATAACATCTATTAATATACTAAAGGAATACATGCAACTAATACGATTGTAAATTTATGTTTTTGAATGAATAAAATTATTATTATTATTATTATTTAGCGCTTCTGACCATTTTAGGAAGCCTATTTCATAGTCGATCTTCACGCACAGCAAAAGAGTTAGCCTAGAAGGAAAGAGTTAGAGGAGTGATGGGTGGAAGTTGAAGAGTGTTATCCTGCTGCAATCGAAGGAGAACGCCATGACTTCATATGAATTCGAATGTGTCCTTCATATATTGAGGTAACGTTGACTGGTATAAAATATTATATAGTATGAGAAGGGTATGCATATACCTGCGATCAAGGATTAATAGCCATTGCAGTTTGTTGTTGTGGAATTCACTGACATGGTAAAATTTCCGTAGATCAAATATGTATTAGATAGGCCTTTTGCAACAGACAACATTGTAAAGTAGCTATAAAGGATTCGTATCTCGGTATGATCTTGCTATTTCTTCAGCGGTTATGTTGGCGGAGTTGTTTGTTCAGTACTTCTAGGCCCGTCATTGACAGAATGCAGAATACACAATTAAATTTCCATTTCAGTATTCTATTGCATATTAATAACACATTATATCTTAATACCCAATTACCCCATTTCTTAATTCTCCACTTAACGCATAATTTGCCACTTACCTTTGTTTTTAAGTGTTATTATTGCTTATAAATAATAATACCATGTCTTTATCAGCGTACATTTTCAGTAGGAGTGCTCGATTGAATCTCTTTGAAAGTTCAATAATGTTGATTTCCTCCATTTCACCAGCAAACGGTTAAAAAAAATATGCCATTAGAACATGGTTGAATGAGGTACAATCGTTTGGCAGTAATGGTTCATTGATCATCTGATCAATGATCAGTGGCATGACACGATGATTCGTGTCATGCCACTGAACTTACTCATGGGAGATTGCTGAGCTCTTATGGCGATTTAAAAATAAATTCTTGAACAAAATTGCATAAACGTTCAATATCTCTTAGTTTTTGGCAGTGTCGTCATCCATGCGTACTACAGAACAAACAGAACATCTTCAATGCGTACTACAGAACCAAACAGTAGCATAGGGTAGATGTTGTTATGACATAAGATCTAACCATTATGTTCCTGATAACTGATAGAGCATAATAGGTTGTCGACAGTTTTCATTTAATATATTCTATACGTAGATTCAGGGACATCTTGCCATATGAATGGAAGCCAGGGAATTAAACCAAATCCTCAACAAATTACAGGGTAAACCATGCAGTGGTAGAAAGTTGTACGTCCAAGCCATGCACTGTAATAATTTATATCTTCTCTCTAGCCCTAGAATAAGCCCTAATCTAAAGTAGCCCTTCTCTCTAGCCCTAATCTCAAGTATGGCCCGCAGGGATGTTTTCACATTAATATAGTTTTCTTCCTTTCAGATATTTGTTCTTTTATTCGCTGTGTTAACCAGTTATCAATTTAGACTTATCTAGCTTTAATTTAAGTACATCACATTTTTGAGCATTAACGCTTATAAAAAGCGATAAATAATAGAAGAGGGATTTGAGCCATGAAGAACGAAATGCTATCTAAGATCATGCACAAAAGAATACACGATGGGTAGCTGGATGATTAAAGGGATATGAGGTTTAGGTACGTCATATCAATTTAGACTTATCTAGCTTTAATATAAGTAATACCATTTTTGGGCCTAAAAGCGATAAATAAAAGAAAATTGATTTGAGTCATAACGAACTCTATGCTATCTAAGATCATGCACAAAAAAGGGATATGACGTGTAAGCACTTCATATCAATTTAGACTCATATAACTTTGATACAAGTAAGTTTTTTAGGCCTAAAAGCTTATAAAAACGACATATATAAAATAAGAGTGATTTGAGGCATGAAGAACTATCTAAGAACTATCCTATCTAAGATCATTCTTAAAAAATACACGCGAGCTAGCTCGATGATAAAAGGAATATGCGTGTAGGCACATCATATCAATTTAGACTCATCTAGTTTAGATATAAGTATTACCAATTTTGGGTCTAAAAGCTTATAAAAACGCCATATATAAAAGGAGTGATTTGAGGCATGAAGAACTAAATGTTATTTAAGGTCATGCACAAAAAAGAATGCACGCGCGCTAGCTCGATGATTAAAGGGATATGACGTGTAGGCACGTCATATCAATTTAGATTCATCTAGCTTTGATATAAAAGTTACCATTTTTGGGCCTACAAGCTTATAAAAACGACATATATATATATATATATATATATATATATATATATATATATATGTATATATATATATATATATATATATATATATATATATATATATATATATATATATATATATATATATATATATGTATATATACCTATATATATATATATATATATATATATATATATATATATATATATATATATATATATATATATATATATATATATATATATATATATATATATATATATATATATATATATATATATATATATATATATATATATTTGATTGGTTTTTTGTAAAATCTTTTTTTTAAGAATTCGTTTAAAGGATGACACTTTGATGAAAAAATAAAAATAATAAAAGCCACTTACATAGCTGGAAGGTTTTCCCGGACTGGACTGGGATAAAGGGATCGCTAGCGATAAAGGGATCCCATTAAACCTACAGTGTACCGTCGAAAGTGGTACTCATCCAAGAATACATCTCGTTTAAACAATAAGCATTTCCCAGTCCAGTCCGGGAAAACCTTCCAGCTATGTAAGTGGCTTTTATTATTTTTATTTTTTCATCAAAGTGTCATCCTTTAAACGAATATATATATATATATATATATATATATATATATATATATATATATATATATATATATATATATATATATATATATATATATATATATATATATATATATATATATATATATATATATATATATATATATATATATATATATATATATATATATATATATATATATATATATATATATATATATATATATATATATATATATATAAAAGACGAGTGATTTGAGGCATGAAAAAAACTAAATGTTATTTAAGATCATTCACAAAAAAGAATACACGCGAGCTAGCTCGATGATTAAAGGGACATGACGTGTAGGCACGTCATATTAATTTAGACTCATCTAGCTTTGATATATGTAAGTAATACCATTTTTGGGCCTAAAAGCTTATGAAAACGCTTTATATAATAGACGAGTGATTTGAGTCATGAAGAACTAAATGCTATCTTAGATCATGCACAAAAGAATACACAGGAGTTAGCTTGATCATTAAAGGGATATGATGTAGGTACCTAGACGTGCTTTCAGCTGGTGAAAGGATAGAGGTAGAAGATGGCTGATGATGACCGAGCGATAAAGGCATAACCTCTTTCCATATGAAACTATGGAATAGAGGAGGAAACAGAAGATATATCTTCATCCCCGACTTCTGCCTGCCTGCTACCTCAATCTCAATCTGACGTCAGCGTACGACTTGTCACATTTCTTCGCGGTCATTATGCCGCTGCGCCGCGCGGCCTTCCGCCAGCAGGAACTGCGCAACTCTCATCTTAACCGATACAAAACACCTTTAATGCCTTCGTGCTGATTTCACTTTCTCCGGGCCGTTGTTGAGGCCGAAACAGACAGCACGTTCGTTTCTTCCTCTCCTCCACTCGATCCGCGGTGACTTGCATGTATTTTTACGCGCGCATACTTTCATTTCAACGAAGATGCCTCCGCCGAATTCGTAGTCAATAGTATTAAAACGACCGACAATCGATTGACTACCTTACGCATACCAAACCGTGAAAGACAAACTACAGCCGACATTGGTGATAAAAATATCGGTTGTGTCACCCCAAGACTTTCCCGGCAAATAGACAAGTGTCCCCTTCCTCCCTCCCTCCCCCCTTCGCGCCAACCTAACGTCCACCCGCGTACCAATTCATAGTATATTTGTAGTATTTACCACGGTAATAAAATGGTATTTTTACAAAAATTATATGTATTTTTTGGAAAAATACCATTATATACCATTTTTGGAAAAATACAACCTAATGGTCTCGGGGGGGGGGGGGGGGTTCAAAATGGATATTTCCGTCATCATTTCGAAATTTCTTTTCAGCGCCTTCACAATACTTTCCCTCTGCCCGGAAAGTAAAAAGATGCAGATTTCTTGAATGCATAATTTCTCAAACACTAAAACATACTTACTTTTTCAATTTTCTATATATTGCCGTACTTATTTCAGAGATAGAAGAAAACTGAAAACCTGTTATAGAATTGACTAATATAAGCATTGATTGCGCAGTGATATACTTTTGAGAGAGCGTACATAATGGATTCGATTACTATTACGATGGCTAATTCGATAGTGTAATAATTATCATTATTTCAGACGAATGGAGAAAGTTGCAGTAATGCAACAATCAATCAACAAATTGGGAATGATGTATCGACGACATTATCAAGACATCACACAACCAAATCCATTTTAAATTAATTTATGCAATTGGCTCTTCTACTCAGCGCTCATAATTAGCTAGTATTTTTGCATATATCAAACTGCAGTGTCTATGAACTGTCGATGCTGATACAGATGATTAGATGTATACGTCAATCTAAATTCTGTATCAACTCATTGCATCGGGCTAATTGCATATTAACAATATTTAGTTTTTATGAAAAATGCTCAATGAATATTGCTCAATAAATAGCATAACAATGCTCTATAAATAGCATAAAGCAACTTCAACATATGAAATAAGTCCATTAAGACTTAGCGGCGGGATCGATATACAGGTTCTATCACAGGCCTTCTGCACCCTCTTTGGTCCTTCTCTCCGTAAAAGAAACACAGCAAATAGGGTATGAAACCGCGATGAATGCAATAACGGGCTCATTGCAGCGATAACCAGACAAAACAAATGGGCTGATTTTACTTTTTCAAAGTGCCTATCTACTTTACAAAATAAGTCCTGTACAAAAGTACTTTTATAACTCACTTACCTACTCTTAAATAACCTATTATTTATTTATCTATCCATATTATGCATCATTAATAATTATTTAAGTACTTACGAGTACTATTGAGTAAAATTAGTACTGGAGTAAAACTTGTATTGAGTAAAACTAGTTTGTTTGTTTGAAAAACTTTATTGCACAGACAAAAGAGTACAAAATGGTAGGCCTATTGCAAAGTGGTAATATCTCACGACCATACTGTCAGGGTTAGTGCTTAAATAATGCTAAACTTAATAATAATAATAATTACAATACTAATAATTCCTTAATTATAATGATAATACTAAATAAGTAACCAATGCCTAACTTAATAAAATGCTTAACTAATGCGTAAAACAAAGTATAGATTCATGTGGATTTTACTGCCTCACTAGGCCTAGGCCTGTGTCGAGGCAGCAGTATAGTGGTGTTTTACGATCCAAGAGCAGTCGTGTCTTGAAAATATATAATGATAATATATCTAATAGTATATTACTATCAATAGATATTTATAATTTAATGATAAATATAATATAAATATATAAGAACATAAATTTAGTATTAATATATTTTTTTAATAGAATTATACTAACACATTACTTCATTTATAGTTAAAATATATTTAATGAATACAAAATTAAAGCAAATACCAAAAAGTATAATATATACAAAGGGTGACTTGTCAATATTTTTTTTGATAAAATGGAAATAAAATAAGGTAAAATTGATAGCAATAGATATATATTTTTTTTAATATATTTATTTAAAGAAAAGCGCATTTTTTATAACTACAGTAGGTTCATTACATATTATCATTAGAGGCTCCGTTGTAAATAGTAGCAAAGAAGAGAGTACCGCAGCCCAGTCCTTCTTTAGATCAACGCTGCCTAACTAGGCCTAGGCCTAGGCCTAAGGCAAGCATACCAAGAAAATAGTGGCTTGTGCATACTTTAAACTACATATTTATGTAGTTTAAAGTATGCACGAGAAAAAAAAAATAGTATCTAATAATATGGTGCAGCGAAAATTCATATGGAGCCCTTGATTAGAGCTCAAAAGCTAATACTTAAAATTATAAAGAGAAAGCCTTGGAGATACTCTTCAGATGATCTCTACAAAGAATATAACGTGCTAGATGTACCTCAACTATACGTGAAAACGGCGCTCTGTGACTATCATACTAATTTAGAGACCGCAATAAGAACCCAGCAAACAATCTGCACGCGGCAATCCCGAACTATACATTTTGACGTCCCTCGAATGCAGACCACTTTTGGGCAGAGGCATTTTGTGTACATAGCCCCCAGGATCTTTAATATCCTAGATGAAGATTTAAAAATGTATGTGCCGAAGTCTTCTTCTTCTTTTAAAGCCAAAATTGATTCCTGGCTAAAATATGACGCCCGGCAAAATATCCACAAATTAATATACCGAGACAATTATCCCTGACATTTCTTATTATTATTATTGTTTTCTTTGACTTTTTTTTATTTTATTTATTACTATTACTTATTCATAAATTTTGGTGACTATTGTTTGATATCATTTGACATTTTATTTTATTTTTATTTTATTAACACGATTATTTATTTTTGTGTTTTATTTCCTATTGTGATCATTAGTTAGTGATTATTAGTTATAATTTGTAATGGTGACGGGAATATATATATTTCTTTTCCTTTTTATTTTTTTTTTTTTTATTTCATTGCCGAATATATGTGATACCTATAAAAACTAGAGAGCTAGCTGCCCTGGAACAAGTCCTGGCACTTAGTTAGGCAGCAGCAGTACTTAAATGCTAATGCTCATATCGGCCGTGTTTAATTTTAATTTTAATTTTAATTATATATATTTTTTTATTGATATGATTATTAGTGATACTTGTGCACTTGTAAATGAATTGTTAAATTAAATAAATAAATAAATAAATAAATAAATAAATATTAGGACTTAACTTAAGGCAATAAACAATGTATGTAGAAATTAAACATTACTCTAAAAACTAGGTCATTGATATGTCAATGCGTCTGTCAGTCTGTCAGTCCGCAAATTATATTTGTAAAATACCTATCATAAAACACAATAAAATTAATTTCAATAACACGAAAAAGGTAAATAATAAAAAGGATATATTTACACATTCTTAACTATATTGAATATTTAAACAAGAACCTTTTAAAGAAACGGATTTTGACAGAAATTTTCAGATAAAACCCGGAAAACCATTTTGAACATTTTTTGTATAAATGACACTTTCTTTAATTGTTGCTTGAGCAAAATTTACATTTGTCGATGAGCTTTGTACACTTGACATAGTTTTCTAAGTGTGTGATTAATTGAACAGCATTTTTTTACCCTTTGATCGAGAGAATTATTGATGTCGCCCTCATTTCTTGCGATATGCGCCACGTCTTGTGCATGCAAGCCTTCGAGCTTCGGCCAAATAAGCTGCATCGCCAGGAATGCACACGAGCAGTCGCCATCTGCCCGCCACTTCGCAAACGACGACGCTCCCGATATAGAATTTAATAGTAATTCGGTCGGTTGACGGGGCGATCGCGGTGCTTTTTTCGCGAAAAGATAAGCATGCGAGGCGGTGGACATAAAAACTTTTAATTTGAAAGTTTAAACGCTGGGGGCGCGATTTGTTCATAAAACGCAATTGAGGTCGACCGCATTGACGTCAGAGGGCGGGCGGCCGCGGCGTCGCGCACCGCCCGCGCCGCAACCGCCCGGCGCCCGCCGCCCGCCGCCCGCCGCCGCCCACGACACGAACCTCCACAAACAGGTATTAATAACCGCCCCACCGAACGCATACCTGTTATCCCGGAATCGAAATCCGCTTAAAGCTTTAGGGTAGAAACATGTAGCTGGCTGAAAACCAGCACGAGCTAACAATCGAAGGTTAAAAGCAATAGAGAATGCCAGTCTTTGGGCCCCCCCCTCTAATAAGAATGAACCATATGAAGGGTTACATGCATAAACGTTAACAGTCAACTTTTTCTGTTTTTTTATTAATGCCATTTTTAAAGTTTATTAACAACAAACAATACATTTTAGAAGAAATAGGTTTGGTAAGAAAAAAATATATTTTATCTATAAAGTAATATATTTTGTCGATAAACTATAAATGTAATTGAGTTTCTTTAAAAAAATACATTTTACCTAATTTCCACCTCAGATAAAAAGAAAACTTTAATTCTACTACTATTATAAACGCGAAAGTTTGTAAGAATGTATGTATGGATATTTGTTACTCTTTCACGCAAAAACTACTAAATGTATTTTGATGAAACTTTATAATAATATAGCTTACACATCAGAATAACACATAAGCTATAATTTATATAGATATATAGTTTTCTATCATAGTATCTCAATTTTCCATCACCACGCGGGTGAAACCGCGGGGCGCAGCTAGTATAATAATAAGAATACATGAGTTTCCAAAAAAATACAATGTGCACAAACCATACGTCCAAAAAAAGCGAAAACGTGGAAAATTCATTTGGCTTGATTAGTATTTCCCATCCCAGTTCCTCCTCAACGTCAATCGGAGGGTCATCAGGTACCCCGCTTATGGACGTGACGGGAAAGAAGGATCCAAAGTCTACCGTCACCGCTTATTTTGCCCTTTGACGGCCGCGTATTGACGCTTTAACTGTATTTTTGCATTCGAAGAAGCCGTTGGAACGCCGCGACCACGACCATTGATTTTATAGTGTAATTATAAAATCAATGCCACGACTCAACTGCACCGTTCCAAATCTAGTCTAGAAACTAATTGATTTAATGTCCCCAGATATTACCAATAATTTTGGCAATTATCGCTAAACAAGTTGGAGGAGCATTAAGATGCATTCGCTTTCTCTCTTGCTTACTTGCCTTCGTAATTTTCAATTCGTGATTACGCGCAAACTAGTTCCCACATAACATATGAAAGTTTAAAGTTTTTTACACTCAGCGTATCTGTGTGTTACTAGCGGATATTATAACTATTACTAGCTGACTCGATTACGCGTAATCGCGAAATGTCCCAAAACGCTCGCTTTTCGTAACTTTACGAATATTTTTTAAAAAATAAAGTGTTTTAATATTATTAATAGTAATATCAGATCGAAAACTTGAGATTTACAGGAAACTGCACTCAGATTGTTTTTATAATTTTTTTTTTGTTAAATAACACTAGCCAACAAAATTTAACTTTTCATCTGTAACATTGATGAAAACAGTTCATCTCTATGAACTGTTTTGATGATAATATTATATTAATTAATTAAATTCACAATTTATATGTGCATAGTAAGAAACCTTTTCAGGCTACTTAATTTATTCGTCAATTTAGTTATATATTAATCTATATATTTATTTATTTTTACTTATCTATATATAAACTTAAATATTTTCATTTTCTTTATTTAATATTAGTTCTTCATTTATATACCCATTTATATATTTATATTAACCTTAAAATTTATAAGAATGAATGAGCGATCGGAATGAATGAGAAAAAAAAAAGAAAGTGAAGTCATTATGATTAAAGTGAAGTCTCAAATACTATCACCCCAGAACAGATATACAATCTAGTGGGGTGATAAAATCCACACAAATGTAATCTTATCTGCTTCGCAAAATCAATTGTATCGTATTGGATAATTTTATAAAATATTTTTTTTAAAAAAGAAACAATAAACTATATTTTCAAGGGTGCTGAACATGGAATGATAAGAAAATGGTTTATCTCTTGTTTTTTAGTTATTGAAGCTTTTCAGAATGGCCCTTAATTAAAAGCCTATGCATGTATTTCCCTTATAGTTCTCCCTTGGAGGAAGGTCACTGATGACGCAATAGCTTTGCCTGCCTTATGTATGTCGTTGCTGGCGACTCCCTGAGGAGCGTCTAGGAATATTTCGCCAAAAGTTGATCCACTCCACTTTCCATGGTATCTTTCTTACGTGTCCGAAATTTCTTGGTGGAGTCAATCAACATATTTTTTCTCTCTTAATATTTGAAGCAAGGGAAGCATGCTTCGGTCTATGGAGATGTGTAGGGAACGTGCACATACGCATGCATGTTTTTTCACGCCTGCTGAAAGCGTTAGTCGCTGTCAATCGGCCAATGAGTGAGGAAGTTTAGTGAGCGTCCGTCGTACTGTCAAAAATGGAACGACTTATTAGAAAATGTATTTAATTTTACTAAAAGCTTGGCGATATTTGAATGAGAACCATTCACGAGATCCAACAGGCTTTCGGGAACGGCTCAATATTTTCTTCTAGCGGGGTTTGAAATGTGGCTATATATGAGAATATTATATCTGTCGTCAAACAACACGATACCTACACAATATCTACACGATACCTACTTACGTGTAGGTATTAACCCCTCAAATGTGAGGCGTCCCTTAAGGGATGCCTTGGCAAAATGTATACAAAATGTATATAAATTTATATAAATGTAAATATAAATGTAAATGTGCGCCGCTTTATAGTAATCCGCTCTATAGTAATGCTATAGCTCTATAGTAAACCCCGCTCTATGTAAATGTAAATGTAAATGTAAATATAAATTTATATACATTTTACCGTAGGCAACCCGAGCTAATCGCCATTCATTTGAGGGGTTAAAAGGTTGGCATATATTTACTACCAATAAAATGTTACTTGAAATACTTTATTGACTCATATAATTATTTCAACAACAAATTTTGTCTGATAGGTCAAATCGTTATTATGACTACCATAAGAAATTAGACTTTAAATTAAAAAAGTTAATAAGGCTACAATGACAAAAAGCAATACATCAATCAATACATAATCATCAAACGGAGAGTGAATAGGAATCATTTAACAACATTTTCAAGTGCAAAATCAAACCGACGCGCGACGCAGTGGCCATGGCCACGTATTAATCAGTGTATTTATAAGCAATATAACACAAGATGCAAATAAGTGTATTGATAAGCAATATGACTGTCAAGGCGATTGCAAAATTAGCACAGTAAGCTTTGCCAAAAAATTTATTTATTTTCTCATAAAATGTACTCTGTTGTTACGATATGAATCCTAAAGATCGCTATCAACAGTAAGCTGCTAGAGCAAGAACTTCGAGCTGAAAATACAATTATTGTTAGTAGTCATTACTTAGTCGTTAGTATTATGGTTATTGTCGTAGTCAAAACGGGCTGAGGTCCGTCTGCCCGGTGAGCAAACGTATACGTGGTCAGTGCAAGATTTACGTACAAGCTACACAAGCTATAGCTTAGGGCCCTCACTTTCTGGGGGGAGGGGGGGAGGGGGGAATAATTGTCCGAGTGAACAATTGTCATATATACCATTGATTTTATAGTGTAATAAAATCAATGTATATACTTAAATATAATGCAGCAATAGCTCAAATAGCTTAGGCCTTATCAAGTCAGTCTCTCTCCACGCCATTTCTACATGGCTATGTTTCTTTCTTTAATTTTTATTTAACTTTGAAAAGTGACAGTGATGTTATTGCACTACATATATAGTTCTGTATATTTATATAAGTGTCTATATATGGTATAAGTATAACATTTCTATCCATTGAATTTCGATGACTAAGACCACAAATAGGGATGTAACCAATTTTGATTACGATACGATTAATCGACGATTATTGGTGTTTTCCCGATTAATAGGAATCGACGATTGTTGCCACGATTATTTAGCGATTACAGATGGAACAAAAAAAATATATGCTAAGAAAACTCAAGTTTCCTCTGAATACTTCCTACTGAACACTGAAGAATTTTCAAGTTTTCTCTGAATACTAAGTGATTGTATCTGGAGTGCTTGCGAAAAAGATTCGGGAGGCAAAGGATCAGAAGCTTTTGAGGAATATTGCAGAGAACATTATCCAAGACGAAGTACAGTCTTATTTATGGGCAAGCAATTTTCCGCGAAGTCCTGACCTGGGGCAATATTGGCGTAATAATAGCTATTACTTTAACCTATAAAAAAAAAACACAAAAATGTCTGTCCTACCAAATAATTTCAGTAGCATCCGAGAGACTATTTTTACCAGCTGGACTTATCCAGAGTGATTGAAAAAATAGGTTGTCACCTGATCATTACAAATGCTATGATTTTTAATAAAATTCTTCCTATTGTTATCTTTAATTACATGACTAAACTCTTAAGCAAGTACCTAATACAACTTTAATAAATAAAACGTTTTTTTTAATATGTGGTAGTAGAAGATTGATAATACAACATATAATTAGTTTCCTAATGTAGTAGGTATGAATAAAACTATACAAAGCTTTCTACATGCACATAATAACAACAGTAGTATTTTGGACCGTTTTATGTAGGATAAATGAATTGTAGCGAAGCTGTGACAATAAAAAGAATCGGAATCGGTAACCGGAATTGGTTAATCGGCAAATAAATAACCGTTGAATCACTAATTTTTAGCCAGATTGACATTTTGAAACCGAAAAATTCGACAAAATGGTTTATCTGATGAATGTCATATGAACCAAACTTCCTATGTAATATGAACCAAACCTCCTATGTCATATGAACCAAACCTCCTATATCATTTTAAAAAATCATTTAGTAAGTTATCTACTCTAAATAAAAGCTCCCATCTCATATTACCATATTACGAAGTTCGCAAACCTTCCACCTGATTTGACTAATTAGAATTGTTAATTATTTATCAGATTGTTAATACTTTAGAATTGTTATTACATAAAATGCCATCAAGAAAAATCTAGGTCAAGCGATGTATGTCGAAACCGACAAAACAACTGCATTGAAATGTTTTCAAATGTTTTCCTTCTGAACGACGCTAACAAAAATGTTCGGGTGTAGAACGTATCATTCATTTTTCCTCTATCAGTTTCTTTTAAAAAAAACAAATAGCTTGTATTGTTACCATCTGGCATGATATCATTAGTAAGTTTTTTCAATGAGTGTTTCGTATTTTAGCCGTCGAGTTACTAATCTATGCAATAAAAGAAATATAAAAAGGTATATTTATTTTTTCAACCCGAAATACCAAAAAAACTACATAAAAAAACTGGCCAATTTTAGGGCCGAAATTTAAGACCTGAATTTTAGGCCACACCGATTATTTCACTTCCGCCTCGGGAATTCTCTGTCTCCGAACGTGACCGCACACACCCAGTACTCGAAGTTCGGGGCCGTTGCGCGAATGAAGTTACTTTCTCGCACCAAATCCGAACCAACTAGTTTTTTTGCCCCCCGATCACCTGATACACAGCGACGGAGAAATTGCTGACCAACAAAAAGGAGAAGAAAAAACAATTACGAATCTCTCCGTCCGTTATGATAGTATTACGGAGACGGGAAACCGCTTATTTGAGCAAATTCGTGTTAGAATCAAAACGTAATAAGATATGCATGTACCATTATTATTACGAGACACGGATTAATTATATGTTATGCCGCGTTCACACTCTCGGCGGAATAGGCAACTATCTCTGTTAAAAATAATGACAACTGCCAATTCCCGTGCATATTACGTGTCGCTATCGATGTATTGTCTCGAAACTAAACGAACCTCAGTTGATAATGCGAAATATGTACACAAATCAGGTGTTTTCACGGACTTCGTCGAAGGCTATTCGACTTTTTCGGCCGATGTGTGAACGCCGTTTTATACGCCACAGCAAGACACACCTTAGGTAATTCTACAGGTGAGTTTTTTTAATTAGTGACATCCTTAAAGTGAAAAATCTATTAAAAACACACAAAAAAAAGAAAAAAAAATGTTTTTTGAAAAAAAGACAACGTTACCTATTTGAAAAATAGAATAAAAAGAGATGAGTGCGTTGCGCCATCTAGCGGTAGGTAAAATACCGAGAATATTAATTATTCGCGATATTTGACCTATTGCTAAATGGAGCAGCGCGCTCAACGCTTGTCAACCTTTTATTTATCAGTCAAGTTTATCAAGTTTTACAACAAAAATAAATATAGGTACATCAAAAAAACGTTTTCAGAAAAAAAATTTTTTTTTTTTGTTTTTTTTTTAAATGTTTATTAAAAGATGCTTATTTGCTCGTACTGATTCACTCACTTCAAGGATGACACTAATTAAAAGCTCACGCCGTATATGTAGGGGTTTTTATTTGTTTATTTGTCGTGTGGGGCTTTTCTAAGGTCTTTATGAGCCTTGTAACACTGCGACCATTGCTGATCTATTGTGTTCGCCACCTACTATAGTTCTGCGCTAAGCTTCGTGTCATTTAAGAACCGCAGCAGGCTTTTGGCGCCAGATTGTTTTACCTCCTCAGGTTGGAGGTAATGACCACCCAAATGGGTGTATCTTTTACGCATCAGCGGGGCACACTCGCACATGAGATGTAAGGGTAACTCTATATCAAATTCAAATTCAAAATTCTCTATTAAATCTATAAAGTTACACATATTTTAGTTGCAAAGCCATCCTAACTAGTCCTCGCCTGTACTAAGGTATATGTAGAACTAAACAGGACAGGAGAATATTCTAAATGTAAAATTGAGTTGAGTTGTTACCTACAACTTCTTTTAATTTATGCATTTGATGATGAGAAAAAACTGACTATGCGAAAGTTTAGCATAAGGCCTAAATCAAAAAAGTTGTAAATACAATATAAAAAAAAGTCGATAGAATAAATTTTCCTAAAACAAAAGCAATTTTCTTATATAGTTTAATATACTTACTTTCCCCCTGTGCTGTCGCGAACATCCCGTACGCTAGAATTATTGGATCAATAATTCAATCAATGATGAATCATTGGATCAATCAGATAAAAAAAACATTAAAATTTGTACGCATGGATACCTAACAAGACACGGGGACTCCCTTTGTGGGTGAGTCATGCATTGATGAAATCAGTTCGGGTCAGTGTAATCCATTTACAACACAGTCAGTAAAATCCATATTTATAACAAACAGAGTGATATCTTCGAAAGTGTTAAAAATTAATGTGTAAGTAGGTACTGCTACTACGTTGATGAATTCCCCGGGGAAAATTGAAGTATACGAGTACAAATTAAATAAATACCATGAACGCGCCCCGGAACGGCTTCACTGTTCACCTTCACGCGGTGGAAGTAGGCGCTCGTGGCCTGCCAGCTAAATCTTCGTTTCAGCTTTTTAAAGATCTTGGTCTCTCCAAGAAAATAATCAACTCCTTTCTAGAAAAATTTTCTAAAACCGCGATTTCCGCATCTCAAATTCTATGGCTTCGAAGGGGGAGTGAATGGGTGGTAAGGTGAACGCTCACATGTGGCAAGACAGCTGTCCTAAACCTACCACAGCCGGTCGTAAGTCCGGAATCTACCATTCACCTCCCAGAAGCGTAATAATTATATATGATGGGCCCGATTTTTGATCGGTGAATTCCATGGCAGCTCCGTTTGTATTTTATTTTTTATTTATTATTGTATAATGAACAAATTATATTGATATAATATTGGGCCCGATTGCGTATCTTCGTGAACTAAAATCGGAAATTAGTTCGTGTGAACATTGCAGGGCAATACGCTAGAGCGGAATGTGAAATGAACGGTTGTCGCTTTTTCTCATTAACACTACTCACCATTAAAGATCTAACACTCACCATCTGAATCTAACACCGCACGAAATGTATTCAAATTTATTCGGACAATAAGTTCGACAGGTAGTTTTTTTATCGACGATCGTTCGTTTCATATTCCGCTCTAACGTATTGCTCTATCTCGTTCGCTTGAAATAATTTCAAATTCAAATTCAAATTCAAATTCAAAATTCTTTATTTATCAATAATATTACATTAATTTTTAAAATTCAAAGCCATCCTAACTAGGCCTCGCCTGTACTAAGGTAGGCTTAATATAAAAAAAAATATAGTGGTTTACGTAACTAGCTGTAATACATCTTTGTATATTATTATGGTACATTTGAGAAGTTAAAAATAGAATAAGAAAGCGTAATAATATTAAATTTAGGTACATACATATAAATATATATATACATATATAAATAAATATATACTTTATAGATAAATATAAAATAATACTATATATATACATATATCTCACAAATCGTGCACTATTTTAATATACATTTCAGTTTTAGTTCACAAAGAAACGCAATCGGGCTCATTCGAGACATGTAATATCAAAAATACTAAAATAAATGTACTTAACCGAATTGAACATTATTATTTCTGAAAATGTATTTTAATAATTAATGTAGGTACCTGTGTATTTACTCGTTTTTTTCATTTCTTTCACAGATATACCAACAGTATGGCGTCGATACTAAATTCGACGAAAACTATACTGAAAAGTACCTATGATTATTACGAATGGACTTTATCGCTATCAGGTAATCTTTTGTTTTTTTCTTGGTATTTGTGTGAAATCGGGTGTAATGAGTTGTTGCGCGATCGCTATTCTGTTCTCTTACTAATCATGAAGTCCTTTATAGATGAATAAAGAGGATTGGCAGAATCTGAAACAATCCAGAGACTGAAAATTTAACCATGTAGAATAATAGGGATGTCGCATGTCCTTTAATTGAAAATTTATAACAAAATATTTTAAAATACAGCCATCCGCTACACTTCAATGTAACTACTATTCTTCATCAATATCTAACATTATCTGACATGTATCTAAATCTATTATTCACCAATATTCAATAAATCTAATAATACCACGAAACTACCAAATCCACGAAAATATGTCTCAAAATAATGATTTACATAAAAACAATCCTGAAAATAAATTACGATATCAAGATTATAACGAAATAAGGGAGAACTATTGAGAAGCGCAATTATTGGGCAATAGATAGCAGTACTAGATCCAATCTTGCCAATCCTTTTTAGAACTACATAAAACTGACTTTTCAACATTTTTAAAGAGCTTACATCCTTGTTTGTTTGTTTGGTATTTCTACTCCTTATTATGATATTTCACAATCAGCGAGTTTATTATCATATGACAATCTCTTACAACCAACCTTGATTATAAGGTGTTCATATGCATATATGCGTGTAACAAGTGTGCCTGGTTATTGCATTCGATCGACAGAATTGAAAATGCAATTGCGTTAGTTTTATCCCAGCGGAAAATGGTGACCCGGCCGGGAAACGAACCCAGAACCTTACAATGTAAAATCAGGCACATAACTACTATACCACCAATCCGTGCCTTTCTTGATAGTCATAACAATAAAATTATGGTAAATATTGTTAATTTCTCTCTGTATTTCATTGCTAATGTAGGTATTTTATTTGTAGACTCTTCCTGTTGTTTTATTGGGAATTTAAGAAGTATTTTTTTTAGTTATTTTCAGCTCTAAAATTAAGGTGAAGTACTAAATTGAAAACACCTTAAAAGTTAATTGAAATATATTTTTGTTAAAGTTAAATAATATATGTTGGATCCGAATATTTACATACTTACTTAATAGTTTTTCAGGCTATTGGGTGATAAAACTAAAAATATAACTACTATTGTCATTTCTGTTTTTTTTTCAATATGGGTTTGTATGCATAACTCTCGTTGTAGTATTATATAGATTGCTTTCACAGGTTACCAAGCGTGGCACTAGGTCAGAACTAATCTATAACCATAACGAAACAAATAACCACAATTGTCCCATCATAACTTCTCCGTGTCATAATAACTTTACTCATAAACACGCTTTCTACCGTCTACGTAGGCGCTCTAGTTTAGATTTCTACCTAAATGCAACCATAGCAAATATACAGTCCCTTGCCATATTATTAGACCCACCGTACATTTCAGTACAAAATTAAACTTTTCAATAGCTTTTCTACAAGTGTTTGTTTTGTTTATTTTAATGAATATGTAGAAAAACATAATTTTCACAAATTCAATATCAGTTATAGAATTAGCGTGGTTGGCATCAGTAGGTATTCAAAGAAAATTTTAGTCCAAAAAAAAATCTTATAATGAATTGTGAAAGAAAATGTAGTAATTTTATTATCGCTGAACCCGGAAGAAGACTCCTTTATAACATTTAAGCTTAAAATAAATGCGTAATCCTACACTGATACATAAAAATAATACAAAATTTTAACAAAAAATAAACCGACTCCATTTTTTTCATTAATGCAGCAGCCATGTCCCGGTGAAACTTCGAACTAGCTATCGCAATTGATTGCGTATACAAAATTTCGTATCTGTGCTGTTGACCGTCGAGGAGTTCCCTCGTTGGAAGCTAAACTGAATGCCGCAGTCCTGTCTTGGTGAAACTTAGAACGGGCTGTCGTAATTGAATGCATATACAACATTTCGTGTCTATGTTGTTGACCGTTGAGGAGTCGCGTCGTCGGGAGCCAACCTTGGGTGTAGAATCAGGTCATGCTTACCATAAAAAATGCATTGTTATCGGAACTGAACCAACATGTAAATTTTAAACTTCATATGATAACCTTTGAGGAGGTCCCTCAATTTCTCATGGATCCCATCATCAGAACAGGATTTTGATAAAAAATGTGACCAATATGGAAGTATATCCTTTAAAATAATCAAAATCGGTTAATAAATGACGGAGTTCAGAGGTAACAAGATAACCTCCTCCTTTTTTAAAAGTCGGTTAAAAAAAATTGGCTGTTTCTGGGAAAATATTTCTGTATGCCAATATTCAGATTTAGTGATTCATTAGGCAGAAAAGAGTATAAATATACAAAATTAATATGAACTATATAACCTTTATCGTCGATCATCGTAACGAGAAACGATCTTACCTCCAGCATTCTCGATGACAAATTTAATGTAATTCCGACTAACAGTTAAGGATTTTGTTATGTCATGCGGTAAAATCCATTTATTATAAATATAGCTAAATGGTTATTATTTGAAACACTTATAAGAAAGTATTTTTCTTAAAAATCGGATATTGAAAAGTGAAAATCAGTACTTGAATGTGGGTTAAATAAAAGCGCAAGGGACTGTATATGAAGGGAACGCTTTCATTATTATTCCCGAAAGCACCAAAAAGAAATGGTATTTTTAATGATAATAATTAATATATTGGGCTTTAAAATCACGACAGAAAAAAATATCCTTAGAGAAAGAAATACGCATTTTCAGGTAAAAAAACAGGTGGTTTAGCGAGGACCCAGCTTTCTGACATACCAATAAATCGAGATGGTTTCGGATATGGCAGAGTGCGATTCCAAAACACTTTAAATAAGGTGAATCCTTAGACTAAAACCTTTCTAATCCGTAAGGGGCGGGGGGAGAAAACAATAGTATAATAATATTAAATATATTATGTAACAGACATAAATAGATTATCATTAAAACTTAAAGAAAGAATAGAGGGATACATCAATCAGTTAGATAAAAAACATTGAACATTCTAATAATAATGTTTCTTATTTTCTAAAACAGGTTTCTTAAACGTTTTTTTTAGAAACACCTAAAGATCCCAGTTTATTCCACAAATGACACAATCGCTGAACAGTAAAAGGATTGCTGTTGAGATTGTCACATCTGTTATTAATAATGTTAAGATTGTTGAATAGTTAGTTGCCAGTCCATCTACCGGTCTTTCTAAATACTTTGTGCCGTCACAAAACCATTTACGAATATTATGAACGACGCTTAATATATATTTTTTTTAATTTCAGACGACAGAACGAAGGGATGGCTCCTCGTCGATTCGCCACTTCCGACTTTTACCTATACACTCATATATTTAGCTATTGTATGGGCAGGACCAAGGGCCATGAAAAACCGAAATCCTTTCACCCTAACCTGGATTTTGGTGCCTTATAACCTTGCGATGGCTGCTCTGAACTTTTATATAGCCGTACAGCTACTGACCGCGTCGTTCAGGTTGCGCTATAGCTATATTTGTGAGCCGTGCCGGCAGAACTACGACTCTGACGAACTACAGGTATTTATTTATTGGATATTCTATTTCGTGTTTTAATCATCTGACAGTAGATAGACTCCTACTGCTCTAAGTAGGGTTGCCAGATGTGTTGAAATAAAAACCCGACATGTTTTTAATATGTTTATATTAACTGATAAATTTACTGAAAGTCACAAAATAGCTTAAAGTAAGCTACTTAATTTAAAAATTAAACAAGTTGTTAAATATATTTAGCATTCGATGCCACTATTTTTGATGAAGTTTTATAGCCTGGGATGGCATCTTTGAACTCAGTGCAACTAGCACTTATATTAAAGAAATCGCCAAATCACTTTTTACAGTTATAAATAGGATAGAAACGAATTTACCGCGTGAAGTTTGTAGCACCCGACGTTTCGGAGACGTTGCAGCCGCCGTTGTCTAGGGTAGACAGTCTGCCTTAGACAACGGCGGCTGCAACGTCACCGAAACTTCACGCTGTAAATTCGTTTCTATCCTATTTATAATGTCGAATAACCGCGATAGTCTTCGACCACCTTTTAGAGTGTTTACTGCGAGACGATTTCTTTCATCTGTCCATACATTCTCTGTGACGCTAAAGATTCTTTCCACAAAAACATTATATAGGAATACTACACGCATACTATACTACACGCAGGAGCAAGCACCAGATATTACACGATTTTTATTGTCCTGTTTGCCAAGTTTTTCTTGACCGGACAGATATAAATAAATCGGACTGTCCGGTCGCAAACCGGACATCTGGCAACCCTAGCTCTGAGTGAATGGCTTACATTTTGACTTGTACATTGGAAGTCATCTTTATCGTCATGATCCATATCGTTTTTCTCGAAAGGATATGTCCAACATTCTGCTGTTCAATCTGAGGCTCTCCTGAGCTCTACTTGTTGATATTCATACACTAATTTCGACCTCACCGACAGGACAAATGGGATGACGTATTGAAATCCAGAATTATCAATTACTTATTGTTATTTTCAGATTGCCAATGCAGTGTGGTGGTACTATTTCTCGAAACTGCTAGAATTCTGCGATACGTTCTTCTTCATTCTGCGCAAGAAAGATGAGCAACTAACGTTCTTACATGTCTACCATCACAGCACGATGTTCTCATTCTGGTGGATCGGAATTAAATGGGTGCCGAGTGGATCAAGTAAATAAAATAAAATAGAATAATAATAAATAACACAAAATAGAATAAAATAAAAAAAATGAAAATAGAATAGTTCAAAATAAAATAATATTAAAAACATCTGTAGCCCATATAAATCGATCCCATCTCGATTTCAATTAATTAATAGTAGGTACGTATGATATTGCCATCAAAACTTCAAAATGGAAAAATATATTTCCGTTAGTTTTTAATTGTGTTAATTATTACCTTCAAACCATGTTAATATTTACCATCAAGCTATGTTAGTTACAAACTATTTCGTATATATACTAGCTCCGGCGCACAGTGGGACGAATTATTGCATTGTTATCACTAAAATAATTTCAGTAAGGTCTCAGGAAATACAAAAATATTCAAAATTGAGTAATCTATCCGGATAGTTTTTTTCCTGTATTATGTAATTTAAGAGTTTTGTGAGGTGTGCTTCGATCCCAAAATCTCATAACTTCCTTCTGTTGGACTGTAGCAGCACACACATACGGTCAAAAATGGGCATTTTATAAAATTATTTCTATCTCTCTTGATTTATTCCAAATTTCTTATAATAACAAAACATTCTTCCATCTGCTCTTATTCTTTATAGATACGACATAAAGTACCAAAAAATATAATACGCGGCTGAGCAGACGTACGAGCCACTCTAGCGGACTCTTAGACGAAATATTTTGTACGAAAAATATATACTCGTACCTACATGTTATTATTCAAAATATTGATATGTATATTCAGTTTTGGTATTTCAATGAGAGTTGGTTATTGCCTCTGTTGTAGAACTCTCGCGGACAGCTTAAAGGCGTTTTTACTACTTCTTCGAAGTTGATTTTTCCCCTCTGTAAAAACTTATCCCAAGATAAAAATGAAGAATCTCCGTCGCAACTCTAGCATCTTTGCGCCTGTTTGCTGTGAAGTGTCGTGTCATACGTTGTCGTGTAGAAGCAGCGATTGACCACGCTCGGTTTATTAATCACGAGATTCTCCACCATTGTTTACCGTCCTTGTTAGCGCAACTATAGTGTTAACTAGTGCGCAAGACTGTAATGGATAACACCGGCACAGAACATCTTATTCGAAAATAGCGCGAATTTTCAACGATAATATACGAGCAAAAACAAACGACAGAAAGATAAAGGATTTACATAGGGAAGGAATTAAGAAATAAAGTTAAAAATAGGACCGCAAAAATATTTTAGATCCACTGCGTGTTGTTTGAAGCTGATTTGTGACGACGAATGAACACAAAACAGACCTTAGATCAGTGTTTTATAACACATTTTCAAACACATGTTTGCCATAGTTTTGAGGTTGTTACCCTTAGTGGCGTAGTCATAATATTTTTTAAACATAACCTATTTTTGGAGCACTTTTAGAAAAAAGAGTAGAAACTCTGTACTTATTTTAAATCGCAATCTATCCCTGATTTCCGATTAACATTTAGTAGATATTATCCCATCACTAAAAATGTAGTCTAATTGCATATTTGATACAATATTAAACGGAGATCATTTCATCAGCTGATCACATTATATTATACTAATTTGCGAAATATTGCGCAAAAAATCAAAATCGTTAATTAAATAAGACGTGTCATAAAAATTACCTACGAAAAAAGATTTCATCAAAGAATTTTGTGATTTTGTGCAACCTACAAATATTTTGCAACATCCATATAAACCTAAATCAAAAATTATAAAATAACTATTTTTGAGTGTTGCATACGTTATTTTTAGTGGTGGATAATTGCGATTACCGCAGTTAAATTTTTTGGATACTTTTGAAATATGTATTTCGGTCGTGACGTTTAGTTATTTTTTTAATGTTCTATGAGGAATTTTTAATCACATGTTGCAGGGGGACTAACATAGAAATTTAAAAGATCTTCCTACCTTGACATTTTATGGCTGAGATACAGCAAAATTAATAATTTATCTTTAACATATCACATTCGGGCTCAGCATTATGCAATTTTTAAAAAAACCCTATCATCGCGTCTCGGTCTAATGCACATATTGTTTCTGCAAAAAACACATTTTTGGCAACACAAATTGAAACTGTTGGCCTCGCTTTATGAAGTAACAGTTTCACTTCAAAATTGTATTTGGATAAGCTATTAGTTCCTTAATTAGTGTGGAATTTCTGTCAATCAAATGAATATCTATATAGCAACAAAAAAGGACGCAAATATAACATTTACATCCTATGGTATTGTATCTACGAAATTTAACTGATTTAACCTTTGTTTATCATAATATTTTGTTTCCTTAATCGTAAATTTTATTTATTTAATTTAAAAAATAACTGGAACCGAATAGCAAAACCTTAACCTCATGCTTATTCGATTATGTCACCGAACTGAGGCACCCGTTCTAGGGTTGATAAGGCCCTAAAAATACAGTATGTTTTTAAACGGTATAGTAAAATTGTCGCTAAAAACTAAATTGTCTAAATTAGTTGAGTTACTGTTTTTTTTTGGAACTTGTTTTAATTCACGATTGCGATTGTTTAAAAGCGATTGTTGGAGTTACCATAACTGTGACTTAGACCTTCGACATATAATAAATGAATTTAAATATTTCAGCTTTCCTGCCAGCGATGGTAAACAGCGCAATTCACGTGTTGATGTACACTTATTACGGTTTATCTGTATTTGGACCTGTTGTAAACCAATTCTTGTGGTGGAAGAAATATTTAACCATATTACAATTGGTAAGTGACCAATCACAGTTATTTGGCCTTCAAACACAAATACTATTCACATTATAATGTTTATTTTTTTAGCTCCAATTTACCTGCGCACTAATTCTCGGAATGAACGGAATCAGAACAGGATGCGAATTTCCCTTATGGATGCACTACACCCTCATCATCTACATGATATCTTTCATAGTCCTCTTTGGAAAATTCTACATGAGGGCATATTTAGCTCAGGTAATTGCTGTTTAAATCTAATATTTTTTTAATATTTATAATACTAGTGGAATGTAACCCGGCGATGCTCGGGTATCACCTTCTTTCCTCTTACACTCTCGCCCCCTCCTTCCCGCTACCCCAAGTAGCTCATGTTACTAACCGTTCCTTTAGATATCTCTATTTAAAAAATAAATTTAATTTATTGGTCCTTTTTAACTTCCACTTTCGCATTTATACAATTTTCATGGCGATCGGTTGAACGGTACAGAAATGGATGTGCTGCAGCGCTATCTTGTGGCGAATTACAATAAAGTGGATAGCGCGAAAATATTAATCATCCTCAAATATCTATATATACCAATGTTCATGGCAATCGGTTGAACGGTATAGTAGTTAATGTGCTGCAGCTCTTATCTAAGGCTACTTATAACAAAGTGGACAGCATAAAAACCTTCTCTATGAAAAAATACATAAATTTGCCAACTTTCATAATGATCGGTCAAACGGTGGCGAAGTCTATTAAGCTCGGACAGACACTTGGATGTGTGAACTACAACGGCCGAACCCGTCACCTCAGGAAGCTGTAACGATATTTGATCATTCTGTCTCCCATGAGCGTCAAATACTTAGGGACGAAACAGACCACTGTCTAGTTTTGGGAGCTAATGGGCCCTGTTGCAGTTGGCTACTAAGACAGGGTCGGTCAAACCCACGGGTACCAATACCCATCCGGCGGCCTCCAGGTAGAAGTGCGTGCCCGGGTAGGACTCTATCCTGCGGACCAGTTTCCCTAGAAGTCAACCTACGGGCGCTCCTGGACGGTTTGCGCACCGTGCGGCGTCAGCCAATCGATTGTGCATTCTGACCGTCAGTTGGGGGAGTCTGGAAACAGTACTGTCTCCTATACAGCGGGGGTAGTTGATCACCTTACGGCAACTGCTCTTGAAACGACCAATCGGCTACCCGATCCGGGTGGAGCCGGGCAAAAGACGCCGTGGTCCGCGATTAATTCGCTAGACACCGTATCACCTCAAAGGAAAGGACTGCGCAAGCGACCTCCATCTCTGTAACGCAGTCGGTAGACTGGAGTAATCTGGTTGCAGCTGGTAGTAAGGACGCGAGTATCGGCCCGCTGCGTGATTATGCTGGTTATGTCGCGGTAAGGCGTTGGCTTCTTATCAGCGTGTGGCGTAACTAGACGGTGGACTGTTTTCGTCCTAAGTTTTCTGCGCTCACCTCACGGGAGACAGAACGATCTAATATCTTTAAAACTTCCTGAGGTGACGGGTTTTCCCGGTGTAGTAGACAGCTCTAATTGCCTAGTTACGCCACTCGCCTGTAAGAGACCAACGCCTTACCGCGAGAAACCGGGTAAAGGTCGGACATACAGACAGATATACCAAAATCCATTTATATATAAATATATAGATTTATAATCCCTTATTTTTGTCAACAGGGAAGCAAAGCGATGGAGATCCGCTACGGCCAAACGTTTGAAGATTTGGAAAAGGAAAAACTCAAACACGAATAATTTTAAAATGTTACAAAACGAATTATTTGTATTTATAGAATTAACACCTATCATCATTATATATGGTAATCAATGGAAATTAAAAATATGATGTTAAGGAAAAAACATGAGGCACTGCTGTGATAAATCAATAAGGTCCCGGGTGTCTTGAAAACTACACTTTATGAAATAAATTATTTTTATCGTTTTGTGTTGTGATTAAATTATTACATCTGTTCGCATTGCGCCCGCGCCATGTAAGCAATCTTTTGAGCTTTTTGAATAATCTCAGCGCAACGCTTCTTCCGCACTAAGCGACAATCCTGAAAGAATCCTTCGTTGCGGGGAAAACCATTGCTGCCATCGCTGAACGTAACGAGACCTGAAATAAAACAAATTTATGTAATTATCTAAAAAACAACATTGTTGCTCTACTTCAGTGTTTCCCAAAAAGTGATACGTGTACCCCCAGGAGCACGTGCGGTTTCTTGAAGTGCGTCAAGGCAATTACTACTGATGAAATTTTACTGATAAAAGAACAATAACGCGACCAGCAATCGCGGAAAAAGTATTTGTGAATCAATCGATCAATTTATTCACGAAAAACTACACAAGGGCCTTTAATATTAAGGCGACATGATAACTGGGAACGACCATATCTGAAGAATTTTAGTTTTATGAGGTTTTTGAAAAATATAAGCAATAATTTTAAAAAGTTTCTTAGTGATAAGGAACCAATTTAAAATTTGGACTCAAAAAACTTGCTCATTGCCTTGGATATTAAGGCTTTAAACTGACTTCGAAAACTTTCAGGGGCGATTATTCCTACAATGTAAGCGGTGAGTGTGTTTTTGACGTGACAACGTCTTATAAATCGATGGAGCCTGCGACAAGAATTATTTACTAACCTCAGTCTAAAATAGTACGAATGAAAATCACTAGATTGATTTAAATTCTTGACATAATTTTATATGTATTCTTGATATACGGAATGTTATTACTGAACGGACAATTTTCTTGTGGGTACAACAAAATGCAACGAAGTAAGCAACTTTTATTTTTTAAAAAATAAAAAAGTATGAAAAGCTATCATTACGATGCGCTATCTAGCGGTTGGTAAAATGTCGCTGATATTGTTTATTTTCGACGTATTACCTACCGCTAGATGGCGCAGCGTGCTCAAACGCTTCTCAAACCGTTATTTAACAGTTTGAGATTTCAAACTTTCAAATTAAAAAAAAACAATAAACTTTAAACAGTAAACAATTATACAATTATACTGCTATACAATAATACATTTACATGTTGTAGTCAAATCGGTGAGTATAAAAGCATATATTTTTGGGTGTTTGTAATAAACAATATCAGAATCTTAAATGAAGCTGCTTCAAATGCAACCATTCCATCAGCATTTTCTTATGACGTTGTCACGTTCAACTATCGTCAGTAAACCGACTTTACAGACAACCGATTTTTATTATAATTTCTTTATATTGACTGGTTAATTCTCTAGGGGAGCACTTAGCCACATTTTTTATTTAGGCCGTAAATTAATTACAATTAATTAAAACGTGAGAGCGCTCTGAGACTTACGCTAAATATGCTTTGCCATAAACACCCTTATACCACCAATGCGATAGAACGTTTAGTATGCGCTTGATGCTTCGTCAACGCTGGATTTTTATTGGTCAAACCCTGCCTATTTTTTCGCGTGTCCGCCCATTTCGGTCATTTTTCTGAGGTCTCGTGTCGCCTTAAGCCAAGGTAGCAAAGCAATCTTGGGAGTAAACTTAAAACTAGCATGCTCTTCAACTGTACACATTTGCTTAATTATGCATACTTGTTTTAAGCATACTCTTCGCTTAAGCGTAATTCGTTCGCATAAGCGAGCTTAAAGCAAACAATTGATCACACGTGCTAGTTAAAACAACCTCTTGGCCATAATGGAAGCTAGTTCCATCAGTTCCATCCGCACAGAACTCAACATAAGAATCCAAATGCTTGCAACTAAATTGTTTAGAAAACTATTAACCCTTCGGCTAACCTCGGTTAACCCTTCGGCTAACCGGCTAACCTCGGGTAACCCTTCGGCTAACTTCGGTTAACCCTGGGGAAAAGTTATTTAATAAAGGATTCTTTCATAAGCATTATTGTTTGCTAAGTTATTTTTATAAATTGGTGACCGTGTGTTCCAACGACATTAGTGGTTCAGATAATGTCACGAAATGCAGTTTTTGTGCGGACACGCTCACCTGGGGAGAGAGAATCGACACTATAAATAATAATAGTAATAGTATGCAAACCTGTTTATAGGTGCATAGACCTTCCCCCCCCCCCCTCCCCCTCTCCCAAAAAAAAGGCCTCCCTACAGTAACAGCTTACGGCATTCTGGGTCCCGGCCCATGAAATTGGAGGTGGGCGCGCGCCCACCTACGGCCACCAGGTGAACACGCCTATGTTGGTGTGCTGATCGAAGTCTGTGACGAACCTAAGCCCCAGATGCGGCCTCCTCGAAATTCTCCTTCGTATTTCATCCCATCCGCCCGCCAGAATACTCCGTGCCCGTGGAACCATCCTTGCATGAATTCGCCTTCAAATCTAAAAACAAATTAGGCTTCTAAACTAAGTATTCACAAACAAAGACAGACACACGTACCTAACTATAATTTAAAAAAAATAAAAACACGAATGCCGTTACATAAAGTGAACTATTGTATTTATAATTATTTTTATTATGGTTTTTTAATGAAATATTTATGATTTATGTATTTATCCATATAGATACATGTACCTATATTTCCGGAATGTACTCAATCAGACCTTTCATTTGACGCTAAGCACGATATATTTATGTTAATTTATTGACATTTGGAAATTTGGACATTTATTTTTATTTTTGTTAAAAACATACAGCATAAAAAATAACGTATAAGCATAATATATAACAGTAGTAAAGCCAATGATGTTTTAAATTATTTGCTATATAAGGATTACAAAATATGCTAAACAATACAATACATAAGAAAACCAAAAAGAATTTAAAACTAACAGTTAAAATCGCTATGTGCGAGTGTATGGGTGTTGGTGTGTGTTTGTGTGATGGAGAGCGTGTGTGTGTGTGTGTGTTAGGGTGTGTGAGCGCGTGTATGTATGTGTGTGCGGGTGTGTGTATCTGTAGTGCGAATGTGCTTGTGAGTGCTTGTATGTGCATGCTAATTCAATCCGATCTGATAATCAGCTTTTCACGTACCTCCTTAATAAAGGATCGACTATTTTGATGTTTGAAATATGTCAATATCGTTAGACCACTACTTACTTAATATTTGGACAGTTAAAGTACCCTATGACACTCGGGATGACATTCGATTCGATCGATCGTTTAGAAGTTATTGTGGAATAAAGAAGCGGAAAACATACATAGATAAACCCTAAACACATTACACTCCTTTTTTGTTGGGCACTCAGTAAAAAGAGGAGTCTTCATTAGAGTAGGTATTTTTGGCAGTTGGGTAGCATTTCGGAGTTAATAATAATAATAATAATAAAACGCTTTATTTCTTGAAACACATCGGCGGGCTTATGTCGTTAAAGCAATATCTTACTGCTAACTATATCCTAATGGTAAAACATGTTAACTGTAAGAACACATTTTTAAAAACAAGCTTTTATTAAAATGCTCTGTCTCGAGCCAACCCCGGGTCCAGCATCCATGTTATAGTGGAACTTAGGACGCCCGTTATAGGCAGCCCTATATAATTGAACGCTATACCGGATAGATAGCCCATATCATAATTTAATGCTATACAGAATTTCGTGTTTGTGCTGTTGATCATTGAGGAGTCCCCTCGTCGGGAGCCAACCCTGGGCGCAGCAGCCATGTCATGGTAAAATTTCGAACGGGCTATCATAAGTGAATGCGTGTACAAAATTGTGTGTCTGTGCTGTTGACCGTGGAAGAGTATCGTCGTCGGGAGCCGATCCTGGGTATAGAACCAGGTCTTGCTCATCATAAAAATACATTGTCATCGGAACTGAACCAACTCGTAAAATTTTAACTTCATAGGATAAGAGGAAGTGGTTCTTATTGAGCTTGCAAGATTTGACATAAACAAACATACATACAAACTAACATACGTTGTATTGCAAAGTAAATACAATATTGTAAAAATAATATAAAACTATTAATAAAATCACTTATAACGGAAGCTCGTAACAAAACTATCTAACATTAAAAACCAGCGAAAAATTAAACGTCATTTTTTTAAATATACAAGCAATAAACCTAGTATGATGCTATCCTTACATTACATGTGTGGGTAAATCATTCCAGAGACGCGTTCCATGTACGTAGTACCATTAATATCAATAGTAGTACTAAGAATATGGTGCACCAAACAATTCTAAATAATCTATTCACCGTCAAACTGATCGGACGAAAATCATAGATACTGTGCATTTCGTATTCTTTTAGTTTAAAATCGATTTTTGAAATTTTTACAGTTTAATCTTTTTAATTCGTATTCGTATTCGTAAAAATCCGTACAATAGTACGGATTTTATTTAGGTAAGTTTTTAGGTGATTAGTGTCTCAGTAGAAAAATTCAATTTTCTTTCTAATCCCAAATTGGAGGAATTGCCCTTTCAAAACACTTCTTAGTCGCTGAGTTTAAATATGGGGCCCAAAAGAGTTTTATGCCATTTTTACTTAAAAACCTTCGTTTACACAGAAAATACGCATTTTAAAATTCAAAACAGGATAGAAATTTTAATAATTTTAAAGGGTTTCTATCCCTTTTTGGTGTCAGTGCATTGATGTTCAATACGTGTGATCTGAGCATGTGGGCGAGGGACCGAGTAATTTGGCGCGGCCGGTACTTAGGTACTTCGTTATATCCGTTTGTACAGAATTACGCATCCTTTAACCATTGATTATATAATTACAACTATATAATCAATGCTTTAACGTAGTGTTTGTAACATGATCCTTGCCTTAGCGACAGTATACCAGACAGTAGCGTCTCTTAGAACAAAATTGAAAACGAGGCGAGCTACGTCACGAGACCACGGGCTCGCGTGTGATGGCCACATGTTTACTACTCAACCAATGCAGATTTTCAAACGTTTTAGGAAAACCGCCGACCTTCGCACGCGCGTAACGCTAACCAAAGGCGTCCGTCGAGACGTGCCTCTCTGCTCACTTCCCTCACACCCTATCCCCGCACTATCGCTTGAGAGTGCGTCTACTGTTCCTCAGCAGAACAGTAGACGCACTCTTTCGGTAAACTGTGCTTCAGTGGACATTCAGGGCTCGTTCAGACACACGGGAACCGCGCGATTGCAAACCGTGCTGTTTGAACAGCAAAATGTTGTTAGAATGTGTTCAGACAGCGGGCGGTTAGTGAACGGTTAGCGTGCGGATATCGGCGTCGTCAGTTCAAAGAGTTACATATGTGATCAGTGGTTTAAAGATGGAAGTCGAAGAAGCAAACCTATGTTCGATGTTGCCCGCAAAAAAGAGAAGGCGATATTAGGAGCATCAAATATTAAATGATCGACTCGTATATGGCCAATTCGTAACCTTATATCCCAAATTAAGAATATTTGAGTAAAAAATCTTCGACTATTGAGGAATGCTAATAAAATCTTTTGACGAACTAATGGAATTGGTCAGGGAAGTTATCTTAAGTTCTGAAACCCATATGAGGTCTGAAACCCGCGTGTGATCCCATATTGCAGGTCTTTTAACCACTTTATCAATGAACAATTCAGTGTCGAAGGGATCCGATGCAAACTCGTAGTCTCGTGGCGTTCGAACCACGCGCAACCACAGACTTATTAGGAACTCCTGCAACGCTCCTGGGGCTACATAGTAACAGAATCGTGCGGGCGCCCGGTGCGGGGTTCAGAAAGTTTGCTGGAGAACTCACGGCGCGGTTGCGGGTCAACTGTTTTGTTTCAAAACTCACGACGCCGCAGGTTTTCGCGGTCACTTAGCCGCCGCGGTTGTGGAATGGCCCGCAAACTTAGCGGGAGAAAATCGCAAATCGCGCGGTTAATCGAGATTGCCTCGCCCGCGAATCGACCGCTGAGCGCGCAAGCAACAGCAGCCAAGCTTGCGGGTGACCACTGTCCGCGCGGCTCCACTAGTTGCCTGCAGACGCTGCGGCCGCCGCGATTTAATCGCGCCCGCAACGGGAAGAAATCGCGTCGTGAAAATTGCGACTCAATTCTACGTATCTGCATTCTACGGAGGCCGCGGGCCTGCAACCGCAGCGGGCGTGGATGAAAACGCAATGATCGCCGTGTCTGAAAGCGGAATTAGGCTTAAAGCTCACGGCGCGGTTTTTCGCGCACCCGCCGCGGTTGAAGGACGGCTGTTTTGTTTCAAAACTCACGACACCGCAGGTTTGCGCGGTCAGCCTAAGAACTCACGGAGCGGTTTTCACCCGCGCCGGCCGCGGTTGCAGGCTCGCGGCGCAGATATGTATGCGCGCGGATGAAAACCGCTGCGTGAGTTCTAAAGATGAGCGTCTCCCGCGCGGAAAGTTGCCCGCGGATGACGCGGTCGCCGCGTTTTAACCGAGCCCGCAGCGGGCGTAAATCGCGTCGTGAAAGCTGCGACTCAATTTTACATACTTATCTGCATACGCAGGCCGCCGACCCGCAACCGCGGCAGGCACGAAGTGAAAACCGCGCCGTGAGTTCTAAGCCTTAAGGTTTTTTTCATTGAGGTAGGTACTTAGTACTTACTTAGCTCCATCTAAAAAGCACATTACTCCCAATCCGGAACACAGCCCGTTGATGAAGGCACCATCGTATCGGGTCCCACCCGGTAGCACCAAGTGGCCCATCCCGTGCTTCTGACCTCTGGCGTTCCATTCGCCGACGTAGCGAGTGGAGTCCTCATACTTATAGGCTCCCGTCTTCACCACGCCCGGATCACCAACTAAATGTATAAAAAGCACATCCATGAACGAAAATTCATAAAATATTTTTACGATGAAATCAATAAAATTACCATCCACCATTGTCAGTGCGACTGACGCTTTTTCGATACAGTGCTCCACATTCTACATTTATAAGGTTTCCTAGAGATAATTAAATTAACAGTGGAATACACATCGGTATTTGGCTTATTTACATTATAAGATACAAGGACACATTGTTATTTGTCAGGACCAATGCTTTTTAAGTCAATTCCAACTACGCACAAAATGCATTTCTTTATAGAGCTTATCATGACAATTCCGTGTTTGGATATTGATATATTTGCCTTACCCCAGACAATTTAAAGTCTAATCATAAATTTGCTACAATTTACTGAAGTAATCCGTTTATTATGTAATTATATTTATTATTTTTTATTTAAGGATTAGAATTACTACAAAACATTGATTTTGTTTACAAAAATAACTGGAATCGAATGCCAAAACTTAATCTTATGCTTATTTGATTGTCACCCAACTGGCACTAGCCCGTTCTAGGGTGGACAGAAAAATATATATTCCCTTTTTTTCATTTCATTCTCATAACATATTAAATTTGTTTTTAACTTTATATTTATCTATTAATTCACTTATTACCTACCTCATTAAATATTTAATTAATTTATTATTTTTTACTGTCTTTATTTTACTACTAGCTGTTGCCCGCGGCTTCGCTTCGCGTAAAGTTTCGAATCGATTTGTTAATTTGAGTAGGGTGGCATTCATTTGCCTTTTTAGACGCTACCTTTTGATATATAGTGCAAGGCGTCCCCCCTCAAATGCATGCTACCTATCTCGTAGATGTAGGCATCTTGTTCCTTGCCACGCGTTACTAATTTTATGATATCTCTATAACTATACAACCTGAGCACTTACAGTATATGGCTAAGTTCATCTCTATTTAACAGCCGTAATGATGGATTAATTTATTTTCATCACTAAGAAGAAAACACCTTGCTTTTTTCCATACACAATAAACGGGTCAATTTTAAAAAGGTCAACCGAGGTGAGGGACTTGGGAATTACATATGATACGCAGTTGAACTTCCGTGCTCACATTACAAATATTTGCAATCGTGCTAGCAAAATGGTCGGTTTTGTTATTCGCATATGCAAACAGTTTAATATTATTCATGTAATGTTTCTACTATATAATTGTTTAGTCCGTAGCATACTTGAATATAACTCGATCATCTGGTGTACAAGTGAAAACAAATACATTCAGATGGTAGAGCGTATTCAAAGCAAATTTAAGATATATTTATTACAGAAAATACAATATTTATCCATACTTATTTCCGTCCGATTTTGTGCTAGGAATGGTAGGATACAACAGTCTTGAAACGCGTCGATATATTTCACTAATTATATTTGCATATAAATTAATTCAAGGAACTATTTATTTGCCACAAATACCTACTATGTATAGGTACGTTTGAATTGTACGTACCGGTAAATTACACAGCGAAGAGATCGCATCTATTGTTTAATGTGCCGTACCACCGTACAAATATTTTTGTAGCCAGTGGGAAGGGTTATAGCTCTTCTTAATTCCTTACCTACAGAAATAGATATCTTTTGTATATACCTTTGGCAGCTAAAAAGGCAACTCCCTGTTATCTCATGTTTATGCATGTTTATGCATCTCATGTTTATCATCTGTCTTTTATTTAGTTTTATATTTTTATGTTTTTTTCTTGTTCAATGTTAGCATTAATTTAGTTATGTAGTAATTTATTTTTAGACTTACACTCTAGCTTTAATATTCAAGGGCGAATTGGATTCATCTGTAATACCCTTGAATACTATTTGAAACTAATAAATAAATAAATAAATAAATAAATTTTGATAAGGATCCTTATTTTATTGCTAATGTCTTTAACAAACACTGCCTACTTATTTTTCTTACTTTTAGAGACATAAAAGCAGTTATTGTAGCTTAAATATAATATATGCTTAAATATAATATAATATATATATATAGGTTAGCTCTAAAATATTGCTTGCAAGCAATAAGCTCGCCTTTTCTTAAGAATAAAGAGTTTTATTATTATTATTATTATTATATGCTGTCGCCGACTTTTTTGATAGATCTCTTTGAGGCCAATATTTCCGTGATATATTGTTTTCAAATATATCAAACCGTTTCACCGCAAAAGAAACTCACCAGCTCATGTTTCTCCGACTTGATTTACAATTATCGTGTTTTTTTATCTATCACAATAAAATATAGCCTCGCCGATAATGGAGCTTTCCATCAGTGAAATAATTTTTAAAATCGGATAAACAGTTCCAGTTTCATACACACATTACTTCTTTATAATATTACTATATATACAAGTACCTACTCTTTTAATTTTTAAACTAGTAAGTTAGTAACTTGGCACTTAATTCAGCATTAATTAAAAAAAACAATTTCACAAAAAAAATGCATTTATTTGCGATATATTACCTACCACTAGTTTTTTTTAAATGTTATTTATTTGCTTATGCGGTGAATCGGTAAACAAGCAACTTTAAATTGAAAAAAAGTGTAAAAACTAAAAAAACTTGCTTATTTGCTCGTACTAATTCATCCACTGTAAGGATGCCGGTTAATTAAAAATCACCCTATATATATTTTTTTTTAAATCGCTGAACAGTATATGACCATTTAACACAGCTTTACTAAACCTTTTTTTTTCTTGGGCCAAATACGAGTGAGTGCTACATCAGACGGGCCGCAACAACCTATATTACAATAAATCCACAGAAGACGTTAATAAAACTCAACTTTTAAACGTAATCATTTATTTAAAACTAATGAGATTGTTTTTGATATTTGACAATTGAGTTTGACATTGCCTACTTTTGTCAATTTTATCTAGATCCGCTTATAATTGCTACATGCTACTCTCAACACGTCATCAAGGTGTGAATCAGTAAGCCGACATCTGTAGGCATTTTTTGCATATTTCATTTTAGAATAAGACGATTCACAGAGGTAAGTTGATGCAAACAACGTCAACAGCAAGTGTGCACAATTTTTCAAGGTTTCATAAGTAACGGGTACTAATTTCCAAATTTCTTCATATTCTTTTACTTCTCTTTTCTCTTTAAAAATTGCTTCCAGATTTGTGTCGTTTTTAAATTCAATAAATTCATCCAATAATTTTGCGTTCTCAAATCCAAATGCAGTCAGTTGCGTGATTGTGGCTATTTGTAAGTGCCAGGGATTTTCGACTAGCAAAAAACATTTCCTGATTTTTCTTAAATCCTGAAATCTGCACTTGAATTCCTTGCTTAAGGAATCTAAGTAATTAGAAATTATTACATAGTTTTCTAGGG
Organism: Micropterix aruncella; assembly: GCA_944548615.1. NCBI lineage: Eukaryota > Metazoa > Arthropoda > Insecta > Lepidoptera > Micropterigidae > Micropterix > Micropterix aruncella. Next base: position 25,728,755 of record OX155950.1, read on the forward strand.
AAACATCAATGCCATCTTGTTGAGCCTTTACCATTGTTGGAAAGTTGTGCAGTTTTTATTTTGTATTTCTTCTATGTACAAGTCCAGTTTATCTTCGAAAGCAAATACGTAACTTGTCATCTGAGAAACAATTTTATTTTCTCCCTCTAAACCATGATTGAGTTCACCAAGTTTTTCTGTCTAATCGCAAAGGAAAGCTAAAATACACCACCAACTGTCATTTTCAAGTTTACTGTAAACTTTATCATTTTGTTGTAAAAATAAAATAATTTCATGTCGCAAAGAGTAAAACCGTTCCAGGACTTTTCCTCTACTGAGCCACCTTCGGGCCGCAAAGAAAAGGTAGGCGGGCCGCATGCGGCCCGCGGGCCGCAGGTTGAGTATGGCTGATTTAACAGGTAGCAACATAAAAATAGTTTGTGTAATTTGGATTTGTTAAATGTTTTGTTGAACTGTCCGTTTCCCAGAGAAAAAAAAATTTTATGTAAATATAATTAGGCTGGTATTTTAATTCATCGCATTTCCTTGAAAATCTATATTTAAAAAAATTACTGAAGTTGTCAGTATTTTTCTCCAAGGTGTCGATCAGTCTTCTCTAAACACAAAACGAAATAAAATAAAATATTTTTAAAAATATTTTTATTATTATAAACAAAGCGGTAAGAGTCTCAGCTTTCATCGGAATCAGACATAGCAGTTCCTCGTCCGCTGGAGTCATCCTCGGATTCCATATCGACGTCTTTCTCTAAATTTTCATCTTTCACTATGGAATCGCTCAGAGTTTTCACACAGCGGATTGTGTATTTATTAAATTCGCATCTGTAAAAACATTTAAAAAAATAATTTAAAAAAATAGCCAATTGAAAAGAGCTATGGATAATATTGATGATGCTTACATTTTTGCTAATTGTTGATACTTTGAAGTCATTATTTTTTCTAAAGCTAATAACGTCGGCATCGGTATATCCTTGCGCTGCGTTGTGATCAAACATTGCACCCAGCGCATCAATAATTCTATGTGGCGACTGTTTTCCATTAGCGCTGTTATTGAGTGTAGCAGGCGATCAGCAAAATCCTTTTCGAGCGATGAGACAGTCAATTCCGCTGAATCATTATAATAAAATTAATCAGTCAAGGACCTTATCAAGTCAGATAATTTTTTCATTTTACTTTTCCGGCCCACCAATTGACCGGGAGGGAAAGTATTATGGATGCACATTTTTTAAAATTCAGATGAAGATGGAAATATTCATTTTGAGCACCCCTGAGACGATTAAACCTTAGAAAGCCAGCAATGGAAATGAAACTCACAAAGGCATGTTTTTAACCCTCGAAAATTTGTTTGTAGGGGTATTATTTAGTGCAGACATACTAATGTATAACAGTGACTTATTCAAAGAAGGCGAGTTTTCCGCATATAATAGCATAATTGTATAAATACGGAGATTGACCGCCTAGGAATTATCACAACAGAAAAACCACCAATCGTCAGTATTGGAGTCTGTCTGTGTGTATGTATTCTTCCACGACAGCGCCCAAACGCTTAATCCGATTGAGCTGAAATTTGGTATGCAGGCATCCTTTGGTCTTGTAAAGATTGTGGTTGAAATCGGTCCACCGGGTGGTGCGCTAGTCATACTTTAATCTCGAAATATTGGACTTAGAGACTTGAAATTTGGTACACATATGCGTCATTGGGCCGAAATCACTTTGTAAAATTTTGGCTAGAATATCTCTTATACAAGTGGCACAAATAATTAAAAAATTCCGCCGTATTTAAAAAAATACCCGTTTTACCACAGAAATACTACAAATACACTACATTTTCGATCATAATGACTTGACACAATTACTATGGGGGTACGGGGGAGGAGTTGGGCTGGGGAGGGGGTAGTTGGGGGGGTTAGGGGGTTTGGGGGTTTGGGGGGCTTGTCCGCTTGCCCGAAAAGTCTTGGGGTGACAACCGATTTTTGTACTACTCACCGCTATTCAGAGGTATCGTCTCAATTGCTTCTTGTATCAATAGCTGGTCATTCAATTGCAGTGCGGAGGTGAGAGCGTTGGTCCACTGTTGTTCTTTCAAATATTCCTTAACAGATTCTGGGGTTGCTCCCATGTCCAGTCTGTAAGGACGGAATAAGGCCCCACCGCCTGAAATTATGAAGTAGTAAGGAATCAGAAGGAAAGTGAATTTATATACTCCCAATGCAAAGTATACAAGTATACCTTGAGAATAAACTAGAAGTCCTTCAGTAGCAGCGGCAGCGAAACATTCACCGGTCGGAGAAAACCGAATGCACAACACCCGCACCTCGGGTTTGACTTTTCTGTCCGCCATGTCGCCCTGCCTGACTCCCGGTAAACGAACATTCTGGTTTCCGCCTTCTAGAGACGTTCTCTCCTCGATTAATGCCATGTTGCCGAATTCTGTCAGCATCTTTCGATTTATGAAATCCTGAAGATAAAAAGATAATTTTTAAACCTCCTCTTTATTTATGGCTCCATGGCTAGTCATTTGAGACTCGAGTCAGCTTCAGGTGCATCCGGTTGTGACTTATACGAACGAACAATCAAACAAACTGTACTTTTTGCCCCCCAGCCAGGAATGCTCAAGAGAAGGTAAAACGAATACACCAAGGGACACATTTTTAAGGTTGAGGAACACATGCCTTTAAGGAAGCCATCGCCATCGACTATATAAAGGTTTGGACGAAAATATTCTTTTTCTTCCGATATTCTTATTTGTCCGTGGGTTCCTATCCCGCCTTATCTAGAGTGCTTTACCTTCGAAGAAGATAGACCAAGTACTCAGGATGCATAAAGTTCCGGGCGAAAATATTCATCTTCTTCAGATATTCTTTTTCTTCCGCGGGTTGCTATCCCGCTATATTGCTTTAATTCATAGTCAAGTATTAACCCTTCAGGCCTCGATTGGCCGATATCGGCCACAACACGATTCAGCTTGACGGCCCCGTTTTAATTTAATTTTAATTTAATTTGTTTTATTTTATTATGTTTTATTATGTTAATATGTTTTATTTTAATTATGGATACAGTGGTTTGGGAGTAATTAATGTTTTGGTAAGACAGTGTTATAAATAATTTTTTTTACTAATTTTTACTAAAAATTTTTGGGACATTAACTTTTTAATCGGCTGAGGGGCCGAGGCCTGAAGGGTTAAGGATGCATAAGGTTTCGGATGACAATATTCTTCTTTTTCTAATATTCTTCTTCTTCTGTGGGTTTCTATCCCACCTTATCTAGTGTGTTAACCAAAGAAAATAGACCAATTACTCAGGATAGATAGTTCCAGACAAAAATATTCTTCTTCTTCCGACATCCTAGAACGGACTAGTCCCAGTTGGGTGACAGAATCAAAAAAGCAAAAGGTTAAGATTTTGCCATTCGGTTCCTGTTATTTTTATACGTAAAAACAATGTTTTATAGTAATTCTCCTTCCTATAGTAAGTCCTTAGCCAAACCAGCTGACCCCTCGACTCTCTTCAGGTCCAAACAAAATTTTGGGCTAGCGCTTAAACTGCCCTCTCTGCTCTACGCCAACTCCAGAATAACCAAAAATTCGATTCTGTGCAATTCCAAAGATCCGGCAATATCGAAGCACGTAATAAGTGGCCGTAGTGATTCAAATGATCTACAAGCCCGCGTAGACTTCCACAAAAAGTTCCTGACTGGAATCAGCCAGAATGGCACTGGTCTGGGGTATGGCAGTACAACCACGAGCGACGTGGACTTGAAGAAGTCTCTTTTGCGGGGAGATTACGACAGCAAGAGTATGGCTCATGCTATTGGCCTTCAATGCCAGAATGACTGGACAACAATTGGTGACTTTTGCATTCCGCCTCCAATGCACTGGAAGGTAATGCTCTATGACTGGACGCCAGAGATGCTGAAATTTTATTTGAATGCCTTTCAGCATACACTTCCAGACCCCAGTAACCTCGCTCGTTGGAGCTTTGCCGAGGATAGTTCTTGTCCCCTCTGTAGCAATACCCCTTGCACAGCTAGACACATTCTAGCTGACTGCAAGGTGGCCTTAGATCAAGGACGGTACACTTACCGCCATGACAAAGTTCTCGCTGTTATTCGCGAGGTAATTAGTCTCTCAGTGGCTCGTGCCAACAAGGGTTTGACAGTATCCTCCAAACCCCCAATACAGTTTGTGCGGGATGGCTCTAAAGGCAAAAAACATTTAACTACAAAACCTTTCTCAATAATCGAGAAAGCTACAGATTGGACTCTGGAGGTTGATTCGGTCTTTAAGCAGTATAAATTCCCTGAAAGTCTCGGATGCACAGCCCTCCGTCCAGATATAACTCTTTACTCTCTATCTCGGAAGGTGGCTCTTATTGTAGAATTAACTGTTCCATGGGAATCAAATATCCCAAAAGACCACGAGTACAAATTAAATAAATACCATGATCTTGCAAATGCCGTAACCCGGAACGGCTTCACTGTTCACCTTCACGCGGTGGAAGTTGGCGCTCGTGGCCTGCCAGCTAAATCTCTATTTCACCTCTTTAAAGATCTTGGCCTTTCCAGAAAAATAATCAACTCTTTCTTAGAAAAATTATCTAAAACTGCGATTTGCGCATCTCAAATTCTATGGCTTCGAAGGGGGAGTGAATGGGTGGCAAGGTGAACGCTCACATGTGGCAAGACAGCTGTCCTAAACCTACCACAGCCGGTTCGTAAGTCCGGAATCCACTGCTCACCCCCCAGAAGTGTAAAAAATAGTATTATGATGGGCCCGACTCCGGTCGGTGAATTCCATGGCAGCTCCGTTTGTATTTATTATTAATTCTTAAATAAAATAAATAAATAAAATATTTATTTTCTTCTTCCATGGGTTCCTATCCCGCCTTATCTAGAGCGCTTTAATTCATACCCACATACTCAGGATGTATAAAGTTTCAGACGAAAATATTCTTCTTCTTCTTCCGCTATTCTTCTCCTTGCGAGGGTTTCTATCCTGCCTTATCTATAGTGCTTTAATAGATACCCAAGTGCTTAGGACGCAAAAGGGGTTTTGGGGTTGGTGTTTAATGGAGGGGGGAGGCTTAACCCAGTTGTTACTGAAACTTTTTTTATCTCATATCACAGTAGTTTTTTACTATTAATTACCTTGGTGCATAAAGTAAACATGGAAAAATACCAAAAAAAAAACTGAGTTTTCAGGAAAACTCGGAAAATGCGGATCGTTTTAACGATCAGTAGTAATAGGCAGGTAGGTTAAAGCTCATATAACTACTACTTTATCGATTGTATCCTATTTTAAATTAAAAAACACAGTTATTACTATGAAAAAGCCTTTATTATCTATCTATCTATATCTATCTATATAATCTATATCTATCTAGGTCATAAATATATAAAAAACGTGCATAAAATAAATTTAAATCACAAGCTTATTTGTAAACACGTACAGTTTTGAAGACATAGGGAAGTTAATTACGCTAATACGAATTAAAATAGAAAAGCACTTCAAAATGATGATCATAAGATAATTATCTATGCACTGAAACACTGTCAAACGATCACTGCGGCGATTGGTAAACAATAAGCAAAAGTTATCTGCTCCTTAATATTTTTAAATTGAGGGTATTCCCCATATTTTTTTTGATCTTTATAATGATCGGTCGTTGTAAATGGGTTAAGTGGTGTTCGAGGTTGAAGGGTATAGGGGTGGGGTTGGGCGGGAGGGGAAGCATTATGGGTGAAGTGTGAAATTTTGCATAATTTTCTTTATTTCATAGAGTAGCCAAGAATTATGTCTACAAAAGAGAATTGATTAAATAGCTTGAAAGTGCTAAGACAGTCGGATAAAATTAAGCAGTCAGGTAATACATTCGCTTCCACAAACTTCAGCATTTCTAATATGGTATTAAATTCACCATTTTTTGAATTCTTGCAGAACTGATTTGCCTGCGCATTTAGACTTCTTTTAGCAAAAACCGTCTTCAATATAACCCTTTTGTAAAACTATTTAGAGTACTTCCAAATCCAATACACATATTGATATTAAGATTTTACTTACATTTACGGCATCGAGAGATTTATTCTGCGTAATTTCATACTTTTTAATGAGCATTGCTTCGTTGACGCTATAAAGGCATATATTCTTTGAATTGCCACCTGCTAATATGCAGCCTCCATCAGCTGAGTAGCAAATTGTAGTGAACGACCTAAAAAAAAGATATTGCTAATCATAGTCATCAAAAAACCCAATCAGTGGACAAACTTGGCAATATCTTGGCTTTTTGACATTGGTTGGTTTGTACTCTTTATTGTGAAATGTCACAATGGGCAGGTTTAAATTTCACAATGGGCAAATGGCAGATCTTACGACAATCTCTTACAACCAACCCTACTAAAGTGTTTATTGCATTTGATCGACAGAATTGAAATGCAATTTCATTAATTTTATCTGAAATTTAACGGAAAATGGTGACCCAGCCGGGAATAAAACCCAGAACCTTACAACGTAAGATCAGGCGACCTAACCACTATGCTAATAGTTTGCCATTGGATGGCCATGTATTTCCTAAATCGTAGACAACAGGACAAAATGGTTAACGCCGAATGCATTCCTTCTCCGACCAGTGCTCTACCCATTATAGCCGGTTCACCGCAAGGTACTATTTTAGCACCTGCACTATATATACTCAACATAGGTTCCAACTTCCACAATTCTGAGCACTATCTGTATGCGGATGACACTCAAATATTTTTGTCCTTTGAAGTAGGAGAAACAATCCTTCAATAGCAAAAGTCAACGAGGACTTTTCTAATTTATTAGACTAGACTCAAAGTCTGTTTACCGAATTAGAGATTATCGGAGTAAAGATATTAGGATTCTCCTAATTATTGCCCTAGTTTTACCCCTAATCGATTAAGGCGACTATGTATATGGACTTACTTTCGTAAGTTGGACCAAAAATGTACTCATTGACTTAAAAATGGCTGTGCCAGATTTTATTTCCACATTTCCCCCCCCCCCATCACCATGTGCCTACACTTTGCCAAGTTTGATTGCAAAGTTGTTAGAAACAAAGTACCTAAGTACTCAATGGCACCAGAGTAAAAGTCATTTTGCCATTAATCCAAAGCATAACAAACACTACAGCATATAGAATTATAATTGCATATGTAGCTACAGTAATATGGAAGTCTCGGCAAGGGGTCAGCAACCTGCGGCTCGCAAGCCGCATGCGGCTTGTTTGATGTAAAGTTGCGGCTCTCCAGTTCCATACTCAAAAAAAAATAATTTATTATCAAAACCCTTAAAAAATAGGAAAATATATTTTTAAGTATGTAATTTCTCAATAGTTTATATTATCATCATAATCGTTAATTACAAATCGCTATGTTTAACATGACCGTAAAGAGATACATTTGAACTATTGTTTTGTTCTTAGAGATGAGACTCCGTGACAATTTTTAGCTTTCAGCCAATTGCATTCCATTTTCGTCTCACCCGAACGGCCACCGTCGTGACCATAATGGCAACGCCGCGTAATGGAAACGCTGGTCGCTCGCTACCTGTAAGTCAGTTAAGTCATACTTGGATAGAAAGGAAGACATTTATCTGGCTTCTGCCTTATCACTTGCTATAAATGAGTTTTGCGACATAAAAGATACGACACAAGTTACCCTTTTCGTCAGGTATATGTCGTCCCAAGGTTCAAAAGAAGAACTGCTGTGATTACTACCGCTGACAGGGCAAACTCGTAGAGAAGATATAGCAAATGCTGTGCAAAAATGCCTGGAGGATAATGGAATCGATATAAATAAAATTGTGTCTATAGCAACTGATGGAGGCAGAAGTATGACAAAAATACAAAAATACATTAATTCTTCAGAAAAAAATAATGAAAATACCACGAAATTCTAACGTTTCACTGCTTTGTGCCCAAACATTTCCGGCCGAAATAATTGAAGCCATGAACTTGGTATTAAGATTATTTACAGCATTGTGGCAAAAGCTCTCTACTATCGCCAGGTTAAAGACTTCCTTGAAGAAATAGATAACCAGATTCTGACCTACTTCTGCACAATAAAGTGAAATGGCTTTCCAGAGGTAACGTATTGCAAAAATATTCCTCAATGAAAAAGGCATTGACAATCCCGAATTGCAAAAAGACATATGGCTGCAAAAAATCAACTTCATGGTAAATACCACAATGATAATAAGTGAACTAAATCTAAAACTGCAAAAAAAGGGCAACCCAGCCTACGCCTTGCTTGAAGAAGTAGTTTGTTTAAAAAAAAAATACTTGTTTTTGTTGAAGACATGGAGAGCAGTAAATTACTTAATTTTAACAATCTGAAGCAATATTGCGATGAGACTAATGCAACTATTGACATGAATTACTTCAGCATAGCTATAAAAAAATGAAGGATGAATTTGCTGAGAGATTCGAGTAATTCAAAACAAACAAAAATACTCTCTCGCGTTCATAGTAATCTACTCTCGCGTTCATAGTAAATCCTCTCAACAAATGAGATCAACATTGAGCCATTTGGAATTGATGCTGGATCGCTTCAAATGCAATTTCTGGATTTGAAAACCAAAGACTTGTAGAGTGGCAAGTTCGCAGAATTCAAGAGCAAGTTGGAAGAGTTGGAGGTCCAGAAATGCATGCACATCGCGCAGCACAAGTGGAGAGCTCTAAAAGAAATGCTGGAGTTGAGGCCCTAATATTCAGCACATGGAATAGTCTTCCAGAATGCTACAGTGAGGTGAAGAAGTTGGCATAGACGATCTTCGGGTTGACATATTCGTGCGAGCAAGCGTTCTCTTGCATGAATATAATAAAAATTAAAGTTAGAAGTCAACTGACAAATAAAAATTTAGTTGTGCTCGAAATTTAACCCTTCAGGCCTCGGCCCCTCAGCCGATTGACAAGTTGATGTCTCAAAATTTTTTAGTAAAAATTAGTAAAAAAATTGAATTATGACACAGTCTCTCCAAAACATTAATTACCGCCAAACCACTGTACCTATAATTAAAATAAAACATATTAACATAATAAAACATAATAAAATAAAACAAATTAAATTAAAATAAAATTAAAATGGGGCCGTCCCGCTGAATCGTGTTGTGGCCGATATTGGCCAATTGGGGCTCTAGGGGTTGAAACAACATAAGCCAGATTTAATCAAACTTTCAAAAGCCATGCAAAGCCAATGCTCCCATTGATATAACTATGTATCTACATTTGTGTATTTATATGAATAAATATTATTTCGTATTTAAAGCTGTTTATTTAAAATCAAAAATCAAATATATATGTATAAACAAATACTATAATATTGAAACGAAAATATTTAGTGGCTCTTTAAAAACTGGGAAATTTTATAAATTGTAACTTTTGGCTCTTCTGTTTCAATAGGTTGCCGATCCCTGGTCTAGGCAAATATGCAAGGTCGAAGTGCATCATAGCTTTCCGTACAATGTACTCAAAAATATTACTTTAGCAACAATCTTCATAACCTAACGAGTCTTTAAAATCAATATCAATATTGAAGACATCCCTCAACAATATTTTAAGTTGTGATTTTAAGGTATTCTTTGCATGCACCTGTCATTGTTTCATTTTTCAACATTGTGTATTATATGCAATATATTGATGAAAATGAATGATATAAATAAATAAAAAAGGAACAAAATAATAAGTTATAATGGGTAATTTGTGCGGCGGCTACCGGCAATTGTGGGAAAGAAACTAGCAGAACTCTGAGGTAGTGGGCCTTCTCAAGTTTCTTTGACTTTTTGTAATACATTTACTTACTTTGCTTTTAACGTTTGTTTTGCGGTTACAAGATCTGTATCCGATCGCCCTGAACCCAAATCACTTCGTCCTTCAACGCTGCCAGTTTGATCACAGCTCTTTGTATTGAAAAACGTAATATTTCCATCGAGTGTAGCCACAGCAATCTGCAAGAAAAAAAAGAAAATATTGGTTGTGTCACCCCAAGACTTTCCTGGCAAGCAGCCAAGAGCTGATTTCATCTGAGTATTGATTTCATAAATAAAATCGTTGCCCTCTCTCGGTCGGGGGACGAATCCGGTTGGATTCCATTGCGACGCCTCAGGCGGCGTGGTTTGTTTCTCGGCTAAGGACAAGTTTGGGCCATGTGCCAACAGATGATGTTAATATTTCATTTAAATGCATGGCGGAATTGTAATTGTAGCTTGCGTATGAAATATTCCAACCGAAATTTCACAATGTGATTTTGGCCCTACAAGGCATCTGTGTACCAAATTTCAAGTCTCTTAGTCCAATGAAATCGAAGACTATCGCGGTTGTTTGACATTATAAATAAGATGTTTGACATTATAAACTCCGCGTGGTAAACACGAATTTACAACGCAGCGTTTGTAACATCCGACGTTTCGACGATTTTGCAACCACCGTTGTCCAGGGTGGACAGTCTAGCCTGGACAAAAGCGGTTGCAACATCGCCGAAACGTCGGGTGTTACAAACGTCACGCGGTAAATTCGTTTTTATCTTACTCCAAGTTCAATATTTCAAACTTGATATATGACTATTGCGCCACCCTGGTGGACAGATTTGAACCACAATCTTTTGAGCTCTTGCCATGGCCAAATTATGCTTGCATACCAAAAGAGAATGAGCATTTTGGGCCCATTTTTCCAATAGCTGTAAATCATATACCAAGGGAAAGATATCTTCATGTAGAACATTTATTACTAGAGCGACTGATCTCAATTATGAGCCATTTCTGAGTTATATATTAAATATGGCTAATTACCTGATATCCCCTAGGGCACCTAACACATCCAGGCATTGTATTTTTAATAACTATTTAAACGAAATTTTATCACAGAATACCCAAAACAAAAAAAATACATACGCTGTGTGAGTACAAACTATATATTCCTAAGAATGCTCGAGTTTATCAGCAGTATATGGAGGGGAAATACTGGGATATGTTGATTGAACTCATAATTTCATTCCCGCTCTGTTTCCTGACGTATGTAATATGCTAAGGTCAGCTGTTCAACATGGAGTGCCCAGTGACCGTACATCATAATATACAATTTTTTATGGATCTTCATGGGAAATAATATATTTTAAATAAATAATTGGCATAGGGGTTTTCGTGTAATTTGACATATTTAGGAAAATTCCCAACTTCAATGCTCCGAAACGGCTCATAATTGAGGTATGTTGTAGTCATAATATTCTGGATATTTATTGTTATTGGAGAGGTGGGCCTAGCGCCTATATATTTTTGCCAATTGTCCTTTAAGCTCGATCGTATTAAGTGTTTGGGTGCTATCGTGGAGGAATACACACACACACATGCACACACACAGATCCACAGATAGACTTTAATCTGAAAATCGTCAACCGTCTCAGGGGGTCTCAAAATAGATATTTCCATCTTCATCTTAGGATGAATAAATTCATAGAAAAAATATCCTTGCGCATTGACAATACTTTCCCTGCTCGTCGGTTGGTGGGCCAGGAAAGGAAAATTAGAAGAGGAGTTTTTAAAATCATAGTCTACATCCATTATTCTATTATGAAATATATCATAGTTACCTCTTCTCCGTCAGGTCTAAATGCCACTTGCAGAGCATCCGATGTGAGCTGAATAGTGTCATGGTCGCTGCTGGTTTCAATGCAGTTCCATAGTTTCACCGTCTTGTCCCAACTTGCCGAGGCAAGTCTGGAACTCGCAAGCGTCGGACAAAATACTAAGCTTGACACTGGACCTTCATGACCGCCTAAAACCTGGAATTAAAACTAAATTACATTGCGAAGTAACTAGTAAATATGCAAAGATTCGAAGAGCACTGTAAACTTCGGGTTCATAATAATAACATCGCAAACTCTCAAAACGGTAATAACATTTTTACTAACGTCTTTAGAGACTTTGCAATGTTACTGGTAAGAATCCACTCTCCATTCATCTTGGAATCTTCACCTATTTACTAGTTAATTCGCCTTAATAACATATCGCTGGTAACATAGATGCAGTGGGTTCATCAACAGCTACACTTTGCCTACATATGCTTTCTTCCAATTACCTCCAATAATTTGCCAAACTTTATCGACCATAAGAAAATCTCGAAAACATCTTGCCCACCAGCAGCACACAATTCCCCGCTGCTGTCTATTGTTACGCAGCTGAATTGCACTAAACTCGGTGATGTCAACGTTCGGAAGTTTCGATATCTAAAAAAAAAAAATTACAAAATAAAATAATTTACCTTTGAAACATAGAAACAATATTAATCCCTCAAGCGGCGGGTGTAAATCTTGGCAGTCACCTACCATTTCTGAGAGTTGAAGATCAAAAATATAGCACTTTAGAAAAACGATCATAAGAAAGAAAGTACTTGATGGAACATGAAAAGAAGAATTGTAGAACGATCGCATTAAAATTTGAAATATAAAACATTAAAACCTCATTTTGTAAAACAATTAGATAATTATGAATAATTATTAGAAAGTTGGAGAACTGAAAAAAACTCAACTTATTCAGCGATATCGACGTTTTATCTCAAAGTACGAAACCCTATCTAGAAATTGTAAACACATTTGTGTACGTTATTACATGCTTTACCAAATCTATTAGTTCGTTTTATTTATTTTCATACATATATCCGAAGAGAAGCTACATAATATCCGAAGAGAAGCACAGATCCGAGCAATGGCAGCACTCGACTAAGTGCCCCCAGAATACAAACAATTATATTAGGGATTCTATACTGCGAGAAGCACCACTGAATAATTGTGCAATACAGAATTTATCCATCTTTCTCACGCATATCTAACAGGGGGTGGTTGCACTGTGATTTTGGTGTAAATTCAGTTCGTTGAGAGCGCGGTTTGTCGCGCCGCGTTCGTACCCGTTTTAGGACGTTACTGAGCAATGACTACAATACATCGTACCCGATTTGGGATGTTACTGTCTTGAGGGGTTAATACCTAAGGATGTCATAGCAGCGCACGGTTCCATCCAAAGATGACGAGGCGAAGAATTTCTTGTTTGCGCTAAATGCAACACTAGTAACTGAACTCGTATGTTCTGTGAATGTGACGAAACAGAAACCGCTTATAGTGTTCCAAACTTTGACTTTGCCATCGTGGCCGCCGGTAACAATGTATGCGCCGTCAGGAGAATAGCATAAAGAGGTCATGATACTTGAGTGGCCTTGTTGTTTCATAACGTATTGTTCACCTGAAATAAAAAAAATGCAATACAGAATGATCCAATTAAATAAAAATATATATATATAATCATACTTTGCCATTCCCAAACAAGCAGCTGTCCTATGCCAGAACAGCCAAGTGCAATCCAGTCTCCGGGCTTCGAAACTGATATCGTTGAAACAACGTGCTCAGAAATACTCAGAGAATGAATCAAATTAACTTCTGGCAACTCGTATAAAAAGAAAACGCCAGTGGAAAATCCTTAAAAAACAGATTTTAAAAATCAATTAAAAATGCATAAATATGTATGACAAGAACAATAATTAAAAGAATTAAAAAACACGACTGCCATTACAAAAAGTGAACTATTGTATTTAGAATTATTAGAAACAATTTGTTTGCGCTGAAACGCATCTTTTTTAACACGCTTTTATTAGATAGACCTGTATGTAACTATCTAATGGAATCTAAGGTAACTAATTTAACCATCTTCCAAGGATCGTAGCGTCATGAAAATTGGCAGCTGTATGTAGTTCTGATGACAATACAATAATATGGTACTGTCGAACTGATCTGATGATGGAGTCGGAAGATATGAACTGGAACTTCATGATGGAACATCGTATCATAGCTGTGTTTGGACTTGTTAGAAAAGTCTTGGATTGAACTCTGACCACGATTAGGTTTCAAGGTCTGATGATGAAGCCGGAAGATAGGCACTGGCACTCCATGATGGAATATTGTATCATAGCCGTGTTTCGACTTGTTAGAAAGGTCTTGTAATAAACTTTGACCACGATTAAGTTTCAAGGTCTGATGATGATGCCGGAAGACAGGAACTGGCATTCCATGATGGAATATCGTATCATAGTCGTGTTTGCACTTGTGAGAAAGGCACATAATGGACTTTGAAGACGATAAGCTTTCAAGGTTATAACAAACCTATTATATATATATTGACCAGTAAATGTTTTTTTTGATTTTTACGTGTATTTATAAAATCGTGTTTTTAGTGTTTATTAGAGAATAAAGTTCTTCATTAACCCTTAGAAAGCTAACCATGGGAACGACTCAAGATGGTATGTGTTCAACCCTCGAAAATTTCTTTGTAGAGGGTGTTATTGGACGCATACTAATGTATATAAATACAAACGGAGCTGCCATGGAATTCACCGACCGGAGTCGGGCCCATCATAATACTATTTTTTTACACTTCTGGGGGGTGAGCAGTGGATTCCGGACTTACGAACCGGCTGTGGTAGGTTTAGGACAGCTGTCTTGCCACATGTGAGCGTTCACCTTACCACCCATTCACTCCCCCTTCGAAGCCATAGAATTTGAGATGCGCAAATCGCAGTTTTAGATAATTTTTCTAAGAAAGAGTTGTTTATTTTTCTGGAAAGGCCAAGATCTTTAAAGAGGTGAAATAGAGATTTAGCTGGCAGGCCACGAGCGCCAACTTCCACCGCGTGAAGGTGAACAGTGAAGCCGTTAGGTTGGTGGCTTATTCAATGAAGGCGACTTTTTTCGCATATAATTACATAATTGCAAAATACAGAGATTGGCCGCCCGCAAGTTGTCGCAACGGAAAACCACCAATCAGTGATATTAGCATCCCAGCGGTTAAAAACAATATTTGCTGAAACACAATGAAAATTACAGAAGTGAGCCAGGACGATTGGCCCGGCTTTCTGAAAGTGGCGTTGCAGCGCTGCGAGCCCTGCGGCATGTATCTAGAAACGATCGCGCGCCGCCGCATTCAGTCGGTTGCCCTCGGTGCTGATATTTGTAGTTTTTGTATTTATCCTTATATATTTTCTGAATGTACTCAATCAGACCTTTCATTTGATACTAAATGTGATATATTTATCCTAATTTATTGACATGACAATTATTTATTTGACATTTGGACAGTTTATGACACTCGGGTAGACATAATGATTCTAACAATACCACACACATCTAAATCGGTGTAAGCGTTTAGAAGTCATGGTAGAAAAAAAAACGGAAAACATACGTACATGAACCACGAACACATTACACTTCTTTTTGTTGGGCAGTCGTGTAAATAAAGCACAGTATACATACCGACAATCATGACTTTTGTCTCTTTGTGGTAACAAGCTGCTGTCAAGAACGCTCTAGTGTTATCTTTCCTCGCTGCATCACCGAGGTAATGCCGAGCTAGTTTTTTATAAGCCATACGGTTTTCATCATTTGCTTCTTTTGTTGAATCGGGGTTATCAGCAGCATCATCATCCTACAACAAAGTAGACCGACTATATTTTAGTTACTCACTACCTACCAGGACCTAACGATATAAACTTACAGCTCCCTTCAAATTGTCCGCCTTTTCCGGTATCCTTGCATTGTCGACTTCATCTTCTTCGTCGGAATCGGAATTCTTAATTTTTCTTCTTTTATTTTTGAACGGAATCTCTGTCGCTGGGATTAGGTGATCCGCATCCAAAGAGCTTTCCCAAACGCACAACTGCCCGTTCCGTCCGACAGTTGTGATATCAAAACCGCTCTTTTCGAAGAAACATCCCACAATTGGATCGGAGTGTCCGCCGAGAGTCAACCTGTTAATATTTTTGTACTTTTGTAACGTGTAGAGTCTGGTTGAGGAGTCTTTGGAGCCGATTGCGAGGAGCTGAGAGCACGCCGACCAGTCGATGCACGTCGTGTCGTCGTGAGCTGCTTTGAATATTCGCTCGAGGACAAACGAGCGGTATTCTCCGGTGTACGGGCCCGGTGCCAGTAGCACAAACACTAAAATTTCATAATATTTATTTTATTTACCTCAAAATTATTAGAAATGACATAGTAAATCAAACCATTCCCTTAATCAGGTAATCAACTCAACAAAGAATGAAATACAGCTAATTATTCCAATCACCAAAAAAACAAAAAAATATAATGAAAAAAATTACTACATTTAATTACTTGGTAAAAACAGTAGGGCGGTGTCGACTACAACGGGCGAACCCGTCACCCCAGGCTGGTATATCGATATGTAATTATTTTTTCAGCCGTGGGATGAGCGTAGAAGATTTATAGAGACAATCTACTGTCTAGCTTGCCAGCAGCCCGTTAGAGACCGACGCCTTACGGCGAGGCACAGGGAAAAGGTAACCAGCGAGCAGCCTCGCCCCCTAACTACCAGTGTTGGTAGGATATCTCCATCTGGAATTAACCTTCAGGATACCTCCGTCCTCCCGACTGGTTACAGATCCAAAGTCGTTTACGCGACCTCTACCTGTTGTATTACAGCGGTAATTCAGTTAGAATTTATCGCAGACCTGGGCGTTCTTGCCTGTAGTACCACACGGGATCGAGTGGCCCAAGGTCATTTCAAGAGTGGCTTGACAACAGGTCAACATCCACCCCCGCTGCTTAGGAGACAGTGTATTTCCATAGTCTCCAGACTCTTTCACCAATTAGTCAGAATGCACAACCGATAGGCTTCCAGTGGCGCTGGGATTCAATCCCGCTGGGAGAAACCGGTTCACCGGCTTTGAGGCCTGAGACACGAGAGTCTTACCCAGGGTAGTCTTCCACATGAGGAGGCTTCTGAATCGGAGCTGAATCGTAAGTTGAACCGATCCGAGAACATAGTGGATCTTGTGGCCCAAGCTGTTTGTGAACAAAACCGTTCACCACCACTTGTTAAGGACAATGTTATTTTAAAAGTATTTTATATTCAATGTTATATTTAAAGTATTTTATACATATTGCTTTTAAGCAGATACACCCGGATGGATTTCTTGAAAATATCAATATTTTTGATTGCCTTTAAATGATTAAGCAATTAAATTAAAAAGTTCAAGTCCTATGTGAAGACTAATCGCCTGAAACTTGGCCGTACGTGGTAGGATCGGTTGGTGGTAATGGGTTTTATTCCTGGTGTCGTACCGATGTACTTCCTCGTGGGATATTGCCGAGCTCT
Organism: Micropterix aruncella; assembly: GCA_944548615.1. Taxonomy (NCBI): domain Eukaryota; kingdom Metazoa; phylum Arthropoda; class Insecta; order Lepidoptera; family Micropterigidae; genus Micropterix; species Micropterix aruncella. Next base: position 25,745,917 of record OX155950.1, read on the forward strand.
TATCGCAATAGAATTCGCAAAGGCTACTTGAGCAATAAATGCATATACGGTCAATATAAGTGTTCATGACATGGCACCGCCTTGGACCAATGCCCACTAACGCACGAATGGCTGTTAGTAAAATAATAAAAGAATTCTGTTACAGATTTTTTTCATTGACCGGTTTCGGGGATTAGTTGTATTCGACTACTGCCTTTTGTGTTATTTTGGTGATTATTTATCAGGAGTGAATGTTGATTTCTATAATCAGAATTTTGTTGCCCCGATATAAAGGAATAATTTTTACCAACTGAAGAGTTTAGTCAAAATTTGATATTTTATATTTTATTTGAAAAAGAGACTACAACAACTGCCACTAAAAACATTTGCGTTGTACTTGGCGATTAATCGGATGCTCACAAGTGTCAAAGATTGCTCAAGAAATTTCAATTGGGAAATTTCGATTTGAAAATAGCACTGGAAGTGGAAGACCTAGAAAAGTGGACGATGACATACTGACAGCTGAAATTGAAAGCAATCCAACTGCATCGATTTAAAAAATTGTGAATAATCCCGGATACTCATAGTTGAAAGTTCAAGAGAATCTTTAAAGAAACGGGAAGATGTGGAGATGCAGATGGATACCGCACAAAATGCGCAAAGAGCATCTAGGCGATCAAATTGTTCACTTAGTAAAAATTAATCCATTGTAAATTTACAAATTTACAATGGATCAATTTTATTAAATTTACAATGGATTACAAATTTTTAATTTTACAAATCGCAATACACTCCCGCAGTCATAACACAAGTCACTGAAATAACACAAAAACACGTCTTCAAAGGGCAGTAGTCAAAATGTAACTAATCCCCAAAACCGATCAACGAAAAAAAAACATTCTTTTCCAGTATCCCTAATATTTATATAAGTATCTATAGGTCCTCAATTAACCACCCAAAAACTGACCGAGTTTATCGCAGCAGATCGCAATGTGTTTTCCATCGGGACTGAATTTCACCTTTTTCGCTTCGTGTTTCAATTTATGTCGATGGATTATTGTGCACGAAATTAGACTTATCAGATGGACCTCTCCCTCTGTAATGGAAATAAAAAATAACAAATAAAATATTCATACTTTTTTTTTTAAATAATACGATATTATTTGCTCACTTTCATTAACAGCAACAAGAGTGCATCCATTTGGAGATAAATCTAGCGCTGTGTAATTAAAATTACTTTCCACGGGCAACGTATTACCTTTATTGCTGAAAAGTGAAAAATAAAGCATAAACATTAGTAGGCTTATTTTAAACTAAAGAAAATGGCAAATACTTACTTTTTCAAGTCATAAATAGATATTTTATTTCCGACGGGGCTAATAACTGAATTTCCATCTGGGGTGAAAATAATATCACCTTTCCTATACACAGTACCTAATAAATTGCTGAACTGCAAAAGCAAAATTATTTTATTATAGAACTGCAAAAGCATAGAACTGTATTGAACTGCAAAAACATTTTATTTTTAAATGTACATAGCTACACTTATGAAACTACATACCTTGAAATCGTACTTCATTTTGGTATTTGAAATGTGGTAAACAATAACTGATAATCGGTCGGAGCGCTCAAAAACATCAAGCGAGCATTTCGGAAAATAACCTCAAAATCGTCACGCCGCAAAAGTTGATCGACGGAACTGTCAAATAAATGTGCTTGCGTTCAGACTCTAGCCTAGCTACATGTATGGAGCCTTAATTGGTATGGAGTAAATCGATTTGATTGGCGGCGGTCACTATAGTAAAATATCACACTATGTTGATATCGCTAGTCCGCTCGCATACGATACCGGTATGCGAGCGGACTAGCGTAAGGGCAACGCCACACTAGTCCCAGGTATTTAATACATTATTTTTCCTAGGTGGACCCTTGAATTTACATGAAAACGGATAACACACATTCCACGCAACGTTGCGTGGGATAATTGTGTCAGTCATCTGTTTTCATGTAAATTCAAGTGTTCAGGAAACATAATGTATTGCGGGGGGGCGCCAGTTTTGCATGCGGCAATTTTGCACAAATGTCACTTTTGACAGGTCCAAATTTGTTGAGGGCAGATTTGCAGGAGGCAACCTTGCAGGAAGCAACCTTGCAGGCGGCAACCTTCAGTACAGTTTTTAAGTTTTTCTGTTAGGTTAGGTTAGGTTTTTCTTTCCCTAAAATCGAAGTGACATTAATTACCGGCATCCTTGTAGTGGATGACTTTTATACATCAAACTAAACATTTAAAAAAATGTTTTAAGTTTTTCTGTTAGGTTAGGTTAGGTCATTTTGACATTTGCAAAACTGCCTTCTGCAAGATTGCCTTCTGCAAAACTGCCGCCTGCAAGAATGCCGTCTGCAAGATTGCCGTCTGCAAATTTGCCTTCTGCAAGTTTGATGGGACCCGTATTGCGTACGTGGGATAAGTGTGGCGCTGCCCTTTTGTAGATACCATTTAATTTTAAACTGTACGGTTCGTAAAGCTGAAGTGTTCACCTGCGTAATGTGTTCAACCTGACCGTCGAGTTTGTGGTCGAGTTATACAATAGAGATCGGGAGTGCGAAGGCGGGCTGTCCAAATAATATATCATTGACTATTAAGACAGGAGAATGGGACCAAGTATGTGTACAGTCTCATATACAATATAATCCTACAAGGTTTACTTCTGTAATAAAAATAAAAGAATTACACACATAAATGTAATCCCTGGGCGCTTTGTATCACAGGTTTAAGGTATTATCTGAGAGAGTATGTAACGATATGATTGTACATCAGTTCTTTAAATTCTTGTTTGATGCAAGAAGAGAATTTAGAGAACTGATGTGGCAATAAATCACTCTTGGGGCAATAAGTCGCTCTTGGGTAGTAACAGCTTTTATCATAACAGTATCGTTTTTTGTGATGGAGGTTTAATTAGGTTTAATAATTCTTCGAAGGTTTCGCGGTTCAATCGCGGATATATACGAAAATCATCGTCATTTAAAATTCTGATCAATTTTATCTACAAAAAATCGTCCGAGTTCGCTTATACCATTGATTTTACACTATAAAATCAATGCTTATACATACTTTTTAAATTTAATTACGCTTAAATATAATTCTTCGTAGAGTCTGTGACGTTTCCGCTGCCAATATAATGCTTGCGTGCCTGGACAACGGCCGCTTGATGATAGTGTACACTTGACGACACGACGTACGTTGAGTAACTGTCCGATCCGGTCGTCTGTTGCGAGAACGGATTTGGTTCGCGGATTCGGTCCGCTGTACCAAATCCGAGCGTCTGTTGCGGCTATAATACGGCGTCTGACACGAGTACAGAGTGGGTGCAATCCCTAATAAGTCTGTGGCGGGTACATTTATATGATCAATATGATCAGTGGTGGGTACAGACTAATTAGGACTAAAGACGTGCTAAGATTGAAATTTTTTGGATATAAGCTATTTTGATGTTCTACGTCTAAATACAAGGGTTTTTAAAATACTTTGTCATTTTTTTCTAAAATTCTCATTTAGGAGTTACAATACTTTATACCTTGTTAACATGAAAAAAATCTAAAGGTATTTTTTGATATACATAGTTGTATTATACAATATTATTTTATGCTTCGTTTTTAAAAAAATAAAGTTCGTGTTTTAAAAGATATTATAAGCGTGTATATTTTTGGAACAAAACTTATTGTAGATATTGTTGATATATCTATTCTTTGAATAAATACAAGATTTTTATACAGGTGACTTTTTATTAACCTGCATCCTTCAATGGGGTGAATCAGTACGAGCAAGTAAGCAACTTTTGATATTAAAAAAAAAAGAAAATAAAAAAAAATATAAAAAAAAAGTTTTTTTTTTGTTTTATTATATTGAAGTATAGGTATGACTGCTAAATAAAAAATCGGTTGTGTCACCCCAAGACTTTCCTGACTAGTATCCGGGGAGGTGCGAAAAAACAGCGACATTTTTTACTCTAGTACCCCAAATTTGTATGGCAGGTACCCCAAACGTTGGTCGTAAGTACCCCAAAAACTAATAGGTTCTTCCGATGGTTAACAGAAGCTTCTATGCCAAATTTTAACTTAGACAGATTAAGCGTCTGGGCGCTATCGCGGAAACAATTTTTTCGCCGGGAACCCCAAATTTGTATGGGAGGTACCACAACCGTAGGGCGTAGGGACTCCAAAAACTAATGGGTTCCTCCGACGGTTAACAGAAGCTTATATACCAAATTTCAGCTCAATCCGATTAAGCGTCTGGGCGCTATCGTGGAAGAATACATACAGACAGACATACAGACATACATACAGACAGAGATCGGTCTGGAAATAGTCTCAATCGTCTCAGGGAGTCTCAAAATATATATTCCCATCTTCATCTCAAAAATTTTTTTTAGCGCGATCACAATACTTTCCTTTCCGATAGGTCGTCAGGAAAGTAAAATTTGATAAGCATTTGAGCGCGTTGCGCCATCTAGCGGTAGGTAGAATATTGCTAATAAACAATATTAGCGATATTTTACCTACCAATTCTTGTACAATTTTTCAAATTTAGAAAAAAAACAAAAATGAAAAATTTGTTTTTCACACAATCTTTTATCAAAAGTTGCTCACTTGCTAGTACTGATTCACCCTCTCCAAGGATGCCGGTTAATTCAAACTCATCCTGAATAGAATGTTTTTTTTTCTAAATTTGTTATTTCAAGGGTGACTTAATTTAATTGAGTACTTTATATTACATATTTTTCTGGATAGAGCGAAACCAAATTTTTGGGATAACAGAAGTTTGAACATGAATTTTAATATAAATGGATGTATAAATAAATAAATGGACATATAATAGAAATATAAATTCTATACAAAAGAATTGACTTTGGCGATCATAGATAAGTACATACCTAGAATTTAAAGAATATAGAAATATAATAGAAATAAATTTATAGTTATCGTAAATACTGCTGAAATGTCAGCAGAAAATAGACAATCCAGTTTTTTAAACCAAGTTTTAAAATTACATCTCTCAGATGGCGGCCGTGAGCAGCGATGCACTCTTGATGGTGATTCCGGGTTTTTAAAATGCTTGTCGACGCATTCAGATTGGTATAGCCATAACTTTCTCTCTGATTCTCTCCTTAAGTTCTTCCAGGATGTTTATGTTTTTCCTTTAGGTATCCCTAAAGAAAAGTCACAAATGCTCAAATCTGGTGAGCGCGCAGGCCTCTCCACATCACCCCTCAGAAAGACCAGGCGCTCAGAGAAAAATTGTCTCAATTTCGCCATTGAAATTCGAGCTGTGTGGGATTTAGCCCCGTCCTGTTGGAACCACCCAAGTAGCACAAATTGGCTATATAATAGTCACGGCAACGTTATCGATACAGCTTTTAGTCACAAGAACTGGTCATACGGGGTGTTATTACAGCATGGGCTTTTTTTTCTGTGGGTGAATCAGTACAACATAGTAAGCAACTTTTGATAAAAAAATTTGGAAAAAAACAAAAAAAAAATTTTTTTTTAAATATTGTTTTTTTTTTTAACCCTTGGAGTAAATGGGTATTTTCATGGATGCAACTGTCTCTTTTGCAGGATTTCGGCGACATCGACTTAAGTACTATAACTACGAAACTACTACACCAATCATAAAAAGAACAACTGAAGGGCCCAGTTCTAGAAGTCCTTAAGTCCATTTTTGCCTATATTGAGTTGGCAACACCAGTGTACTAACATTATTTTTCTCTATCGAATGGGCTTGGATTTGTATTTTTAAAAAATCAGGAAGTCCTTTTATTGACAAGTCTCCAAACATCTAAGTCCACCAGTTCCATATATAAAAATCACTAAGTCACGTAAAGTCGCATTAAATCCTTAAGTCCACCTATACTTTTTCTAAAAAAGCCTAAGTCCAAGTGTAAAATAGTTTTCTGTGCCTTAGTCTATGGGGAAACGTCAACTCTTTCTGATGCAACAAGCTTCAATGCGTGTTTTAAGAGGTTTTAAATTTAAATCGTGTAAAGTATGGACAGAAATCCAGATAGACTATTAAGGTAAGCATCTAGTTTCACTGTATTTATTATTCATTATGTTTGATCATCATTGTTTCAATGGACTAAACTGTCGACGGCCGAAGCTGATGATTTTATTGTTTTATTAATTGTAGGCTTATTGAAGAAGCCGGCTTATTGCAAAGTGAAGAAGAATGGAGATCAACTGACCAAGAAATCGATTTCGCAGCTGTCCCACATGCTTTCGACCAACATGAGTGGTATGCGAAAGCCTAGCACGCAATTAAAAAATATATAATTTATGTATTGATACGTACGTATGATGCTGTTTTTAAATTTTATTGTAGGTCCATAGAATCAGAAGGTCATAAAGATGAAGGATATTACATTAACCCTGAGACAGGGTTTTTTGAGAACCTAACCACTGAACGCGCCGGTGCTTCAACCTCCGCTTCGTCAATTAAAAATCAAATGTAGGTACATTATCATAATAATATTCCGTTTATGTTTTCATTGTCTTTCGTTGTTCTGCCTGTATTGTATCACACTCCTACATTTACCAGTATATTGTACTGATATTTTACCTATCTGATGATAATTTTATTCTAGGTCTGAGGGAATAGAAACTCTTGAAGAAGAAAGGCTTTATCTTAATCCTGAGACTGGAATTTTTGAGGCAATGCCGACTGAAGTAGATATTCCAAATCTCGTTGAAAAACAAGTTGGAAAAAAGAAGAGGTCTTGCCCTAAGCAGTGGAAAAAGAACCAAGAAAAAGAAAAACGACTAAAAAAACACCGTATGAGGGAAATTCCAAATTGTCGTTGCCAATGCTGCAATAAAATCACCAAAACTCAAGCTAAGAAACTATTCAACAAATTTATTAATTTGACTAGTCATACTGAACAGAATGTATACCTACAGGGCTGTGTCAAAGAGGAGATACCAAAGAGGTACCGTCCAAGAAACCGTCACAACCGGCCCAGACGAGTCTTCAAGTATGTATTGGATCTAATCGACATAAATATTACAGTGTGTGCCAAAGCATTCCTTGCTATCCACGGCCTTAAAAGAGATAGATTGAAAGAAAAAGTTTTGCAGAAACACAAAGACCTCGCCGATGGCCGCGGAAAGCATAAAAATCACCCTCGTAAGGTAACAGAAGAAAACCTACGACGCGTTCATAATTTCATTGAGGGCTTGCCTTCGCAAGTATCCCACTATTCACGGTCGAATAATAAACATCGTAAATACATTGCAGCTGATTTGTCTATAGCCGAATTGCATCGTCGATTTATATCCAAAAACCTGGACTTGAAAGAAAATGTGTCTTATGAGAAATTCAGAGATATATTTAATCATGATTTCAACCTATCCTTCGGCACACCCAGAAAGGACATCTGCCATACTTGTAAGAAACTAAAAGTTGACATACAATCGGCTGAACTTTCAAAAGATGAAAATAAAATAAAAGGATTAAAAACGGAGAAAGAGCTGCATCTTAGAAAAGCCGAGGTGTTTTTTGATAAAATAAAACGATGCGCTAACAATGATCCGCATACACTGGCAGTTTGCTTCGATTACCAAAAAAATCTACCACTGCCAGTTACAAACGTTCAAGACGAATATTATCGGAGACAACTTTGGCTGTATAACTTCGGTGTTCACAACATCAAAGAAAATACTGCATGCATGTATTTGTACACGGAAAACTATGCCAAAAAAGGGCCAAACGAAGTAATTAGTGCTCTGGACGATTATATTAAAAAAAACAAACGACCTGAACAAACTCACTTTAAAATTTTTGCTGATAACTGTTTCAGCCAGAATAAAAACAAATATATATTTGGTTACCTGGATCAATTGTGCTGTAAGAGGATTTTCGAAACGATCGTAGTGACATACCCTATTCCTGGTCATTCTATGATGCCAGTTGACAGAGATTTTGGACTCATTGAATTAAAAAGATTGAAAAAACAAACAGTTTACTCTCCATATTACTATGTGGATCTTGTAGAAAAAGCCAGAATAATACACCCATTCGATATAGTGTTCTTGCAAAAAAATCTAACTAAAAATGAAGATGGAAGAACAATCACGGTTAAAAATTACAAAGCCTTATTAGATGGCTACGTAAAATCTATAACTGGAATTTCAAAATGCCGAGAAGTGCGGTTCAGTCGAAATAATCGACCTGCTCTTAGAACCACCGCGACTGGTCCAATGGCGCCATTTTCTCTGTATCGTGTAGGAGCTGGTCGGGCAATAAGCAATGAACCAGATGATGCTTACAATGGTCCGCTTTCCCTGAAGCCAGCTAAAGTGCAAGATATCCATCATCTTCTTCAGTTCATTGCAACAGAGGAAAGAGATTTCTATAAAGATGTAGTTCACTACGGCGAGAACGAACCACTAAGACTTGTAGGCGACGATTCCGAAGAAGAGGTAGAATAGGGGCATATTATATGTAAGGAAATTGTTTTAAAATTAGGCATTTTATTCATCTATGTATTTAGAAACCAATTTTTGAGTGTATGTAGATGCATAGTTCGATTTAATTATATAAACTCCCAAGTCCAAGATTTTGTAAATAAAGTGCCTAAGTCCATTCATTAGACCTAAGTCCACAATTTTCTATATTTTTTTTCTTTATCATAATAACTTATAATTGATTACCTTTGTAACCCAAAAATAAACGCTTGTGTTAGTATTAAACAATGTTTTTTTTTTTTTTAGTCAAGGCGTTAGATAATATTTCCCTGAATTTTTTAAACCTTTAACCTGCCATATCCAAAAGTATGATTTTTGGACTAAGGGACTTCTAGAACTGGGCCCTTCAACTGCACAATGATTGCATTGAAATTTCGAATATAGAATATTGAAATATCATTTTGTAAAACAATTAGATAATTATGAATAAATATGAGAACGTCAAAGAAGTGAAAAAAACTTGACCAGATTTGGTCGACTCGTACTCAACGGATAATTGTTTCGCGACCAGATTTGGTTGACTCATACTCAACGGGTTAATTTGAAAATTTGAAGAAGTTGACTGTTAAATAAAGGTTTGAGAAGCGTTTGAGCGTGCTGCGCCATCTAGCGGTAGGTAATAAGTCGTAAATACACAATATCAGCGACATTTTACCAACCGCTAGATAGCGCATCGTGATAATAGCTTTTCATAATATTTAAAAATAAAATAAAAAACTAATTTAAAAAAAAACAAAAAAAAAACAAAAAAAAAGTTTATTTTTCAGTTTATTTCATTTTTTTTTATCAAAAGTTGCTTACTACGTTGTACTGATTCACCCACAGAAAAAAAAGCCCGTGCTGTAATAACACCCCGTACGTATAGCAGTGTATGTATATTATAAAAATGCATTTGGCGGACTGATTAAACGGCGGCAACTATTTTTTATCTACAAAAAAAGGGGCTTTCATACATTTTTAAGCTGGTAAATAAATTGTATCACAAATTATTAAGAAAATGCGTTTGAAAATTGCTCCCTTCTAAATTTGCTTCTTATTCCCTGGCCAATTAATAGCACGCTAGGCACTAGGCACTTATGGGTTAGACAAATTAGGCAATCAATCGCTTACCTAATGAGTTGATTATAAGAGCACGATTGTGGTAACTTTAAGAGATGCACAAGTTATCATACCACACGAAAGATAATCTCCATCATTAAATATTGTGTTGAAAAAAGATTTTTCGTGAACTGTACCTACTTACTTTTTTGCTTACCAACGCATTCAGCCGATGACTCTTGTATATAGTGAACCTACCGACTTAATTATTAGTGTGGAATAACAATATTTTAAAACTACTTATAAAAGACAAAGCAGTTTCAGAGATTGCTGAGGTATATATAGCATCATACGTAGGTATTTATCTCTCTATTTACTATTATTATGATTTCGATTTTTATTTATTTACTCGATAATTTTATGATTATAATTTTAAATACTTCTTGATGATATTTTAATTTATTTTTTTAACATGTTTAATTTTTAAGTTTAGTTTTAATTTTTTACTTTTTTTGTGTGCACAGGTAAAATATCTCCTGGTACAGCTGCCTTAGTACAGGCCTAGGCCTAGTTAGGCGGTGTTGACGCAGTGACCAAGATACTGCAGTGTGCTCTATTTTTCGCTACTGGTCCAAACACATTTTTTTTGTAATGCTGCAGTAAATTATATTTTATGCTTTACCTTTAATAAATAAATAAATATCATTTAGGCGGTATAGGACAGTGTTGCCAACTTAGGCGATATGTCGCCATTTAGGCTACCTCAAATGGGTTATCTGCGACCAAAAAATACCAAAAATCGCCTGTCGCCGAATTAGGCTACACCAGTTATTCGATTTTAATTTGTTCGGCGATGACGATTTTATTTATTTCTACCATAATGGTGCCAAACATATGGGTAACTTGTAATGTTTGACATAAATAATTTCCCCATTATAAACCTTAAGTTTGTATGGTTTAGTTTAATATTATGTAATTGTTTTTTGCATTGTTGGTATGTAATTGATTTTTGCAAACTTTCTGTGTAAAAGTTTAAAGTAGTTAGGAAAATTAGTTTTTTTTCATAATGTATCTAGTTATTATAGGTCATATTACATTGTATATTTATGTATGGTTCCTGGTAAACAAATATAGTAGCTTTATACAAAATGGTAATCTTGGTAGTTTTATTATATTTTCTCATACAATCTTATTCCGTCCAATGTTTGTTTTTTTATGTACCTTGATATTTCTTAAATATCTGTAATTGTCTAGAATGACTTCAATTCTTTTATTTAAACCTATGACCTGCAATCCTTTTCATTGGCAAAATATGTTTTTTTTCAAAATGGCTACTTTAGGCTTTTTCTGCTGACATCGGCGACTATTTATGTCTAACACTTGGCAACTCTGGTATAGGATATTATTTAGGAACTCATGTCGTCTGCTTCAGTGCTTATGTGTGTATGGATCATATTATCGATAATCTACGATGAGATTTTTGAGTTCTCAATCATTATTTCGTTCTATATAAAATAATTTATATAGTACTGTAACTCTTTTTTTCCATATTCTGTGTCCACAGGATTCAAAATTCAGCCATTCCGTGACCAGCCAACAGCCGGCATGATTGATGGCCTTTTAATTTTTCAGCACATCTTTTTTTTAATTGCATTTTGTCATTCTCATATAGTCAGCAAACAATATAAAAAATTAGTTGTCACCCTAAGAATTTCCCGGCAAGTAGCTAAGGACTGATTTCATTTGAATCTACCTTTTGGGTTGTTATTCAAAAAGTAGGTGAAAAATCGTTGTTTTTTTTTCATTCTTAATAACCATACTTGTTTATAATATAACAGAAAACTTTTTTACACAATAGACGCATTTATGACCCTTTTTTGTATTGAATCATAATCGTAGGAACAATTTCACGTTTTTTTTTTACTAGAACACACGTGATACGTTTTGTTACGTTCGGGCGATGATATAGCGAACGTATCACGCACATTGGTACGGTAGGCGGTTAATTTCATAAATAAAATCAATGAGCACCCTCTCTCGGCCGACGGACCGACCCTATTGTGTTCCATTCACCGCCTCGGTTCAGTTTTTGGCTAAAGGCGGGGAAAGGCCAAGCGCCAACAGACGGCATTACCATTTGATTAAAAAGTAACGCAGAATTGAAATATTATTAGTGTAGCTTGTATATTATATTCCAAACAAAATTTCACAATGTGATTTCGGGTCAACAAGGCATCGGTGTACCGAATTTCAAGTTTAAGTCCAATATTTCGGGGTTGAAATATGACTAGTCCACTTTTTCAACTCTTGCCATGACCAAATAATGCCCGCATGCCAAATTTCAGCTCAATCGGATTAAGCGTTTGGGCGCTATCGTAGAGGAGTACAGATACACAGACTCCAATTTTGAAATGGTCTTAATCGTCTCAGGGGCGCTCAAAATGGATATCATGTTTTTTTAAAAGCACATTCACAATACTTTCCTTATTATCAAAAGTAAAATGGAATTACCATTCTCACCAGAATGGCCTTCTCTAGCCCCATTACTATTTTCCGCAGCCGCAACTTCAGATTCAGTCCCCATAAAAAAAGTCAGTGCTCTGATTTAAATAAAATGTTTTATTAACACAATTCATTCATTAACACCAAAGACTCTTTTAAAATAACAGTTCTAATAATCTTCCTAAAGAATAGTAATATTTTCCTATTATCGAACTCACATCATTCATACGTCACACCCGATCACAAGGTACACTGATTTTCAATCAACAAAAAAAAGACGTTTGTTACAAAGATACATTAACATTAATTGTAAAATGATTTAAAAAGAACATTTAATACTGAAGTCCCGTGATTCGAAACAAACAACACAGGAGTTCGAGTCAATCGCGTCTCGCTTCTGTCGGCGGCTCTGCAAATCATGTGCGTTGTATCTTTCTCTATTTCCACGTAATGCAATAATATTTACACGACAAAAAGCGACTTGCAATCCGAATTGGTTAGTTCGATTCATTCGATACAACGAAAACTAAACATCAGAACTGCAACCGTAGTGACAGAAACACGCTTGTTATGGAATGTAAAAATTATGTTTATTTCTGATCCCTGGCAATTACAACATCGATCGGGACTGTTTATGATGACATCCTGAAAGTCTTTTACGCAGTTTAAGAATAAATACAAGGTTCGAATTCAGCTTATAAGACTTATATCGTCCGACTATACATTGAAAGCTAATAATCATATAGAATATGCGTAACGGTTTACACTTTTTTCGATAGCTATACTTCGCACGTTACATGTGCATTATTTTTACATCATATATAATTATAGAACAGAACGGACTTCGTAATCTACTCTTTTAACTGTACATAAGTTTCGCCTTATAATCTAAAGTAAACTAAATCGCAGGATTGATGAGGGGATGTTCGTGATATGTCAAGGAATACGTCCCGAGTTCTCCGTCGCGAGGAGTTAAAGTACCATAGTATAATATACCGAGCGATGATTCAAATAATTCAAAACGAATCGTCCGAAACGTTCGGACGTCAGGTGACGGCAGCATCGCGCCACGCATCAGTCGGAACGCGTCGGAAAAAGACTGATTTCTTAACTTAACAAGACTAGCTCGAAAGGAAGACAAAATGCCCAGAAATTAATGGTGAAAATGGGGAGGATCTGCTCGGCGGATCGACGGCGGGAACAAAATAAACGGGGAAGGGGGTTGGATTGAGCGGGGAAAAGCACCTTACTGCTTCGTGTAGAGGTAAATCGCCACGATGAGACCGTACAGACCCAATACTTCAGCAAAAATGAGGATCAGGATCATACCGACGAAGAGACGTGGTTGTTGGGCCGTACCTCTGACGCCCGCGTCGCCCACTATTCCTATGGCAAAACCAGCTGCTAAACCGGAGAAACCGACCGCCAGACCGGCCCCCAAATGGATGAAACCCCTAAAAGAAAGAAATTACATGTTATTGGATTTGAAAATTTACTATTTCTTCAATCCCGTCTTGCTATAATTCAAGTACGATAATATAAGCGACACACAGCTTCTGCTGTTAACCCTTTGAGGACCATAAGCTTTACAGTAAAGTATGGTTTTTTTATATACATAAAACTGTTAAAGGATGTTATGTTTTGTAGAAATTGGTTCAATAGATTTTGTATAAATTGATGGGACATAAGTGTCCCTGTGGTCAATAAAGATGCAAAGTTACAACCTTTTCCAAAATTTTTTTCCAGTTACAAAGTTACAACCTTTTCCAAAATATTTAACTAAGTAATGATACGTACTAAAAAACATACTAAGAGAAAAATAATCCACTTGATATACAGTTTACTTTTAATCATTTTTTTAGCTAATATAAAGATTCTGACGTCTCAATAATATTGAAAAAATATAATTTATAAATTATTCATATTTGATAATTTATAAAATGATTTTTAAAGTTATGGGACACATGTACCATGGTCTTCAAAGGGTTAAGGGACCGTATAAAGTCAGTTTATGATACTTGTAAACCAATATTTCCCATGATTACTATTCAAACTGAAGTGCGCCGATATGCACATGACAAATTATAAAAATTACAGACAAATGGGAATTACTTGTTATAAAAAAGTATCCTCTTTGTATGCAAAAAAATACCCCTGCAGTTAACTACCCTTAAAACATAATTTGAAGAATATACTATATTTCCAAGGTTTAAATCTTACAAAAAAAAAAGTTTTTAAAAATTATTTTAGTTTTTCTATTTGGTTCAATCATTTTTGCTTCTATGTATTTCAAACTTACATTAAAATAACCTAAAGTGATTGAGATACTGGTATGATGGTTTTTAATAGTACCTATTGATTATTCTTTGATCTATGTAATAATAAATGAAATAACATAAAATACATCAGACATGGAGGGGGAGGGGGGGGGGGGGGGGTAAAAGTGACAAAATGTGACAAGTGAGTCAGTTCTCTAAAATGTGGCTTGAGAAACACTGAGATTTTGGTTGCACTCTGGAAAACAGCTTGTCAAATGAAAAGACCAATTGCCTCAACAACTTACATTGTTTACACCTCTGTCACAAAATATATATTAGTCAATGATTTGTAATGTAGGGTACCATATTTATCCCATACATAACAAGTAAATGTGAATGGTTACTAAATTTCTGGAAAGGTCAAATTTTTGAAGCCTGTCATACTCAATTGTTGAATTAAACCTCTTTCTATAATAAATAAACGGTCTGACAATACTCCTAACTTTCCCATATACGGGTTGAGTTTTAATTAACCGGCATCCTTCAAAGGGTTAATCAGTACGAGCAGGTAAGCAACTTTTTTTTTTGGAAAATATATATTTTTTTAAATTTAAATAACTTGACCTAAATAAACGTTTGGTATTTATTAGGTATTGCTACCAGTTCTACATTTTAGATTTTTTAACATCACCTGACTATATTCATTACGCTGATTCTGAAACTGCAATTATCCTTTGTCGGACTCAATAAATAAGAGAGAATAAAGAAGTGTCAAACACCTACATTTCGGTTTGTTAGGTTAGTTTTTTTTAAACAATTCAGAAATACCTATTTGTCAGTAGGTTAGTTTTTTTAAACCATCATAAAAACTAATTTAAAAATAAAAAAAAACAAAACCAATTTTCTTTTATATTTAGCATTAAAATGATTGAATTTAGTAGTGTCTTTTTTTTTAAAGGCGAGGTAGCAACACCTAATATATTCCAAAAGTTTGACAAGCGTTTGAGCGCGCTGCGCCGTCTAGAGGTAGGTAAAATATTGCTAATAAACAATATTACCGATATTTTACCTACCGCATCGTGCTCAACGCTTTTAATACTATTTTTTAAAACAATTTTTTTTTTTTTCTTCCCACAATTTTTTCTCAAAACTTACTTACCTGTTTGTACTGATTCACCCCCCTTTAAGTATGCCGGTTAATTAAAACTCACCTGTATAATAGTACAGTACTAAGCGGATAGAGCAGCATTTGAGTTGTTTTTGACATAAAATCATTTATTTTGATTTCTAATAGGATTTATAGCAAAATATCATATATCCCCAGTCACATATCAAATTGCAGCGAAAATCAAAAATCAAACTACATAGTAGTTTGGGCTGAAAACAAACATACTAACATTTTTCTTAAGTTATTATTTTGCGTTTATGGGATTTATGTAAATTGACTAAAATCAAAAGTCTATGCAGTAACAATGTTCCTTTTTCAGAACATAAAGGAACTGCCCATAAATATCGAGCATAAAGATGACTGATTGTTTAACTTTTGCATTTAAAATACATACATAACTTTGCATTAAGTTGGTGTGTGTGTGTGTGTGTATGTACTACTCGTAAAATTTCACAATAAGTGGGTTTATTATCATACGACAATCTCTTAAATACAACCAACTCCGCTATGAAGTATGCAGGTAACACGTGTGTAAGTGTGTATCTTGTTATTGCATTCGATCGACAGAATTGAAATGCAAGTATGTTGGTTTAATCCCAACGGAAAATGGAAACCCAGCCGGGAATCGGAACCTTACAAAGTAAGATCAGGTCACCTAATCACTATGCCACCGGGCCTGTATGAGTTTTACACCCTTGTGCAAATTAATCTGAACACTTCAAAATATTTCATACTGGCAAGTAAAATCTGTTTTTTTGATGTGGCAACACTGTTCTGTACTGTGAAATGTCATTCTAACCTCTAATGTGACCCTAAGAGCTTGTCATATTGTTGTTGTGCGTGGATTTTAGTGTTTTTTCCTCACATTGTGTATGTCGGGGACTTTTTGAAGATTTTTGAAGATATTCGGATGTAATTCATCCCTACGAAGACGATGGATATCTCGTTGGAAATCCGTAGCAAGGTGATTGCTCTAGATGCGCACACATCGCTAAGTCAAAGACGAATATCTGAGGAATGTGGCATATCACTGGGATCAACTAACGCCATCATACGGAATCACAGGGAATCTGGTTCAATTTTGCCACAACGAATCGGAAAATGTGGCCGCAAAAGGAAAACTACAATGAAAGATGACACCATTTTGATTCGCAACAGTAAAATTAACCCACACAAGACTAGTGACGACTTACAAAAGGAGCTTGCAGCTTCTGGGACGATCGTGCACGCATCTACGGTACGTCGAAGACTCTTGGAAAGTGGGCGAAAAGCTAGGAGACCCTTAAAAAAACAGCTTCTTACAAAAACCATGAAGAAAAAAAGGATGACATGGGCACAAAAATATAAGCTCTGGACTTCTGAGGATTGGAAAAACGTTTTATTTTCTGACGAGAGTCACTTTTTTGTCCAGGGTATGCGTTACCAATTCGTTCGCAGGGCAGACGGAGAACCACTTTCTCCAGCCCATATCCAACAATCGGTGAAACATCCCGTTAAGAAAATGTTTTGGGGTTGCTTTTCATTCTATGGCACTGGTGCATTAGTTCCGGTAACAGGAATGATGAATAGTGCAAAATACATAGAAGTTTTGACGGACAGAATGATACATGAGCTAAAAAAAATTCCAACAGAGACTAAAATATTTCAACAAGACTTGGCTCCTTGCCATGCTTCCAAGTTGGTAAAGAAATTCTTTACCGATAACAGCATTATGTGTTTGGATTGGCCTGGAAACTCTCCAGATTTAAACCCAATCGAAAACTTGTGGTCAATCTGTAAAGCACGGCTAAGAAAAATGGACTGCACTACAAAAGAAAAGCTCGTAAATGCTGTAATTGAGGTGTGGTACAGAGATCCGAAAATTCGTGAAAACTGTAAAAACTTGGTGGAATCAATGCCGAAGCGTATACAGTTGCTACTTAAAGCTAAAGGAGGCCACATAAAATACTAATTTATAAGCTAAGTTAAAGTTTTGTATGATTTTCATGAATAAAACCATTATTTGACTAAAATTGCCAGTGTTCAGATTAATTTGCACAAGGGTGTATATCGGCTGCAATGCCCTTTAATTTTGTGTAGCCTCGATGGTTAGGGGGAAGTCCCCTAACGCCGGACGGCACCTAGCGTCGGACACTAACAGTATCTCGACAAGTTTTTCCTTTTCCTGTTTTTGAATCGATTGCTCTGCTCTGTCGAGTTACTATTAGTGACCGATGCTAGGTGCCGTCCAGAGTTAGGGGACTTCCCCCTAAGATTGTTTAAAATATGCCCGATGGAATTATACGCAGCCTAACAAATCTGCAGAATGGCTACAAAAACTGATTCTCCAACGAAACAATTCAGTCTTTAAGGGTTTTATTTGATTTTATGAGTTTATGCCTATTGTGTTTATGGAATGACAAAAATATTCTAGTTCTAAAGAGTATTCTAAAACGAAAATTTAAGAAGAATTACCAGGGGAAAAAGTGAAAGCGTCTCTTTCTTGATCTTGGTAAAAGTTACCACTGATGAATAATATATAAACTATATTTATATACCAGCATTAAAGATGAAATTTAGCAGAAATGTAAGACAACCTTGAGAAATTTTCCGATTACAATTATAATTTTTGATGTGGGTATAAAAAAACCTTGCTGTTCATCTCAGCGGCAACATCCCATGCCTACACACTACCAATTATACTCACTGGAATAGGGAATATCTGCTAGGCTCCTCCAACGCTCCAGCGATTAGTACCGCCACTACCAGCCCGTAAATGGCAATGATACCCGCCATGACGACGGGGATGATGGATTTCATGATCAACTCTGGCCTCATCACCGACATGGCTGCGATACCCGTGCCGGATTTCGCCGTTCCATAAGCGGCTCCCAGCGCTGAAATATTAAAAACATTTTATCAGAATTATTCTGACCCGAAGCAATGTGATAAGCAAGCAAGTCGATTAAACGCTATTTGTCCACAATTCGAGATAAGTTTGAAGTGTCCGCTTAGTCACATGACATAGGGTTCTTGGGATATAACGATGGTTCTCGTAAAATTATACCGATCTTCCCGCATGACCATTACACTCACGTGACGTTTCATGTCGAGCGGAATCGCCCACCCACCGCCGAATGAGAGCGAAAACGAATCGCCCGGCGCTCGATAAACCGAAATCGTGCACAAAAATGGATGTAGTAAAAGCATCTGGAGCAATCAATAACCCTAATATTTTATTCAACCGTTATCTAAAGGCAGGCGGAATAACCATACGTCATCCGTGCAACAGAATGAGATATTTTTCCCGATGGGAATCATCTCGGCTGAAATGAAGCTATATCGCCTATAATTAGCGTTCGCTTAATCGAAATATCGATAACGGCGAAAGCGCAGAGAGTGGGAAGAGGGTTTCGCGAAGACGAATCGATCGGGGTGTCTCGGGATGCAAGCGAAAAATACATACCGCTGAAAATGATCGCCGAAGCTGCGCCCATAACTCCAAAGAACGGTCCGTAGACGGGATTCTCTTCCGATAGTCCAGACATTTTGAGTTATTGGAGTATTTACAGGCCGTTGGATTATAGAACGACAAACCGCGCGCACTCACTACACCAACCAAACTAGAGAGAAGCACTGTCAAAATGGCCTGCAGATGAGCGAAGTCAGCTACACGGGTCATATGACGACGAAGGATACGGCCGAATGGTACCTCTCCGGACAAATCCCATTGGCGGCGAGATGCCGCTTCCGGTTCGGCTGACCAATCGCAGAGCTGGAAAACTTCATCGCCGTGACGCAGGACAACGATGTGGCTCGCTGGCCACAAAAACCGCAACGCGCACACTCGCGACAGAAACAGCTTCCGCTTTCAACCATTTACTATGAAAGAATCACTGCCAAATATCTTTAAAACCGAAATTAAGTCTAAAATGTCGATATCGCAAAACATAAATGAATTAATAGAGAAGATTCGGACCTTGAAACTGCTGTCAAGTATATGAAAATAACCATTTTCAGCTCGTAAAAAGAGACGCCCATTTGAGTTCGAAATCGCCGCGAACGTTCAATTGCAACAGAGTGGCGGACTTTTCAGCGAAATTCAAACTCTGAAAACATTTCTAAGGTTCCATGCTTTGTATTTCTAATAATGTCCTTTCGAAGCCCTCGAAAATTCGTTTGTAGAAGGTGTATGAGACAGTAGCTTCTCTTAGAACAAAATTGAAATTGAAGCGAATATGTCATGAGTCGCAAGGGCTCGGATATGGTCGCCAGATGTCGGCTACTCGGACCCAAACGTTCGAAAAAGTCGCCAGCCTTTACCTCCGCGTAACGCTAACAAAAGGCGTTCGTCGAGACGTACTCCTCTGCCCACATTCCTCATACCCTCTTCCCAATTCCCTGTAGCTCGAGAGTAAAGCTACTGTTTGATATCTGAAATAAAAAAGCCGACGAACTTGCTTAGACAGGAGCAAAGGGAACGTTATACGGCCCTGAACCTTGCTTTGGCGTACCAAAAAGCCTTGCAAACCTAATGCTCAAAAAAATGTTTAGAACAATCCGCCAACCATTGGAACAACACGCCAGGGTTGAATCATTCCAAAGCGCTAATTAAGGCTTACGACCGTAAAACTGCCCGTGAGGCCTTATTGCTAAATAGGAACAATCTACGCATACTGGTGAGGGCGCTCATGGGGCATTGTACCTGAACAAACACATGACTGTAAGATATCGCTATAGCGATAAGTCCGCCATTTGTGCATAAATTGTCTTTTTTATAAAACCAGCGTATATTCATTAAGTTATGTTTTTATAGCACAATAAAGTTATTCTATTCTATGTACAACCTCAGGCTCCGGGACACGAAGATGTGCAGGTTCTGCCAAGGGGCAGAGGAAACTCCCCAGCACCTCATGTGCGAGTGTGGCCCACTGATGCGTAAAAGATACACCCACTTGGGTGGTCATTACCTCCAACCTGAGGAGGTAAAACAATCTGGCGCCAAAAGCCTGTTGCGGTTCTTAAATGACATGTGGCTTAGCGCAGAACTATGGTAGGTGGCGAACACAATAGATCAGCAATGGTCGCAGTGTTACAAGGCTCATAAAGACTAGAAAAGCCCAACACAACAAATAACAAAAATAATACTGTTTGTTATGATCGGCAGGCGTGGCCACCCAGGGGTTAAGATTCACTACGCCAACTAATAGTAGAAAAGCAGGAAATACTGCTCGGGTAAGAACACACATGAATAAAACCCAATATTCTTGTTTCTATAACCATTTTAATACATTATAATAATTATAAATTCAGTGTTTCTCTAGCGCTTTTACAAGTAATTCATTCATGTTAACGAGCAGCGTTCGAGGATCTTCAGATAAACCAGCTGCGACCATCGAATTAGAGAACAACTGATGCGCCACAAGTCGAGCCAAATCTTCATTTTCCTTTGATAATTTGAACAATTTCCTAATCAATGGGTGCCTGAAAAAAAATACATAGAAATATAATATGGTTTACATTACATTACATTCATATCCAGTTGGAGAATTTACCGCTCTTGAACATGTAAATATAATACTATAGGTAGGTAAAAGTACTTTATACAAGCTACTGTAAGTAAGGTAGTTACTACAAGCTTTTTGCATGATGCTATATTCTTACCTATTAGACAAATACAAAATAGAAAATTTAGTGGGTTCAGTATCATAACTGAATAAAACACTTAAAATAATCGTGAATTGTTAGTTTTAGATCATATAAAGTCAAAATATTAAAAATAAATAATTAACTAGAACATTAGGAAAATAAATCCAAATAAACCAAGAAAATCAAAATAATAAGTAGCTATTTTAGAATTGTAGAATTAACTGTGAAAATCCACAGTTAATTCGCCGTGTCTAGGCGCGGTGATCAGTGGGGTGTGAATCACTATGGAAGCTTGTCCACAGAGACAGCGGCGGCGCTGTCCGTTTTTCCGTTGTGTCCGTGGACAAGCTTCCATAGTGATCCATAACCTGACATACTGACAACACGGCGAATTGACTGTAGATTTTTGGAAGTTAATGGGCCCTTGCTGAGTTGGCCATGAAGACCCATTCTGTTCAGGGTTGGTCACACTCACGGGTCAACACCTATCCGACGGCCTCCATGCATGAAGTGCGAGCCTGGGTAGGACTCTGGCCTTATGGTCAGTTTCCCCTGGGAATCAACCTTCTGGCGCTCTTCGACGGTCTGCCGGCGCAAGCCAATCGACTGTGCACTCTGACTAACAGTCGGGGGAGTCTGGAAGCAGTACTGTTTCCTATAGAGCGGGGGTGGTTGCGGACCTTACGGCGACTACTCTTGAAATGACCATCGGCCATCCGATCCTGGGTGAACAGCCGGGCAAAGGACGCTGTGGTCCGCGATAGATTCGGTAAACACCGTTTCACCGCTACGTAAGGGAGAGGACCTCGAACTCGTAACCAATCTAGAGACCGGAGTAATCTGGTCACAATTGGAATTAAGGGTGTGAGTGTAGGCCCGCCGGGTAACACTCCTGGCTATCTCGCGGTTAAGGCGTTGGCCTCTTACGGGCTTGTGGCGTAGCTAGACGGTGGATTGTTTTGTCCTCAAGTCTTCTGCGCTCACTCCAGGGAGATAGAACGACTAATCGTTAAAACTTCCTGAGGTGACGGGCTCGCTCGCTATAGTCGACAACCCTAGTTGTAGATTTCCACAGCAAAAAAAAGTGTGTGGACAAAGAGGGCTTAGACGTGCTGTTTTTCAATTACTGTTGCTTTAAGTAATATGAAAGCAAGTCAGAAAAATTAATCCATGAATACTTATGTAAAACTAATATTTAAATGGGTGCAATGTTAATTAACTTTATGTACATTAACAATAAGTACATAAACAATGTAAATTAACACATTCTCTGCCAGAGAGGACCCCGGTGACCGGCGGGTGCCCTGGATCTAGACGCCATTTAGGCGACCAGTGACCTTAGAGCAGACCTAATTTCGAAATGAATTTGTAAGCCATAGGACAGCTTTATCGTACATTTCTCTAAAGCAAGTGACTGGAGCGACACCCGTGAACAATCCTACCAAGTAGTTTTTGACTACCCATTGTTAATGTTGAAAAGTTGATGTAAAATTTAGAGGAATTACACAAAAACTCAAGTAGACTATAATAAAGTGTTTAATAAGCCAGTGGGAAACCAGCCTTAGTAAGCAAAAAACTGCAACGCAACTTTTCGGTCGATTTTGTAAATAAATGCTAACAATATCATTTTTTCATGAATTTTGTTACCTAGTAATTAATCTTATTAGTCATTTATATTATATATAAATTTAATATATCTGGGGCCGGCCGAAAAACGACGCAAAACGCTTATAGACATTGTGGGCGTCCTCCGACGGGTTAATACAGGAAATCAAATAATTATAAATTAAACTACTCAAAGTGAATTCAATCTGCATTCACTTTGATTTGACTGAATTTGAATTTGAATTCAACTACTGAGGGGTGCAGGTGACCTGAGGCGTGACCTATCTGGTGCCTTAGTAACGAATATTCGTTTTTATGCATTACTGCGCCTTGTAGGCTATGTGACCTCACGAAGTATTTTTTAAATAACTACGGAACCCTTCTAGTAATCGAACCCTAACTTATACCAAACGTTAAGCATTACCTACACATTAACTTAAGCTTAACTTACAAATTAACTATCACCAAAACGTTTTTATATTTTTTTCTCATTTTTTCTATGGCAGAGAACGTGTTAAAAGTTAATGACCCTCGAATGCGGGTGTTTAAATTGAATGAACCAATAATAACATAAAATATATATTACTTTGCATTTATTTCCAGATTGGGTTGAAGCAGGTTGTATCGATTCTCCTCAGGAATCTGATGCGACTGAGTTCTGATAAAATGCCTGGCAGCCGCCATTTCCTCCACCATAACGATACAAGGGTGAGCGTCTAATTTATTCGTCACTTTTACCCCGTATATTTTACCCGTGAGAGTATTTTTCAGCCATGGAATGAATTCGTCGATTTCGTTTTTCTGCAAACTTTCCAGGCTGCCGATTATACTATTATCATCCTCCTGCGCTGGACTCTTGCTCATCTCCATTTCGACGGACATTAACGGTCGGTTATTGAACATTCTCAGCTGCATTAGAACGAGTTCGTCGTACGGCTCATAGCAGAATAGGACTTCTGCATTCCGCTTTTTCAGCGATTCATAATATGGCGACGATTCAGCGAGCTGGCGGCTGAAATAAAACATAATCTTAACATTATCACATAATACACATAATCACACATATTCTTGAGTATGGCTATCGCCTCTGGAACCGCTACTTATGCAAAGATGTAGATATCCTTGAAAAGGGCGAAGGGCAATCAAAATGCCAGCACGCCTGAAGAATAGGATTTTTGAAAATCGTTTGGAATTACTTAAGACTGACTACTCTCAAACAAAGAAGACAAAGAGGGGACCTGATTGAAACATATAAAATTATTACGATGCACCTGAGCTAAAGAACGTCAACACAAATCTTCGACATCACAGCAATAAATTCAACGGTTAAAAATTTTTATCTAATCCTCTTAAGAACGTTCTGCAAAATAGAGTGGTTAACATGTGGATTAAGCTACCATATTTGTAGTGATTAGTGCAAGCTCTGTCAAAATCAATTTAAAAACAGACTTGATTTATTCCTACAAACTTTTAAGCTATTGCATAGCTTTTATCGCGGGCCTAGGCCAGCGCGGCGACCGAATGAAGAAATTTCTTAACGAAAATTAATGATTTTAAACTGATAATTACGTCTAAACGAGTACTGCTTACGATTCGAAAAAAATATATGTTAAACAAGAACATTTTCCTAATATTCTTAGCTTTGAATATTTTAGATTTTGTTTATATTACATAGTGTAATTAATTTGTGAAATTAGGTCTAACCGAACACAAAAACGACTACCACGCAAATACTATCTGGCGTATTATTATGAAACCTGCACCATTTTAAAGATAATTTAATTATCTATCTTTTTATCTACGATTTTTTCGAATAGTCAAAGAATAAAAGAATAATATCCGGTTTTGTTGCTTTATTGAATAACATTCGTGCGCGGCGCTCTATCGGAATAATTCCGAATCATTTGATTCCGCCTCCCCATATGATTCGGAATAATTTCAACGTTTACCGATTGAGCGCTGTTATCTGATATCAGAAATAAATTGAATTAATACAGTATGACCGCGGCGACTGTTACGGTAGGATTCTGACATTGTGTTCCGAAAGAGACGAAATAAATTACGTTATTAAAAAAACAAAATGGCCAGGAAATCAAAATTTTTACAACATAAACGCCGTATACTAGAGAAAAATAGATTATTAAGGTAAGTAACGTGTATTATTACGTGTATATTATTACCATTTCTCTGCTTTGACGTTCCTTGCCTGACGTCACATTGCGGTGACTAGACGAATAGGCTTCGTGCAACAAGTTAACTAATTAACAGTTATAAAATAAAAGACGTCATTTATTTCATAAACTGACGTGATTACTGTTAGATCAAACTTGAATATTGATTTTGAAAATCGATTTAGGGTCGATTTCAATATGAAACCTGCGGGTAAAAGTACCTACACATAGGTAAGTATAAGTTGAACCGTCGATTTGCTAAATTCATTCATAAAGCGACAAAATTTCATTCGTGATTTTCGTAGTATGACGTAAATTATACTTTGGTTGGAGGGGGTTGTACCTATTTGTGGCAATAAGATCATTTTGTGGTTTTTAGCCAAAAATCTAGTAGTAATCATAATAATTCTACTTATAACATAGTTAGGCGCATATCTGACTCACTGACTGACTCTAACGCTGTGGGTAGACAGTCTTTTTTTAAAATTTGTCAGTTTTTAAACCTTCTTTTCTTTTCTAATTTCTACTACTTCTAATTTCGAACTTGGAATGCTATTTCGAATTTCGAACTTGAAATTGTACTTCGAATTTCAAACTTGAAATTGTGCTTCGAATTTTGAACTTGACATTCTACTTTGAATTTCGAACTTGATATTCTACTTCGAATTTCGAACTTGAAATTCTACGTCGAATTTTGAACTTGACATTTTACTTCGAATTTCGAACTTGATATTTTACTTCGAATTTCGAACTTGAAATTCTACGTCGAATTTCGAACTTGACATTTTACTTCGAATTTCGAACTTGATATTTTACTTCGAATTTCGAACTTGCAATTCTACGTCGAATTTCGAACTTGACATTCTACTTCAAATTTCGAACTTGCAATTCTACGTCGAATTTCGAACTTGACATTTTACTTCGAATTTCGAACTTGACATTCTACTTCAAATTTCGAACTTAATATTCATTCTACTTCAAATTTCGAACTTGACATTTTGACATTTGAAATTCGGAATTTCAATTAAATTTCGATAATATCGGAATTCAAATTAAAATTTCGAAATTTTGTATTGTGCTTTGAATTTCGAACTTGACATTCTACTTCTTTTTTCACAGGAAAAGACAAAAATTGGACAGTAATGAAGAGAATGTCGTGCAATGTAGAGCTGTTGAAAATATAGAAAATGTAACGCTACAAGAAAATCAATTTCACAGCCAACAACTTCAAATTTGAATTTCGAACTTGACATTCTACTTCTTTTTTCACAGGAAAAGACAAAAATTGGACAGTAATGAAGAGAATGTCGTGCAATGTAGAGCTGTTGAAAATATAGAAAATGTAACGCTACAAGAAAATCAATTTCACAGCCAACAACTTCAAATTTGAATTTCGAACTTGACATTCTACTTCTTTTTTCACAGGAAAAGACAAAAATTGGACAGTAATGAAGAGAATGTCGTGCAATGTAGAGCTGTTGAAAATATAGAAAATGCAACGCTACAAGAAAATCAATTTCACAGCCAACAACTTCAAATTTATGAACAGCGTAATGAATGCTTTACTCCCGAAGTTATTCTATACAGGAACACAGAAATTCCTGGCGATGGTAATTGTCTATTCCACTCGCTCATAAGTGTTTTGCAACTTCAAATTGAGACTTGTGACATTCTATCAAGCACTAATGATTACGGAGATTTGGATTGTTTGTGCTTATTTTCAAAAATGTACAATCAAAATGTTTGTGTACATTATTGTTTTTACAACATAACTACAACGAATCAAGACACTATCTTTTGTCATTTTAGAGCGAATGATACACAAAACTGGATTCATCTTCATCTTCGTGAACAACATTTCACACCTTTTTATGAAGTATCAGATTTATTGGAGACAATACAAGACGCTACCCAAAATGAAGCCCATGTTGATGCCAATATTCAACTATTGCGTGACAATTATAATGAAGATCCTACCGAAGATAACCATAACAATCATGAAAATGAAATTGAGATTGATAGAGACAATCGAATTGGTGAAAAAATTATGGATTTTATTGTTGATGGTACTATTCCAGTCAGTTTACACAAATTATCATAAACACAGTACAAGTCATATTGATTTTTATAAAGACTTTACGAGTAATTCATTTGGTCATTCTTGTATTATTTGCGACAGAACATGGTGGAAAAGAGACTTGAAAATGTCGACCAGTAAACATGAAAGAATTTTGAAAACAATACTGCATGTAATCTTAATTATATAGTTTTAAGCTATTGCATAGCTTTTATCGCGGGCCTAGGCCAGCGCGGCGAGCGAATGAAAAATTTCTTAACGAAAATTAATGATTTTAAACTGATAATTACGTCTAAACGAGTACTGCTTACGATTCGAAAAAAATATATGTTAAACAAGAAAATTTTCCTAATATTCTTAGCTTTGACTGCTTACGATTCGAAAAAAATATATGTTAAACAAGAAAATTTTCCTAATATTCTTAGCTTTGACTATTTTAGATTTTGTTTATATTACATAGGTAGTGTAATTAATTTGTGAAATTAGGTCTAACCGAACACAAAAACGACTACTAGGCAAATACTATCTGGCGTATTATTATGAAACCTGCACCATTTTAAAGATAATTTAATTATCTATCTTTTTATCTACGATTTTTTTCGAATAATCCGTTTTTTTCGCTTTATCGAATAAAAAATCGGAAGACTTTTAAATTATTCCGAATCATTTGCATCCGCAGCCGCAAATGATTCGAAATAATTTCAACGTTTTCCAATAGAGCGCAGTTATCTGATATCAGAAAAAATAAAATAAATAAATAATTATAATTGCATAAGTTGTTAAAAATGCTATGCAATAGCTTTACCGCGGCAGTCCCCGAGTGCCACACGTATTTTTTTTGTTATTATATCTGTCTATCTTGTTAATATAGCTTTAATGTAACCCGGACGCATAAGCAAAGCTGCCTGGACAGAATAAAATAATAATAATGATTAACCCTCCAACCATTAACCCAACCGGTGACGATTTCCTAATTTTTATATAAAATCGTCCGCCGATTTAATTACATAGGTCGTAAACTTGTCTGTTCCCGTCAGCTGTGTGACTTGAGAATGTGGAAAATGCGACTCGATGTTGCAGAGCAACAGAAAAAGATTCTACGGAGAAGTAGTGCAGAGATTATATGCAGCTCCGCGGAACCGCATGGAAAGAGATGAACAAGCACATACGCGTCACCCGCGGTTGGAGGGTTAAAAACGACTAGATCAATTCATTTCTGAGAGAAAGACTATTTTAAGTAAAAGTCGGGTTATCATTGTTCAAAAGCTGTCGATTCTTGGATCGCCACTCTTTCTGCTCTACATACCGATATGGAATCTACTATCCAGCTACCAGTCGTAACGCTGATGACAAGGATTTTAAAATTCGCTGATAATTCCAGGTTTTTCAGGATGTAAACTGAATGTCATCAAAATATTTGTAAATAATATGTGCATATTTACCTTCCTATGTAAGTATTTTAATACATACCATCCAACTTCTTGCTTTTCAGATTTTTTGCTTTAGGTAGGTATATATGGGATTTTGAGTTTGATTTTGGGGCTAATTATTTTTATATTTACGATTGATCTAGTAGTTATATCAAGTAAGAGGGTTATTTTGTGGAATGACTAAGTGGAATGAGCACAAACCGCTATTGTAAAAAGAGCCAATTCTACATATCGCACCTCCGATCAAATAGAGTTACAACTTTTAGTTCACTAATTCGTCAATGGCACTAGTGAAGTAACAGTTATGACTCTTTTTGGGTGTGTAAATTGAAAAATGGCGATAATTTTTATAAAGGAACACCATAATTGGATTGTGCGATATGTCATCCAAAATGCCTTCCAGATACTATTACCTAAGCTCTTCTAATGAGACCTATGTACGACCAGTACTGGAGTACGCATTCCAGATATGGAAACCACATTTCATTAGAGACATTAGACTTATTAAGACAGATTAAAAGAAGATCCATTAAAATATGAGGATTCCAAAATTACAGGGCACAAACGTGAAAGTGAAGTGAAAGGCACAAACGGCTAAATCTGCCAAAGCTGGAGAGATACGAGCGAGGAGATCTCATTGAGACCTTTAAGATACTAAAGTCGAATACAGCTGTAAATCACCATCATCCATATTTCTCCTCAACCAAAACTATAATCTGTGAAGACGTTGCTAGAAACTCGACAAGGAGAGATTCATTTCAAACTACAAGTAAATTTTTCTTGAGCAACAGAGCGGCCGACTCGTTGCACAAACTGCGTGACAGTGGAATGTGGGAACAGTGAATGTTTTTAAAATCAAATGGACAAGATAGAGGCGAAATTAGTCATGTTATTTACCTATAAACAATAACAATATTACTCGTTAATTAATATAAATGGGACGTAAGCGATCATGAACTGTGATGCTTTAATTTGCAGCCATGGTGACTAGTAAAAGTAGTGTGGTGTCATGAACATGGCCTGGTGGAACAGTGGTTAGTTCGCCTGATCTTACATTGTAAGGTTCCAGGTTCGATTACCGGCTAGGTTACCATTTTCCATTGTGATAAAATTAATGGAATTACATTTGAATTCTGTCGATTGAATGCAATAACAAGACACACACTTACATACATGTTACAGGCACTCATTCATATAATAAACACTTCATAGTAGGGTTAGTTGTAAGAAATTGTTGTATGACAATAAACTCGCCCATTGTGAAATGTCACAATAAAGAGTAGAAAGAAAAAAAAGAAAAAGAGAAAAGAACTCCACTGCTCCATTCCAACCCTGGATCCCGCCCTTTGATCAGTATATTTCCGCTTCTAGTTGATATTGAGAAGCCAGCTTCCCAAGATAAGTTTTATTGGGATTTAATCCCCTAAGGGGCCATCCCCCTGCCAAGGGGAGCTCCTCGGCTGAAACCGTTGGTTTCCGAGGGGCGCCAAGTTATTCACCGCCTGACATTTGCTAGTTGCTGACATAGCAAGATAATCTGGCCTTACTAGTTAAAAAATAATAGCATGCTCTGAAATAGTGTTAGCTAACCTAGGCGCTGCTAAGTAGTATATATCGTTCTGGCCCTCCTTCATTCGTGAAACGTAATCAGCAATCGATACTTTCTTTCCGCTTTCCATAGAAGACGATTCGAAGCGAAGTAATTTTGATATTTCTTCCTGAAAATAAAACATAATGTATCAAGAGCCAGCATCGATAAAGTCCACATCAATCTATGAAAATAATTATTATCTACTATTTTGGTGTTCCTGAAGCGTGCCGTGAATCAGGAGTTAAAATCTCTCAAAAAAGTTATAAGTAACTAAAACGTATCATAAGCTAAAAAAATACGAAAATAATGGTTTAAATATAATGTCAATACCATAGATTTATTTTTTACGAATGTTCAAAGTTGTGTGCATAATGGAGAAAACAGTGAAATAAAAACAATCAAATGCGAATCCCTGCACTGCTACTTCCTGCGAAAGAGCTAATTTTTGCGACTCAAATCTTAATAGACGAGATTATAATATTTTTATATAATTCATTTTTAGGTAAAATGAAATTAGCATAATAAATACCCCTTCTCTATTTTAGTAGTTTTCAGAATCCTGGATGTTTCTATAGTCCTGAGACATCCAGGAATACAAATATGTCATAATAATCATAACCATTCTATTAATCTCAGATTGCAAAATATTTTATGCATTGAGATACATCAGAAAAAAACTTATAGGCTGTTGTAATTTTTGTAATTTTTCAATTTAGTATTTCAATAATATTAATAATCAATAAAAAACTGTTTAAATTCAAATTACAGTGATAACCTGAGTATAATTTTATACCCGAAATTTATAGACTAATTTTATACCCGAAAATCGCAGAAAATGACAGAAAAAATGTCAAATCAGTAAACAGAAATTGAATAATCAAAAATAAAAATAATTTTAATTAAATTAATAATTAACAAAAATAGTCACTAAAATAAAAAAAAGTGTAATATTAGACATACATATCTCAAGTGCCTTCTAGATCTGTTAACATATAAAAAGCATGTTTGGCAAAATTTCTCTTTATGCAGTTTTTAAACAATGTTTCCTCAAGCTCCTTTAATGTAGTGGGTAGCTTGTTGAATATTTTGAGGCTTTGGTATAAAAATAAGGTCCTTGTGACAGGTATTATGACTATGGTGACTGGAGTGAAACTCAATATTTACAACTTTTCACTTAGCATAAAATAGTGCTGAAGCCGAGAAATGATTCATACTGTTTACAGGCTGTCAGTCACTCGTAGGTATTTTTTCAGGGTGTACGCACATTATTGAAATCAGTCAGGAAAAATGCATCATTTTCGCTAGTTAACTTTTTTCCATTCAACGCGGCATTACCCTACAACACAGCGAGTGACTGACTTCAGCGTTAACTCGTGGTTAGTAAGTGACGCGACAGCGCTGTACTGACTTGAAATCAATTTACACGATGACAGTACCGGGTCAGCGCTGACTTGTTTCGAGTTTGAAGTCGGTAACTGACTCAATGTAAATCTACACTTAGGTACTGGTAAGCATATTCTGAGGCCAGTGCCAATATACTGGATTGTTTGAAAAGTGATCCCCAGCGTCTCTTTTAAGTCCGTAAATAGTTCTGAGTGCGTTTTTTAAAACAAATACACGATAGCACTCGGAAGCAATTCCCCAGAGTAAAACTGACCTGACATGACTCTTTTAGAGTGTTTAAAAAGGCTTTGATGAGTGAAATATGAAGTTTTCAATTTGCATACCTTCTCCATTTGATTTTCGTTCGTAACGATTCCTTCTTTCAGGAACAATCCATAATCACGATACCATTTATCGAATTCGACTTCGTTCTTTGCAGCCTGGTCTTGCATGAACTTGATGATGCGCGCGGTTAAAATGTTTCTCAATTTTCCGATCAACAAGGAATTCTGTAGGATCTCCCTGCTCAAATTCAATGGAATGTCTTCGGAATCGACGACACCTTTAACAAAGCGCAGCCATTTCGGTAGAATATTTTCCACTTTCGTCTTGATCAATACTTTGCGGGTGTAGAGCGATACACCCATGTCTGCGTCTCTTGACATTTCAAATAATCCTGGTTTTCCTTCAGGAATGTAGAGAAGTGCCCTGATATTAAGAGGCGCGTCTATTTTGTAGTGTAGAATGAAGCGAGGTTTGTCGTACGCATTGCTTACGTAGCGATAAAACTCGTAATGTTGATCTGGCGTTACTTGTTTTGGGTCCATTAGCCAGAGTGGCTGCAAAAAAAAAAGTTTTATTACACTCATGTCTTAAGCTTCACACATTTGTGAGGCTTTTACGATTCTTCGCTCGCGCATTCGTTAAAGAAGCCTGATGTTCTGTGATGAAGTCTGTGAAAACATCTTATTATTAAACATATTTTTCATCATGGATTGAGTTTCGCACGAGAATGTGGTATTTTGATGTTATATATTAGCAGTGATATTCGCCTGAATGCGTAAAGCCGTATTACTCGTCTGAATTTAAAAAAATACCTGAATAGAATTGGCCTTCTGTCCGTTTACAAAAATGGGGCTTCCAACAAAATTGCTGTATTTCTTAATGATATCTTTTACTCTATCCTCGTCAGAAAACTCTCTTGATTCCGTTTTCAAATGAATGACGATTTTCGTTCCGAGTTGAACGCCATCCGCCTCTTGAATTTCAAACATGCCAGTTCTGAAAGGAGAAACGTGCTATTTATTTCGACTTGTAAGGCTATGCGTATACATATACCTTTC
The DNA here is from genome assembly GCA_944548615.1 of Micropterix aruncella. NCBI lineage: Eukaryota > Metazoa > Arthropoda > Insecta > Lepidoptera > Micropterigidae > Micropterix > Micropterix aruncella. Next base: position 25,778,610 of record OX155950.1, read on the forward strand.
AATCTCGACTCTTTAGTTGTCCAAAATGTTAAAGGTTTACATGGGAGTGCGGGATACTATTGACACAATTATACGATAGATAAAAAAACAAAGGTCAGTCGATTCAGCTCTATCGATTAAAAAGTTCATAGCAAAATATTCCTAAGACCGACGTTTCAAATGCCTGCTATCATTAGTCATTCTTACCTTTCTTTTCAAAGTTACAGCGTTGCCAGATGGGTCCACCTTGTTTGGCCAACGCTGTGTTTAATACCTCTAGTTTCAAAATTCTGAAAGATTAATGAAATACATGGAGGTTTGGTATCATCGACACCAGTGTGCTTAGGTGTTGAACAGTTTTCGTCACCGGCGTCATCCCCATGACATTCGTGTGGGAGAATGGCTCCACGAACCAAACGTAAGATCTAATACAAGCATTAGGCACGAAAAAATCAATTTGGGCCGGTATATACATACTATCCATTCTTCTATTCGGTATTTTATATACACGCATGATTGAGCACTTCTCCCGCTATATGTGAGATGAAATATGTAGAAGCTGAACAGTTGAGTGCATGTACTAAACAGTTTAGCTAGCTGCAAAATCACCGGGTCAGCACAACTCGACTATAGTTTAATCGTTGATTGAAAGGTTGTCTATCAATTATCCCCAGCTGTTAAAATTATAATTGTGCCAGTATTCTAACTGTTTTCCAAGGTTATACCTGTGGTCTAAGGTTTGATCCTCTCATTGTGGAGTGCAATCCATATATCCCCAGCCAAAGAACAGTAGAGGAGGCAATTAAAGGAAACTCACCCATCTGAAGTCCATTTATATCCAACAGCGTCAGGCTTGGAGCTTCTCGTGTAAACATCGACTTTATCAGCCACCATGAAGGCGGAATAAAAACCCACACCGAATTGACCGATGATGGACGACGAGTCGGTTGCATTTGTATTTTTCAATTGTTCAATGAACGACTTTGATCCCGATTTTGCGATGGTGCCTAGATTCGAGATGAGCTCTTCTCGTGTCATTCCGATACCAGTATCCTGAAAAATATTACAATAATAAGAATTGGTGCATTATTTTTGCATAGCATATTCCCGGTTTCGTGGAGAGGAATAATGAGGATACTATGCACTACAAAAGCAACATGTCTCCATGTTGAATCAGCTACATGACATCTACAACTAGAGTTGTCAACTACAACGGGCGAACCCGTCACCGCAGGAAGTTTTAACGATTAGTCGTTCTATCTCCCTGAAGTGAGCGCAGAAGACTTGGACAAAACAGTCCACCGTCAATGCCCGTAAGAGGCCAACGCCTTAACCGCGAGATAGCCAGGAGTGTTACCCAGCGGGCTTACACTCACGCCCTTACTTCCGATTGCGACCAGATTACTCCAGTCTCTCGATTGGTTACGAGTTCGAGGTCGCTTGCGCGGTCCTCTCCCTTACGAAGCGGTGAAACGGTGTATACCGAATCTATCGCGGACCACGGCATCCTTTGCCGGCTGTTCACCCAGGATCGGGTAGCCGATGGTCGTTTCAAGAGCAGTTGCTGTAAGGTCCGCAACCACCCCCGCTCTATAGAAAACAGTACTGGTTCCAGACTCCTCCGACTGTTAGTCAGAGTGCACAATCGATTGGCTTACGCCGCACGGTGCGCAGACCGTCCGGGAGCGCCAGAAGATTGATTCCTAGGGGAAACTAGCCCTAAAGTCAGAGTCCTACCAGGGTTCGCACTTCATGCGTGGAGGCCGCCGGATGGGTGTTAACCCGTGAGTGTGACCAACCCTGAACAAAATGGGTCTTCGTGGCCAACTCAGTAAGGGCCCATTAGCTCCCTGACATTTACAAAACCGCACCCAAGTAATTCTCGGCTGCCTAGTGCGTGGGCTCCAATGTCATGTCGGATTGGCTGCCCCAGCCTGGCTATGGTAGTGTGCGAGAGCTCTTACCTGCTGTAACTGACTAATCATAATTACATACCTGTATTGTAACCGTCCTGTTCTGCTTATCCGTAACAATATGAATCTCCAGAGCCCGATCCAGAGCTTGCAAATTGTCAGCCATCTCTGCACCGCTCACTGTGACGTATCTAAATTTCTCGAGCGCATCACTCGCATTCGAGATCAATTCCCTCAGAAACACTTCCTTATCGGAGTAGAGTGATCGAGCGACAATATCCAGCAGCATTCGAGTCTCGGCTTGGAACTCCAATTTGTCTGCGGGTCCTTTGGCTTTTTCGTCATCTTTCACTATGTTGTGGTATTCGGGGATGTCGGTGTTCGATTCGGCGGGAGCTGCGGTGCTGCTGAATTTAACTTGATTCGCGAAACGCAGTCTAGATATTGAAGCTAAAAACACAACCATCTATATTAAATCCCTAAACACATATAAGGCCAGCGCCACATTTGTCCCACGTACGAAGGAAGGTGTTGAACTCAGCTTTCAATGGCTTCACCGAACATATCCGGGCCCATTGGCAATAAAGGAGGGTGTCGGACGAGGTGGGACTAGTGAGCGGCCGCTCTACAGTTCTCCAGCGCGCGTGACGTTTCGGCTCGCTACAAGCCCTCATCAGCTAGTCTGCGATGACTAGGACGCGGAGAACCACCAGTCCCGCCCTCGGCCTCCCTCTCTCTACCTATCCATATTCTGTAGGATGCCTCCAGTGCCGCTTTCGAGGCTCTCTCCATGTATGAGCTCAGCGCCGCTCTTGGCAGGCCTAAATTCTTGAAGAGGCTGTAGAGTGACTTCGCCGGTAGTCCTCTTGCTCCGACTTCCACGGCGAAGAGATCAGTCTTAAATCCGTTTCTCACTATCCGGTCTACTAAATTGCAGTACTTGTTTACTTTGAAGTTGTGGTCCTTCGGTATGTTGCTTTCCCATGGGACTGTAAGTTCGACAAGTACAACATGCTTTGTCGCCATTGAGAATATGAGAATATCCGGTCTGTAAGCTGTGGTGCAGATTTCTGAAGGCATTTGGTAATGCTTCTCATGTGTGTCCATCAGCAATTGCCAGTCCTTTGCTGCTCCCAAAATTGAGGACGGTTTAGTCCTATCTTTAGGCAGCTTCTTCGCTCCGGGTTTTACAAAGTTGACCTTCTTGAAGCCATTGCTCGTTTGCCCTTTTCTGGTCCGTGCAATAGATAGGCTGATAGCCTCTCTGATGATTTGGAGGACTTTATCATGGCGATAGGAATAATGGCCTCGGTCAAGCAGTATTTTGCAACCACATAGCAAATGTTTGGCAGTGCCTATGAACTCCTTACACGTCGGGCATACTTTATTTGTAGATTTCCCCCACCGAACTAGGTTACTCGGGTCAGGCAGAGTAAGTTGGAACGCATTTAGGTAGAACTTAAGCAGTTCAGGGGACCAGTTGTATATTAGGGATTTCCACTTCAATGCAGGGGGGATGCAGAAGTCACCCACAGTCAACCAGTCATTCTGCATTTCTAAGTTCAAGGCGTGCAGTTTGAAACCTTGCTCCATGTCCTCCTGGGCAAAATCTTTCAGTACTTCTTTGTCAGACTTAGCTGTTTCCATACCCAGTCCAGCTCTATTAGTGCGGATACCAACTTGGAATGATTTGTAGAAGTCGAGTCTTGATTCCATTTTATCTGATAGCGATGTGTTCGGTAGGGCTCGAATGGCACTATCATTGGAGTCTTTGAGTATACATCGTTTGGCTATTCTCGCCTTTTGATAAAACGTTGACGGTTTCTTAATGTTTAGTCCAAAGTTGTTGTGAGATCTAAATAGAGTTGATGGGTCAGCTGGGTGAGCCAGGCCAAACCATGATTTCAGGGATCTGGTCACTTTAGAGTCTAATTTATTAAGATTTTGCTTAGAGAAGTCATAGACAAGAAATGGCCATGAAAGTTTTGATGTCAAGTAGTTATCGTAGATCCATGCCTTATGTGTACCAAGGAGGGGAAGATTGTCAGTTCGGCAAAGGTACTCATCAAAAAGTTTGACAATGTCCTCGGTGGGATGCTCCTTTCCTCTGCTAGTGATTTTTTTCCCTAGAAACTTGAAAGGAGCTTCATCAGCCACTGTTGCGATTGTTTTACCAGACACTGTCAGACCCGGGTCGTTTGAGATAAATTTTGTACCCTTCCTTACTAAGTTCAAACAGTAGCACTTTGCCGGTTTAATCTTCATTCCATTGGTCCATTCGCAATAGTCGTCTACTACTTTGAGAAGTGCTTGGTTTTGTTTTGGATTGCGGGTTAATAGTGTTATGTCGTCCGCAAATGCCAGGATAGCCGCCATGTATTTGTCTCCGTATTTGAACCTGTATCCCCATTTACTTTCTTTTACGACAAGGGTATCAATTAGAATGTTGATAACAATGTTAAATGCCACCGGAGAGAGGCAGCAACCCTGGAAGAGTCCTGAGCCATAGTGAATTTCAGGTGTCTTCTCCGCTTCACCTTTTAATTGTATTACGAAGGAAAGCTTTTTGTAATAGGATGCTATTATATTGCAGATCAAAGGTGGCACATTATACCATTCAAGCGCCTTTAATAGTAATTCGTGGCGCACCGAACCAAAGGCATTTTCAAAATCCAACCACGTGGCAGTTATTTGTCTCTCGTTCTTTCTTGCATCTTTAAGGCATTCAGTTAGCAAGGAATTATGTTCTAGACATCCTGAAACTCTTGGGAGAAAACCTTTCTGATATTTTTTCGGTAAATAGTCATTGGTACACATGTGTTTGAGTAATCTGGCTTGTATAATGGAGAAGAATATTTTGGAAATTGTGTTTGTAAGGGCTATAGGTCTAATATCCTTGGGATCAGTAACTTCTTTTGTTTTAGGTATAAGAACAAACTTGGCTTTACCTAGGCAATCTGGCACATCTCTGTTTGTCCATATTCTTTTGAAGATGTTCAACATATGTTTACGCACTGATGGACATTTTTTGTAAACGATATATGGTATGCCATCTGGCCCTGGGGCGGAACTATTTGGTTTCCTTTTTATGTGACATTCCAGCTCCTCCATTGTTGGTGAATCAGTATCGAATGCTAGAACAGGTTCTTTTGGCTTCGGAGCTGGTGGATCCCTGTAAGTTATATGTTCCTCCGGGGCGGTATATGTGGACTTAAAATAGTTGAACACCTCATCTGAGTTTATCTTGATTATACCCTGTTCCTCTTTGAAAGCTTTTTTGGTGAAAGCGAAGGGATTCTTTTCAAAAGCTGCTATATTCTGGGATTTCCGAAACTCATTTTCAGCCTCCATAATTTGCTCAGATACTTTCTGGATGAGTTTCAGAATGGATCTGATCGCTTTGGCTAGCTGGTGGCATAGGTTTCTATCTCCTGATGCTTTAGCCTTTCTTAGCTGCTTTTTCAACTCTCTCTTCCTTCTCCTAAGCTTAGCTTTGAAACCGTTCTCTCTCTTCAACGGGTTGTGGTGATCACGAACAGGGTACAGTTCGGAGAAGTAATTGTGGATTGTTTCTTGGAAGTTACAGAGCTGATCTTCGGGGCTCTGTCTACAACCTGGGAGGTCAAGCCTTTCGGCCAGGCAACGGTCGTGCTGCTTCCAAGTGGCCTCGGATATGCTCGGTAAGCTTAGTTTTTCTCTGGCTGAAAATGGTTCATTTTGAGAGGAGGGTTTTGCGGCACTTAATGACGTGTGAGGTTGTACTCTGTCAGTAGTGTCAGGTGGAGGACTTACAGGCGAATTCTGCCCTGCTTCACTGTCCCAGTGTTTCTCTTTCATGTGCTTTTCTAGCCAGATTTTTCGCTTATATTGTTTTCCACACTTCGAGCATTTCAAGTCCGGGTCCTTGCCAAAGTCGTCTGAGTTTTCAGTCGGTGGTGAGCGGTTCATCCTCCCTCCCTCTCGGACCGCTCTGAGGGTATTACTCTTTAATTTTTTCGTAGCTTTCTTTCATGGCGCGGCTTGCTAGGCCTAACGCCCGTCTGTCTCTCCAGCGTCACCAGTCTTTCCCGGTCGTCAAATGGTCTTTCCGATTTGTCACCGGTCTTTCCCAGTCGTCAGCTGTCTTTCCAGCGTCATCCCGTCTCTCCGGGCTGACGTCATTATGACGTCTGGACCCGTAAAATTTGCATGCTTTAGGTCAAACCGCACCAGAGCGGTGCGGAACACCCAGTAAGTTCACTCAAGAGCTACAAGGCAATGCAGGAAGAGGGTGCGAAGGAAGTGGGGCGAGTGGTAAGTTATGTCGCCGCCTTAGTGTGGGCTGTGAACGCTGTGGGCGCAGTTTGCATCCGCCGCCAGATGTGCAGATTTACGAGTCAACGTCATATGCTATTCCCAGAACAAATCGGAGGCAACTGTGTCGCCGGGGCACCTGAAATATGGCCGGGACAATGCTTCAAGAAGAAGACGAGTAATCATATTACGATTTGTGGTAGCCCTTAAGATTCCTGATGTCACTTGCTACGATTTCAATTTTGTTCTAAGAGAAGCTACTGTCTGTGGCGACGGCATGGCACAACGAATATTATTTCTATTGATTCCGCTTTCATCGACTTTTCATTCGATTTTGGCGGTGGCGTTGTAATAGGAGCAATTTTATTTTATTGTTTTATTTTATTATTATTAAGGAAACTTACAGCTATTACAGGAGAAATATCTGAATTTTATTTATAGACTACAATGCCAGTTAAAAGTTTCCACTTAAAGATCGTAAAAATATACAGTCGCCTAGGAATGGGATAGGAGGAAGTGGAGGGGAATTAAAGTTATAAATTTTGTTTTAATAATATTTTATTTTATTATTTTATTATTAGATAAATTTTATGGTTTATTTTAATATTGAAGAAAGAAAAGAAAAAATATAATATAATTATTTCACTCGTCCTTGAATATTGCCTTTCAGAAGACCCGGAATAAGAGTCTTGAGCGCAGTCGCAGTTGTATTAAACAGGTCAATTTCGCTTAGCTTGGTATTGCAGAAATGATACTCGATAAATGTAATTATTTTGGGCGTAGTTTGTGCTTACTTGAGGTAGATGAAATAAGTTGAATTAGCGGGAAGGCCGTGGGGGTACATGGAAATTTATAAGCTGAAGCAATTCAGAACAGTCGATAAAGCCATTTAATATCTTGTATAGGAAAATTACATCTGAACTAACTCTTCTCATTTCTAATGGTATAAGCCCATGATAGTCACCAGCTTCATTATAATCTGAAAAAGTTACATAAGACCGATAATGTAAGTTTTTTAAGAACATGTTTTGAATGCGTTCGATCCTATTGATGTGAATATTGTAACAAGGACACCAAATTTGCGAAGCGTCTCAAATAACACACGTCTCTTCCAGACTGTACTAGGTACATCATACTACAAAACTCTTCGACCACTGCGGCGTTGTAGTAACATTGTGGCGTCGTAGTTACATTGAGGCTCCGCACCGTGCGCCGGCGAAATCTTAGCGGTGCCGCGCCGCACCGCATCGTGTGGCCCGGCCCTCACACTACAGTACTATCATTGATTATATTTACACTGTATAATCAATGGTACTACGCTTACACAAAACGTTGCGTATGATGTGTATCTATAGAAATAGAAATAGAAATAGAAATATTTTTATTGTCCGAAATTGTGGTGGTACATTTATGGTGATAATGCGTAAAACTATGTATCTCACAATTACCTGTTATTAAAACAGATTGACAAATTTACTTATCTGCTAAATTGACTTATCTGCTAATTATAATATCTTATTAAAAATGCAATTATTTCACTGGTTTAACATGAAAAAAAATTTAAACAGACCGGATAAGTAGAGCTAACAATAGAAGACAATTAGAAAAAATAATTCACCAATAATATAAAAAATAAAGAAAAAATCAAAAATCAAGGAATAATCAAAATTCCGCCTATAAATACGAAATGTATATAATTTAAAATGTAACAGTAGAAAACAATTAATAAAAAATAATTCATCAATAATATAAAAAATAATGAAAAAAATCAAAATCAAGGAATAATCAAAAATCCGCCTATAAATACGAAATGTATATAATTGAAAATTTGTAATCTTTCTAATTGAATTAATTTAAAAACAAAATGAAAATGCATGCCTACAATATAATATTATGAGAAATATTCGTTTAATGTGTAAAAGCTTTTATCGATAAGCCATTTTTTCAACGCTGCGGTAAACCCTTTTCCTTTTATTTCTTTGATATTTGCAGGTAGGTGGTTATAGATTTTTATTGCATTGTATAACATTCCTTTTTTAAATAGAGTTAAATTTGGCTTGGGTGCTTGTAGCTCATGTTTATTTCGTGTGTTATAGCCGTGTTCAACATTGTTTGTTTTGAAATACTGATCGTGGTCCCTTATAAATTTGCAGGTTTCCAAGATGTATATCGATATAAACGTTAGCACAAACTCCTTTTTAAATAGTGGTTTGCAGCTGTCAGTCTTTGGAATTCCACATATTATTCGTAAGCATCGTTTTTGTACTATGAATATTTCCTCTGCGTTTACCGAATTGCCCCAAAGCGTAATTCCATATTTTATGCAGGCGTAAATATATGCATAATATGCCATAAAGGCTGTTTTTTTATCTGTAGTTCGTTTTAAAATCCTTAGAGCGTAGCAAAATTTCGAAATTTTTATTTTTACATCTTCGACATGGGCTTTCCAGTTCAAATTACAGTCGATTGTTATCCCTAGTAATTTGAATTTTTGCACCATATCAATAATCTGAGCGTTATGTTTAATTTCAAATTTGTATTTTTGTGCTTGATAGGAATGAAATTGCATACATTTTGTTTTTTCCGCATTTACACTTAAATTATTTGACCCTAACCATTCAGTTACTTCTATAAAGCTTGTGTTTGCGCTGCTTTCCACATCAGCTTTAGTATGGCCCCCAATTAAGATAGAAGTATCGTCGGCGAATAGGATTATTTTCTGTTGTGTCGCTAAAGGAAGTTCGTTTACATATATTATAAACAGCAGGCAACCGAGGACGCTTCCCTGCGGAATGCCATGCTGTGATCGAAGCCATTTTGATCGTACAGGTTCTACCATCTTTTTATTGCTATTAAAGTATGTAATTTCAACGCACTGCTCCCGTTCAGTAAGGTAAGATTTTAACCAATCATAGGCTTTGCCTCGGATTCCGACGTTGTAGCATTTCTCTAAGAGTTTTTCGTGTAGTACACAATCATATGCCTTAGATAAATCTAGCAATAACCCCAGGGTGACATGTTTATTATTTAGTAAATTTAGAATTTCGTTAGTATATTGAAAGACAGCTAGTGTAGTTGACTTGTTCTTTCTAAATCCATTTTGATTTTCCGAAAAAATATTATATTTTTCAAGGAAACTATATATTCTAGTGTAGACGGTCTTTTCGTATATTTTCGCAAAAGTTGATAGGAGAGCAATCGGACGGTAGTTTGAGGGGTTCCTACTATCCCCTTTTTTAAAAAGTGGCCTAATAATAGCTCTCTTTAAATAAGTGGGAAATATACCTTCTTGAAATGACTGATTTATTAGCAGCGCTAAAGGTGCTGATAATTGGTCAACACACGACTTGACCACGCTGGTCGGAATTTCATCATAGCCAAAAGATTTCTTATTTTTTAGCCCCTTAATTATAGTAGATATTTCTTTTTCATCAACCGGATTTAAATATATAGAATTACTTACGCTATTTGTTGGTAATATTTGTTTTCCGTTTGAAGGATTAGCTGTCTGTTTATCTTTTCCAACGGTAATAAAAAAATTGTTAAATTCTCTCGCTATTCTTTTTGGCTCGACTGTGGGCATGTTTTCAATGTTTATTTCTAAATTTTTTTGTTTTATTTCCTTTGATCTTCCACTATGATCTTTTATAACTTGCCATGTTGACTTCACTATGTTTTCTGATGTTTCAATAATTTTTTTATAATGTAACTTTTTTGCACAATTTATAGTTTTTGATAGTATTTTTTTATATGTTTTGTAATGATCAGAAATTATTCTACTTTTTGCACTCCGTTTCAAAATTAAAAGCAAACGTTTATTTTTACATGATATTTTTAGACCTTTCGTTAGCCAATTCGCTTTTTTTGTCGAATTCGCACTACAGGTTTTGTGTGGAATATTTTCTTCTAAACAATTATGAATTTTTTCGCTAAATACTTTTAAATTTTCATCTACATTTTTAGTATGTATGTTTAAATGTTCTGACCAATTAATATTGGCAATAGCATCACGAAATTTGCCAATATTTAATGCGCTGTATATACGTTTTCTGAACTTCCATCTTATTTTATTATTCTTTTTATTAAGATTTTCTAGCTCCAGGCAAAATGTTTGAGAAGTGTGATCCGAAAAACCCAGATCCAAAACGTTTGTTGTAAAAGTTTCCGCATTTGTTAAGAAGTTATCGATACATGTTCCTCCAGACAGTGTAATTCGAGTTGCCTGATTACGAATTCCAATTTTTAAATTATATAATTGTGTCAAATTTAGAAATTTTTTAACATGTACATTATTATTTAAGATATCAACATTATAATCTCCCGCAATAATGACGGTTTTGCGAATATTTCTCATTAATGTTTGTTCGAGAAATTGTTCAAATTTAACAAGAAACGTATTAAAAGCATGCAAACGTATATAAGCATGCAAATGCAAAGATCCAGACATCATAGTGTGTTGCGGACATAGGGCAAGTGCGGCGCTGTCCTAAATCTTTGTTTTAAAGCGGAACTTACCAGTTTCGGCGGATACGACAGATCGAGCTAAGACTTTATGCGATAATTGTCGAACGCTCAGCGCTGCGACGCATCTTGCGTTCTTCAGAAATATACGGTTACCTCTAAGCAGCCCATTCCACACGTTATGCGACATTTTTATGCTTTAAAACGATAAACAAGGAAACATTAAGCGAATGACAATAAACCCCTCCTCGGCCCGACTTTTGACAAAATGGATTTTTGAGGTTATCTTTGCCAGTGTTGCCCACTGATCATAAGTGTTGCCTATCATATTTTACGGTGGATATAAAATGGCAACATTTGCAATTTCCCAAACAAGAAAAAGCGAATCCCGCGTTTTCTCGAACGCAAAAATTTGGAAGCATGGAAATTTCAGTCCAAAATGGCAATTAATGAATCCACACAATGTACCTATCACATTGCCAACAAACTTCTGTAAAATCACAGCAGCCGCAGATGAAGTGTTGTTGCAGATGAATTACAAAGTTTTCCCAAATATCGCACAGAATTACAAAAATCATCAGTGGCTCCCTAATAAGTCTGTGCATCAGTGGCTATAGGTATTAGCAGCCAAAAACAACAAAGTCAATGCTATCAATTTTAGCATTCAAAACAAAATACCAGACATAAGTCCATCGATACTGTAATAAACCAAGACTTACCGAATTCTTAAATTCACTTGATTTGCCAGGCATGCAGCCACAAGTTTCAACACTGAAAATTGGCATGCATAACAATATTCTTTTCCGAAATATTAATCCACCACTTTGCAATGATACTAGGCTTTCAGTGTAAAAGATGATGAACAATATCATCGAATCTACAATGATACATGATATATTTAAAAGAGAAGGTGTACCTACTGTTGCCACGCATCCTAATGATTCCAAGATATGCCATGTAAATTCAAACGTCTACTGTTTCCTATGCGACTCGAATTTGCACAAAGCATAGAAGATCGCTACAAGTGAGTGGACTAAATTTGAAAAATCTATGCTTCTCACATGGACAGCTGTATGTGGCCTGCTCACGAGTTGGAAAACCTTCTGATTTATTCTCGAGTACGCAGCAGACGGAAAAACAAAAAAAAATGTATTTAAAAGCACTTCAATAAACAGAATTAAAACACAAATACTTTCGTTATTTGATTGGCATTGCAACGCATGCCGGGTAAATAGTTTAAAATAAAAATGGTACGTTGTTTTTTTATTGATAATTTATAAAAGACTGTACATTTACAAATACAGGTTTTCAACCGCTTTTTCCTCGCCGTATTCTGCTTTCATCTCTCAATAATGCCTTTTTATTTAGTCATAAAATGATTATTACGGATAGGTAAATCAAAATACACAAATAAATATTGAAATTTTATGGGAGATCATTTTTATTGGAGAAATTATAAAACAGGGTGGAATGTATTTTTCCTTCAATAAATTTTACAAAGTGAAATTTGGAATGTTTTCGGTTCCGTCTATTTCAAAATGGATATTTTCTTAATAATAATAGTCTACTCATTTTTATATAATACGTCGTAACAATTCACTTCCAATAGGGAAGATTAATTACTATTTACACGTTTATTCAATAGAAGACATAATAAAAACAATGGTCCCAATTTGAGATCTTGCAGCGAAAAGGGTAAATAAAAATAAACAATTAAAAATTCTCCTTTATCCGATGACGATTAAGATAATGATATATTATTAGATTATCTAAGACAACGTAACAATAGAGATACGATATGAAAATTTTATTATAACAATAATCACAATATTTTTGTCATGGTGTTTAAACGAGCGCGGGACGCATAACGGGTGAATCGCACCGACACAGCAATTAAAATGCATTCAATGAGTTTAACCAAACTTAATTTTCATCGACCTTTTCAAACCGTTTTATATTGTTCTCTGCCGACGAGAGCGCGTCTCGAGCGGTCTCCGGGCTTTCGGTTCGGGCGATTTTAATCAAGGGGTTCGATCGCTATTCGCCAAAGAGGATCCGTTTAAGAAGCGCTAATCCGGGTTTAGTTCAAATAACTCTCGGTGCGATTGATGTTTTTCTTAACCCCTCAAGCCCCGATTGGCCGATATCGGCCACAACTCGATTCAGTGTGACAGCCCCGTTTTAATTTTATTTTAATTTAATTTGTTTTATTTTATTATGTTTTATTATGTTAATGTTTTATTTTAATTATGGGTACGTGGTTTGGCAGTAATTAATGTTTTGGTGAGACAGTGTCATAATTCAATTTTTTTACTAATTTTTAGTAAAATTTTTTGGGACATCAACTTGTCAATCGGCTGAGGGGCCGAGGCCTGAAGGGTTAAACCCATTTAAACATCGTTAAACGCGGTTATCTCCGCGTCGGTGCGAGTCGTTCTACAAAACGAGGAGGAATTCGACGGCGTAAAGTTAGTCATTGCGGCCGATTCGATCGAACGGATTGTTAATTTCGTTTTCCGGTATTCGTAAATTAATTCTGCGGTGGTTTTTTTTTTTTAAACGAACATAGGAATATATATAATTTTATTATACGTCCCGCGCTCCGGTCCGGCGAGAGGGCTCTGCGAAGAGCCGGCCGGAGGTTCGAAGGGAGCGTCGTTGGGGCGCGTCGCGTTCGCTTTCGGCGCGACGAGCCCTGCATAAAAATGCGACGCTCCCCCGTGTCCGTTTGCGAAAACTAAATTAGGAATCTATCGGGGAAAACGTAAGTTTCCGTCGACGCGGACGTCAGTATCGAGCGTCGTAAATATATTTATTTACCTACATTTAATATCACAATCGCGAGGAGAGGGGACAGGGTCAGTGGGGGGGTTAGAGGATGTCGCCCAGGCCGAAGCCTGGCACGCCCTCGAGCGAGCTGAGCAGGTCGTGCGCGCTGAAGTTGGCGTCGGAGGGCGCGGCCCCCACGCCGTCCAGGAAGTCCAGGTTGAAGTCGGCCGCGGAGGAGGGGAAGGCGGCGGGCGAGGGGAAGGGGGGCGCCACCGCCTCGGCCCGCTGCTGCAGCATCGACAGCGACTGCGACATGTGCACCGACGACATCTGCAAACCCACACAAAAACACCATTCAATTCCATCGTATGCGACGGTAACGATCGACGACCGCATCGCATGACCCATATAAATAAAATACAAACGGAGCTGCCGTGGAATTCACCGACCGAGTCAGGCCCATCGTATACTATTATTACACTTCTGGTAGGTGAGCGGTGGATTCCGAACTGACGACCGGCTGCAGTAGGTTTAGGACATCTGTCTTGCCACATGTGAGCGTCCCCCTTACCGCCCAATCGCTCCTCCTTCGAAGCCATAAAATTTGAGATGCGGAAATCGCAGTTTTAGATATTTTTTTCTAGGAAGGAGTTGATTATTCTTCTGGAGAGACAGAGATCTATAAAAAGGTGAAACGAGAGGTTTATCTAGCAGGCCACGAGCGCCAACTTTCACCGCGTGAAGGTTGGGCTCGTGGCCTGTGAAGAACAGTGAAGCCGTTCCGGGTGACGGCATTGATCATGGTATTTATTTAATTTGTATTCGTGGTTTTTTGGAATATCTGATTTCCATGAAAACTCCCATTTGAACATTAAAGCGCATAATTATTGTCATATTGAAATCTGCATATTGAATAAACAAATTCACAAAAACATACCTTGGCAATATTAGTTATGCTACCTGACTATAAAAGCAATGTCATCACAGTCTCTTATATTATCAAACCTTTTTCTTTCTTACCTGTCCGAGTGCGTCGATTCCTTGATTTTGCTGAGCGATCAGGTGTGGTAACATATTCTGCTGAGGCATCTGTTGCGGATGAGGCAGTCTGAAAGAAAAGAAGACGAGTCAGTATCGGCAACAAATAGGGCGACAAAATTCAACGGTGATTTTCCCAAAAAACATGGAGTTTTCAAAAAAGTAACATTGCATTATGTTTCTCTTGTGATTCCTTCAGCTGTTTTTTTTCATGGTTTTAGCGAGACAGTAACTTTAAACTGATAGGCCATCGTTTGATTTTACGGTATTATATAAGATATATTCTGTTGATTTTGTTGGATATTACGAATGAATGTAGGTGGCGGAAGGTTAATAAAACATTGGAAGAAATTTTAAATATCGTTTTTGCTTATGAAGAATATTTTGATGAGTTATTTTTGTCACGTTGCATTTATCTATTGTAAAATGCAGAAAATGCTGTTGAAAATTAATCTTCTTTTTCTTTCTCAGTCGGATACAGATTTTTTTGGTGATCTATTTATATCTGGCGGTGCACTCCTGCTGTTGCTTTGATGTCCATTTTTTAGGAGGGTGTTTATTTGCATTTCGTCTTTTTGTTTGAGTTTCGCTCAATGACCATCATCATCTATGTGGGTTGTTTTTTTTTTTAATATTTCAGGAAATGGTAAATGTGCAATGGTTAATGTTCTAAAACTGTATTGCTTTTATTGCATCTACTGTAGCGAGGGAATTAAAGACAGTAATGTCATATATTAGACGTTTGCGTCGAGGTTATAATAGGATTAAAAAAGTGACAATGATCGGTGTCGGGTGATTAAATTGCAGGGAGTCTCATCGTAGCCCGAGATTAAGTTTGAAGGGTTTTACCGTACGTTTTAATGTTATTACCATTTGCAGCGCTAAGTTTCAAATGGGCGGTTTTCGATGTCGTTGATAAAAATATCGAGGATAAGTCAGTATCCGCGTCGATCGAAGTATCGATTCGTAATAAATAAATAGCGGTCCGAAAAATACAAGGGTAGTCTGTTTTTACGTTTTTTCACTCAGTCATAGGGGGTCGTCGTACCTAGTACCTTTAATAAAGTAAATTTCGACGGGAAAGTGGTATTTTAGAGAGAGATCAGAGGTTCAAAGTAGGCGAGAAGGTCCGTCTTTGAATTTGTCATTTGTCGAAAAGATGTTGAAGTTTTCGAAGATATTGAAAGGCGGCGAAATAGTTTGGTTTTTATAATGATTAACGGGAGGCAGAGTAATGACAACATTCTGTATTTGGATGGTCCGTCGTGTATATAGTTGAAATAGGGAAAGCGTCGGGGCATCGGGGTGGGGGAGGGGGAAGGGGGAGGCCCACCTGCGCTGCTGGTGCTGCGGCCGGAGGAGGGGCTGCGGCTGCGGGAAGCGCTGGCGGAAGAGCGCGGGCGGGGGGGGGGGCGCTGGGGGCGGGCGCGAAGGCAGTGCGCCAGCGCGGCAGCCCGCCCCCCGCGCCCGGCGCGCCCAGCCCGCCCAGCCCCCCGAGCCCCCCGAGGCCCCCCGCGCCCCCCGCCGCGCCGCCCCCCGCCCCGCCCGCCGCCTGCTGCATCATGCGCGCCGCCGCCTTGTACTCGGGCGGAGGAGGCCGGGCCGCACCCTGCAAACGGACAAAACGCATCCCGCTATTAATGCGGCCTTCTCCTTCTTTCCGTCTCCCGCTTCGCCTAAAGTCCAAAGTCGTTTCGTAAGCTCCGTTTGTAAATCCCTACCGTTACGCATTTTACCTTATTTTAATCCCTTCGTCTCTCGCGAGACCGTCGTCGAGCGAATCGCAAACCCCGCGATGCGGAGCGGAGGTTCCGTCCCCGTCTCTTTACCGCGAATGCGTTTCTTCCCATATTTCACGATGCCAAAATTAAACCCCTATCGTTTCGAGACCCGCTACTCTTTCTGCCGAATCATCATCGTCATTTATTATAATCTCAGACGGGCGCTCCTTAATTATTGCGATGAACTAAAACGGCCATTACTAAACTGAAAAAGATCTATAACTACGTTGACTAAACTCGCAATATTTGAATTTACTAATCGAAGTCTATAAATGCATCAATACTCAGAACGCATTATTAACTACCTATTTGAGATACATTATTGACTATGTGACTTCTTTAATTATGTACACATTTATTAACAATATTACATAAATAACTACCTAGACGAAATAAACGATTTAGTTACCTATAAATAACAAAACTAAAAACAATTTTCAAAAAAAAACACCTGAAACACGACAACAAATTGTATAACTCATAACTGGAATTCCAAAATTAAATAGAACAAAATAACAAATTACCAAACTATAATCGAACTAAATAACATCAACAAAATCAATTACAAAATATCAAATAATAAAATAATTCTTATTTGTAACAAATGAGAGAAAAATAAAAAAATTATCCGATACTTCATTACTAATATTTAGTAATAAAAATATTATTATTAAAACTAAAAAAATATTGAAACATTACAATTCACATGAAACGTTTTGCCAATTTCTCAAAATCACATTTGGAGAAATTTTGCTTCAAGCATTTTTTAAATTCTACCTCTTCCAATTCTTTTACAACAAAAAATAACAAATTGTACATTTTGACACTAAGTAAAACTCTCCCAACTTCTTCCATCTCTTACTATTCTCACGGAGATCGAAACTCAACTCCGCTCTATATTTGATAAACAAAATGTTCTATTGTTCGTCAATATATTTCTGAAAATGTACAATGCTAATGTGAAAACTATTCTAAAGTACGGCGTCCACTTAAACAAAAATTTAAAATGTTCTAGAAAACCTAAATGGAAAGCAACCAGAATGTCAGTAAACCTAAAAACAAAACTTATGAAACTTTAACCCCTTGAATGTGAGGCGACCCGCAAAAAAAATATTCTCAAACAAAAAATTAACAAAATTAACACTAATGCCCTGGTAGATACAGTAATATACAAGTTCACCTCTTACTCTATACGAGAATCAACACGAACATAGAAAAAACTCAACCATCAAGTTTAATACGGACAATAAACTAATAAACCGCTATTCACAATAACAGTTATGTTTAAACTGCAAGTTTGCGTGAATGAGAAGATTTGAACTGAGTGTTTTTTAACCAACCTGTTGATGCTGAGCGCGTAGCATTTGCTGCTGCTGAAGCTGAAGCATCTTGGCTCGATGTTCGCGAGTCGCCCCCGAAACGTCCACGTGCGACATCGCCGGGATACCGCCATTCGCTCGCACCACACCTGCAAAAATCCATATTCGTTTCATTCGTTCTTTCGTTTCTGAACGTCTTTTAGTCTCTAATAAATTACTCTTGAAATTTCATAATATTTTCTCCAAGCCAAGCCCGCACTGATCTTACAGAAAAAAGAGCCCATCTAACAGGAGCTACACCAAAGACGTTACAGAAATTGGAGTATATTTATTATATGAAAATGGCTCTAAACCAACTAAAAAATCCAGCTGGCAAGTACTAAAAGAGCTGGGTACATACAATTTCCAAAACTGTCTTTTGTCTTTTACTGGGAAAATTCCAGAAGACTCGATAAACGGCGATGTAGTCCTTTCCTTCCAAAAAGAGGATAAAACTAAAATAAAGAACTATTGGCCAGTTTCACGTTTATGGCAAATTTATAAATTGTTTTCGAAGGTCATATTAAATAGGATGGCGTGGAGGTTAGACAAGTATCAACCCCACGAGCAAGCTGGTTTCAGAAAAGTATATGGCACCATGGACCACAAATTCCCTATCAGACAAGTCATAGAAACTCTAACATAACGAGAAACTCTATCCTGCCTCCGTAGACTATGAAAAAGCTTTTCACTCTGTAGACACTGAGCAGTCACGAATTCATCAGCCAATCGATGACTGTGCATTTCCATGCCAACAATAACACCATTCATTCCTCTAGAAAGACGCGTAAAGCAAGAAGATGTCATGTCTTCCAAACTTTTCACAAATGTTTTAGAAGACATCTTACAAATCTTAAAATGGGAAGGTTTAGGGGTGTAATGATCTACTCAACCATCTATGTTTTACAGTAGGCAATATCCTCTTAACAACCACAGTCTATCCATCTTAATAACCACAGTCAACGATAGAATATATTTTTACACAGCATCGTTCAAAGTGACATTAAAGATGACCATTGATGGGGTCTGTAAAGATTTATAACAACCCCATAATACTCAAAGGCAGAGGTCCAGAAATAGTCCAAGAATATTTCTACCTTTTAGAGCCCTAATCCACCGTGACACCATTGTGGCGCAAATAGTCGCGCAACCCTGGTGTCTTTGAGCTACCAAGTCGAGATACCAGATAGACACTAAAATCACAATATTTATTTTCATCTCAATTAGAAAAAAATCCAGAGAGGAACTATCCCAATTAGATGGTCTGCTTTGAATTTTGATAATATTTTTTTTGTATCAAAATTATCTATTGTAGCGTACGCTGCAACTAAACAAACATATTGAAAACAACAGTGTACGCATGAGAAAGAGGAGCACTGGCAGCGCGACTGGCGGCCGAGTGAGTGACACGCCATACTAATTAATGGTGGTGCGACTGGTGTGGTGGCGTCGCCAGTAATAATATGTGTACGAGTCCGTGCTGGTCGCGCCGCAAAACGGTTGCTCAACCAAGCGGACCAGGAGAGTTACCCTCCATAGAGCTGTATACATTTTGTTGGTGGAGGCGACTGGTTGTGTCTCTGTGGAATAGGGCCCTAACAAACCTCCCAACAAGGAAGATCTTCGCCGAGGAGAGAGATTGATTGAAGAATGGGCTGCTGTCAGGAAACTAAAGCATCCAAGATCTAAAGCCCAAGATAAAGGTGATTGACCAGTGTGTTCTTCCAACGGCTGTTAAAATTGGACCAGGCAAACTCATGAACTAATGAGAGCTGCCCAAAAAGCCATTCTTGGGATATCGCTAGGGGACATAGTGTGAAATGATGAAATGATAAACCAGAGTGTGAAATTACCAAGGTAGCATTGGAGGAAGGACATTGGAGACCGCATAGTAAGTTGAAATAGCAACGGACAAGCCATCTAAGTCGCATAGGTAACGATCGTCGAAGTGCAAAGCTTTTATGAAAACGATATCCAGCGGTGGAGTTCACTGGATGATAAGAAATAAAAAGATAATTACTGGCTGGGTGCATTCCCTGAGGCCCCGCTTGCTGAGGATGGCGCTGCCTCAAAGTCTGTTGAGTGAAATTGATGGTCTGCGATTGCGACAGCGTATATGTGGAATCGCCCATTCCGGAGACGCGGTGCTGAGGACTGGAAATATTGTTCTGCTGCTGCTGTTGCTGATGTTGATTGTGCTGTTGCTGCTGTGCGTGCTGCTGGCCGTGCTGCGGATTGTGCTGCTGAGCGTGTTGCTGTTGCTGTTGCTGGGGGTGCTGAGTGGGCTGCGCTTGCTGCTGGTGCTGCTGGCCATGCGAGAAGTAGAGGCCTTGTTGGGCCGCCACCGACACCTGGCCGCCGCCTTTCAGTTCGCCGCTCATTTGCATTTGCTGGCCGGCCGATACCTGAAAAGAAAAAAAAACCTCCATTAGGCACATAACAATCTTTCACAATACGAATATTTTCTTAATACTTTCTAGATAATTTTTTTATTGGGATAATATGACTCATATATGGGAAAGTTACACAGAGTTGCGTTAGCGCTATTGTCTTATTCTTATATTGTTTTGTCGTCTTCTTCAATAAAAAAAAATCTGGATAGCTTGTCTGTTAATTCTCTACAAATTATTAATTATTATTATTAATAATAATATTATTATGTATTAAATTATCTTTTATAATAATAATAATGATTACTATACATGATATAATAATTATCCACAAATGCCATTAATTCTCTATAAAGGTAAGCTCTAAATCAGATTCAAATGTTATTTGGAGCTACTATTTTTGATTATTGCAATAATTTATCTGAGATTTATATTACTGTAAAATATTTCAAAATAAATTTAGCATTTTTTTTAATAAGTAAAAAAAAATAGTAAAAAAAAAAATGTTTTGTCTTTTCTATAAATGTTACGAATTAATAAATGAAATTACATTGGCTTAAAAATGATTACTAAAAATGGAATGATAGCTATGAGACAATATTTTGTCTATCCACCAAATACTTCACCCCTTATTCCTCAACAGAATAATTATGACATTAGTGGAATTAAGTTGTTTTTAAAGGAATTATGTGTGTTTTAATGCGTGTATAAAGATGATAAGTACCTTAACTATTATTGTATGTAATCCACACGTATGTGGAAAACTTAATCTCAACTTTAAACGCATTTTATTATTTATTATGAACAATAAAATTTACAGCAGAAAGAAAATATAAATAACAAAATAAAATTTCGTAAACGATAGCATAAATCATGCAGGAGAAACAAATTAAACCCATAGCAATTGGCTTATCACATACCTGAGCAAAAACGCCCGTATCTCTAGGGATGACAATATTTTACTTAAGATTACATTTGACACCCGTACAATTCTCACACACACACTGCATTATTCAGCCATACACGCACACATTAAGATATAATTAGGTGGACATTATTGTAGTTTTTAACATAACTACTTTTTAACCACGAAGTATTATTTCACGCTACTGAGAAGTCTGATAACAACTTGTCAACTTTATCATCATTGGACTTTACCCCGTTCAGCAACTGCGATGTATAATTTTTCTCTTAATACCTCTTTTTTTAACTGCCGAGGCCGCCCTTAAAAATACGTAACGTCCTTAAAAATACGTAAGGACATCGATTTGGGCTCGCGAACGCCAGGCTTCCCATTTGTCGACATCAAAGCGATGATTAATTGAGGACCGGCGAGGTAAAACGG
The DNA here is from genome assembly GCA_944548615.1 of Micropterix aruncella. Taxonomy (NCBI): domain Eukaryota; kingdom Metazoa; phylum Arthropoda; class Insecta; order Lepidoptera; family Micropterigidae; genus Micropterix; species Micropterix aruncella. The sequence continues at coordinate 25,799,937 of OX155950.1, forward strand.
AATGAAATTGAAAATAGAGCAGATGGGATGGGAAATAGTTCGATAGAGGCAGCAGAAGGGGGGGGGGGGGCACGCGGGAAACCAGGGGGCGAAGGGCGCGCGCTATTTCTACTCCCAAAGCGTGGGCCGCTTCTAAAACGGTCGCTAGCTCGCTCTAGCTACACGTCAGACGCATAGGCACCTATGTTATAACAGGGGATGCAGGTTAACCGCTCTAAAAATACTTTAAGGCTTAGAACTCACGGAGCGGTTTTCTCCCGCGCCCGCTGCGGTTGCGGGACGATTATTTTGTTTCAAAACTCACACACGACACGACAGAAAAAAGTCGCCCGGTTATCATCAATATCGAGATTGTCAATAGCCACACCCGTGCGCATGCACAGCGTCGCTCGCGAATCGGCCGCGGAGCGCGCGGGCAACAACCGCCAAGCTTGCGGGCGACAGCGTCCCGCGCGGTTCTACATAGTGACCCTCAGACGCTGCGGCCGTCGCGAGCAACCGCGCCCGCCGTGGGCGTACGTCGCGTCGTGAAATCGCTACTTAATTTTACACACATATCTGCATTCCACGGAGGCCGCGGGCCCCTTAACCGCGGCGGACGCGGGAGAAAACCGCTCCTTTAGTTCGAACCTTATAAAGTAGCATTTCACATTGTATAAGCCTAACCGCGCAATGCGGCGCGGTGATTGCGATACGTTTTTTTTTACGTCGGACGCCGCATTTTGGCAGTACTTTTTGTGGACTTTTTGTTTATTTTTTTTTTTTTTATTATTTTTAAGGAAACATACAGCTGTTACAATAAATTTGTTACAGAATTATTAGGTTAAAAAAATAAAGCTAATTACATGTTTCCACTTAAACATTCATAATTTAAACACAACAATATAATTTTTTTGAAGAATTAACTAACACTCATAGGGACAGGTGGGAACTGGGAAGAAAGGAGTCATAATAAGTAAATAAAATTTTATGTAAATACACGTTCCATAATATAGACATACATATTATTTAAAGATATTCTTGAATAAATATTATTTATAATATATTATATATTGCGATTACAATGATAAATCAATACCATCATTAATAATTGAGCGAATGATGACGTATTGAATACGTCAATATCGCCGAGCTGCGTATTACAAATTTTACATACCCTATACATGAAACAGTTTTGTGCATAATTAGTACTAACCTGCGGAAGGTGGAATAACTCCGTTTGGCGAGTGAGTCGCGATGGTACACGGAAAGATATCATTCCAAGAAGATCAGAACAATCAATATAACCTGCCAATATTTTATGGAAAAACACCACGTCTGCGCATTTTCTTCTTGATTGTAAGGATTGAAGCCCATGAAAAGCAGCTGCTTCGTTGTGATTGGGAAAGGACAAGAAGGAGCGATAATTCAAATGTTTCAGGAACACATTTTGAATACGTTCAATTCTTTTTATGTGAACATTATAGCTAGGAGACCATATTTGAGAAGCATATTCGAGGTGACTGCGGACAAAAGCGTAGTACAAGAGTAATAGAGAATTTTTAACTGCGAAATGTTTTGAAGGTCGAAGTACGAATCCCAACATACTATATGCTTTTTTTGTGATGTTATCTATGTGGGAGTTATATAATAACTTACTATCTAAAAGAACACCTAGATCCCGGATTGCATTTTTCTTGGTTATCGAGAAACCATTGACAGTATAAATAAATGGTAGAATATTGTTTTTCCGCGTAAAACTAACGGTAGCACATTTCGCAGCATTCAGGAATAAACGATTCGAGGCGCAATAAAGAGATAGTCTATCTAGATCATCCTGGACCAATTGACAGTCGTCAAGGGAATTAACAGGTGCGTACATTTTCATATCGTCAGCAAAAAGTAAAAACTTACAAAATTTAAAACAGGTATTTATGTCATTGATATAAAATGTAAATAGAAGGGTCCCTAAAAGGCTACCCTGTGGCACACCCGAGGATATACTTGTCCAGTCGGATTTAAATCCTCCAATAACCACACGCTGGCAACGATTTTGTATGTACGATGCAAACCAACGTAGTAAATCACCGTGAATTCCAACGGCACTTAATTTTGAGATAAGATTAGTATGGTCCACCTTGTCAAAAGCTTTGCTGAAGTCAGTATAAATAGCATCCACTTGATTGCGTTTACTCATTTGAAGCGACAGGAAACTCGTAAACAAAGTAAGATTAGATACCGTAGACCTGCCAGATCTAAATCCATGCTGTTGGGGTAGAATACAATGAGTAGTTGCCGCATATAATTGATCGTAAACTATTTTTTCAAATAGCTTACTGATGATGGAGAGTTTGGAAATAGGACGATAGTTAGTAACATCAATTTTCGAACCTGATTTGTATACCGGTGTAACAAAAGCTTGCTTCCACTCGTCGGGAAAGGTGCCATAACAAACCGACCTCTTGAAAAGTAAGGTAAGCGGCAAGGCCAAAGTATGACAGCAGCGAAATATAAACAAAGGTGGGATACCGTCTGGTCCAGCACTTTTATTGAGATCGAGCTTGCTAATATACTCCTCCACCAATTCTTCAGTGATTTCAATAGACGAGATATTACTACCATGGCATTCGATATGAGCAGAAGTACTAGCTAGGACTAGCGGAAATCGGTTATCGTCTATGCAAGTATCTGCCGGCGATCGGCGGAATAATTTCCGCAGTGCGCGGAAACAAAACAGGTATACAACTCTATAGTATGGAAAAATCCGTCCGGCGACGAACCGCGAGAAATCTGCGTCGAATCACAGAATTTAAACTCGGACCGATTTTATTCCGTAGTGCGCGCGGTTTCATGTGTTTCTATATAGTTAACAGATTTTCCGAAAATGAAACGCACGGAATTTTATCGCAGTGCGCGGTTAGCCTAAGGTCGGGCAATTCTGCTTTTTATCAGGGTTATAAAAGTTTGACCACCACTCGCGCCGCCATCTTGGAAAAACGGCGGCATCAATCTGTTTTTGCACAATATCTTTCATCCAGTGTCCTTTAAGTGAATAGTCTTAGATATTATAGAGGGGGAAGAAAGTTCATCTCTTCTCCTTTAACCGTTTCTTAAGAGATGAATAGTTTCCGAGTTACACACAATGGCCGGTGTTCAGGCGAAAAGTGCATGAGCAGCATGAGCATCGTCTATAGGATTCCATTAATTTTGTTACCCTCATTCTGATTTGCAAACGCCTCCTTAAAAACAGCGTCATAGTAGACTAGATAGAACAGGACAGACTATATAAACGTACCTAAAATAAATTAATTTCTGTGATAGCTTCGTTTTCTTTAATTAAAAGTGCCGTAGGGCGAGTGGGGCGCTTATGCCTGCGCACATTCTCGTAAGTGCCTATAGGGTGCCTCGCAAGGGGTGCCTTGCGACAAATTTAGCATCCGCCCACACACACAGCAATGGGAAAATATAGCGACGAGCCTTTATTTTAGGTGTTTCGGTTATTTTCTGGTAATGGAGCAAGGACGAGCAAAACGCAAGCAAAATAAGTAAAAACAAAGACAGTCAACATCCCAGATAGCCGCGAAATAAAAATTTGCATCTATCAACTCGAAATTAATCAATGATTTTGGTGTAGGTACATATCGAATTCCCGCGGTGCGGTGCTTAACAGGGAATGGGAAAAAACAATCGATTATTTTACGATTTAAAGCCGTTTATTGACGCACAATATTTATCGAGATATTTGGATCATGATATTTATCGAACTCGTAGTAGGATGGCGTATCACGAATCGTGATTTCTGGAAATCCAAGATCTGGATATCGCGCTATGTATATCGAGCGGCTAGTCTCTTGTCAATATTTATCGTGTCAGTATTCATTCTGGCATCGATGGATGAGGACGCGCTAAACAAGACGGCTTCCGCCGCACCTCAAACGAACAATCAAAAATATTTAAATATGTACAAAAATATGTAATGCACGAAAATATGTAATGCATGAAAATATGTACTGCACGAAGATATGCAATACACGAAAATATGTAATGCACGAAAATATGTAATGCACGAAAATATGTAATGCTCGAAAATATGCAATACACAAAAATATGTAATGCACGAAAATATGTACTTAATGCACGTAAATATGTAATGCACGAAAATATGTAATGCACGAAAATATGTAATGCTCGAAAATATGCAATACACAAAAATATGTAATGCACGAAAATATGTACTTAATGCACGTAAATATGTAATGCACGAAAATGTGTAATGCACGAAAATATGTAATGCACGAAAATATTACATGTCAGAGCTAGCTTTCTCTTTTAAAAAATGCCTTCATCATGACGTACCTTGTTTAGTGAGAGTGACGTATTTAGTTGAAGTAAATTTTCAAAGCAAGCATATGCGAAAATAATTTTCAAAATCATCCATTTCTTGGAATACTCGAATCTGATTTTAAAAAATCAAATGCGTATATTTATGTATCGAACGAGTAATATCCACTTGCGATATTGAATATCGAGATCTGGATCACAATAGAAATATCGCGATAGATATCAAGCGTGTAGCATTCGCCAATGAAAACGTTGTTTTACGTTATATTAAAAATCATAATCGATTATTATTTTAAAATAATAAATAGCATCAATTGCAGATACCGTCTGAAGTCGGTGTCGAGTCGAAAAGAAGAAACTAAAAATGGAGTAACCCAAAAATTACCATTCTATTGATTCCAGCATTGATCCGGATTATTAGGTGATCTAGAGATCTAGTTTATATACCGATTTAGTGCAGTGGTTTTTGGATTTATCGTGTTTAAAATAGGTTGTTTCGTGATTGTGTGTGTATTGCTGCAATCTTCTTTTTATTGATTTTCAACTATATTACATTAAATTGCATTTTAATTAGAATTTTAGATTTTTGTTAACGTATTCGCATTATTTAATGTAACTCTATGTTTATAGAATATCCGCCCAAGCAGAAGCTTTACTTAGTTAGGCGACATCGGACAGTAGGTACACATCACAGTTAAGTTTAACTTTTTATTGTGTACTAAGTAATTTAAGGATTAAGTAATTTTACGTGATGTTTTAAATTGTAAATTGTAATATGTACTAGTGGTTAGTCAATTGTGGTATCTTAATATTATCAACGCATTCGACCCATTGTGATTACCGTGTTAAATGCTTTGTAAATTTTATGATATGTAACGAACTGTTTTGTTTTTCTTAGGTATATGATGTATTAAATATGATACCTGCCCGGAGTCAATGTTGGAAATATTATGTTAATCGAATCGATATGCGCAGTGTTGTGGCCTACACTGCGACATTACGTCAAAGTATTAAAAACATGTAACCATACAACGAATTTAATATTTCTGATTTAGGCTAAGGCGATAAAATATTAGACGTCATTTAATTTTAAGTATTTGTTATGGTGGTATCTAGTTTGAGCATATTAATTTAAAATAAATTAAAATATACATTAGGCCCACGGACGGCAGACACAGATAATCAATTATTAGATAAATCGATTTTATTTTGTCGATTTAATCGATACGATTATCTTAACAACGAAGAAAAGCGATTGATCGAAAATCGATTTATTTTTGTCAAGTCCCATCCCTGGTGGCGAGATTAAGATTGAAGATCGGCGGGCGGCGTCGGGAGAGTGGGAGGCTGCCAGGAGTAACCAGAGTGAAAGGGGCAGGAGTGCCGCATGGGCAGGGTTGCCTTGCGCTTTGTTTTAGGTACTGAAAATTTCCTTAATTTCAGTTTTGAGAACTCTCTTTCGGAGTCGCAAAAATGTAAAATTAGCGAGCTTTAACAAAAGTACGAAATCCGATACGCATGGAAAGATTCTCTTAAGGCGACATGATACTTGGGAACGACCATATCTAAAGAATTTTAGTTTATGAGTTTTTTGAAAAATATAAGCATTAATTAAAAAAAGTTTCTAAGTGAATCCTTCGATAAGGAACCAATTTAAAATGTTGACTAAAAAAAGTTGCACATAGCCTTGGACATTAGGGTTTAAACTGACTTCGAAAACCTTCAGGCGCGTTTACTCCTACAATGTAAGCGGTGAGTGTGTTTTATTATAACTTCATTATATTGACTGGTTAATTCTCTAGGGCAGCACTTAGCCACATTTTTAATTAGGTCCTAAATTAATTACAATTAATTAAAACGTGAGAGCGCCCTAAGAGTTACGCTAAATATGCTTTGCCATTAACACCCTTATACCACCACTGCGTAAAGATAGTTATTCTGTGCTAGCGCTGCAATAGAGCATTTAGTATGCGCCTAGTAGCCGGCGCGAGCGGACGTAGAATCTGCGCTTGACGCTTCGTCAACGCTGGATTTTTATTGGTCAAACCCTACAAAATTGACCCAGCCTGTTTTTTCGCGTGTACGCCCATGTCGGATATTTTTTCTGAGGTCTCATGTCGCCTTAACACGAGATAATCTAACAAAACGAAATAGGAACGGAATGAACTGACACAAGACAAAGCCGCAGTGCAGGAAGTATATAAAAATGAGTGAAACGGATACGGAAATAAGGGGAGAGGAATAGACATGTATATTATCACCGATAACTCTCCAATCTAGTCGGTAAAACAATTTCCTTCGCCGATGATACGGTCGTTATTTTCGAGAGCTATAACTAGAATGAAACATTCTCCGTAGCCAATGAGGGTATTAATTTAGTACATGAATGGTTAGACAATTCTCTACTTAGCCTGAACATACATAAAACTAAGTACCTTACGTTCAGCAACAATAGTAAAGGCCAACCACATTTAAGCCATAGACTGACCATTCATGACTGCGACAGAAATACTCAGCATTGCAACTGCACTACTCTAGAAAGAGCACAACGGTACAATACCTGGGTATAACGATCGACAATAAGATGCGTTGGCAACCACATATAGATAAGCTGGCGTTGAAGGTGCGTAAACTCGCAGGTATCTTCAGGGAAATAAGAGATATTGTGGACCTGGTAACACTGAAAAACACCTACTATGCATTGTGTCAGTCAATACTATGCTAAGGTATTATAGGATGGGGCGGTTGTACAAGGTCCACTCTACAGTCTACACCCTCTAGAAGTAGCGCAAAAATGTATTTTAAAAATAATCGCACGTAAACCGTATCGATTTCCGTCAGACACTCTTTACATCCAGTCCGAGGTTTTGGATGTAAGACAGCTTTATGTTCGCATGGCCCTAATATATACTAAAAATAAAATGACCCCTTATAATCAACAACGAGTTGGAAAGACGAGAGCAACAAAAACTGGTGATATGACGGTGCCAAGAACTTACACAGCATTTGGCCAGCGCCATTTCACGTTCATTGGCCCTAGAATGTACAACAATCTTCCCGAAGCAATTAAAAGTAGTGAGAACACATCCACTTTTAAAAAATCACTAACCGATTGGTTGTTGGAGGTGGGTAGAGACGGTTTAGGGAATATGCTGACTGTTGTATTTTGAATGATAGTATTTAGTACTTAGTATTTAGTTTACCATGATAATTTTAAATGACTATTATAGGTATGTAAACGTTATATCAATATGTAATTGATTTATATATTTTTATCTATTTTGGTTTTATTATTATTCTCGTATACATATATGTATGTGAATGTGTGCATATATGGATATATATTTTATCTATAGATGTATATGAGTATCTATATTTGTACATGCGTAAATATTTGTAGTTTCATATTTGTCGATTTAAAAATAAGTACTAACTATAGTTTAAGTTGACAGTGCACACTTAATATCTAGTCATTAAAAGTCTGCCTTAGAACAGGCCTAGGCCTAGTTAGGCGACTGTGTCAAACATTAAAAAAAATGTCGCATCAATTTCTTGCTAACATCTTACTTACAAATATGACATTAATTGTTTACTAGATGTGTTACAAAATAAATAAATAAATAAAATACTATGTAAGATCAAACAAATAGCAAGACAAATCCAGAATATACTAAATATGAACAAAAGAAGTGGGAAAGATAGACACAGAGACGATATATACTATTTACTGCCCTGCTAGAATACTATTTACTGAAATTCCAGATTCTCACCCTCCTACTTTACACACAGTTTACACTGTATAATCGCTGTGTGTATCGGTTGTGTCATCCTAAGAGTTTTTCGGCAGGTAGACACGTTTCCCCCGCTAACCTAACCCCCCCCCCCCCCGCGCCAATTCGTATGATATTTGTATTATATGTATACTATTTACTGTAATCCCAGATTCTCACCCTCCTACTTTACACACAGTTTAAACTGTATAATCGCTGTGTGTATCGGTTGTGTCATCCTAAGAGTTTCCCGGCAGGTAGACACGTTTCCCCCGCTAACCTAACCCCCCCCCCCCCCCCCGCGCCAATTCGTATGATATTTGTATTATATGTATACTATTTACTGAAATCCCAGATTCTCACCCTCCTACTTTAGACACAGTTTACACTATAATCGCTGTGTGTATCGGTTGTGTCACCCTAAGAGTTTCCCGGCAGGTAGACACGTTTCCCCCGCTAACTTAACTTCCCCACCCCCTCCCCCGCGCCAATTCGTATGATATTTGCATTATTTTCCGTGGTATTAAAATGGTATTTTTTCAAAAATGATGTAGTAGTTTCGTAAATATGGTGGACTTTAAAATATTATTACAGTCCCTTGTATCCGAGCTATTCCAACCAACAGACCGATAAGGCATCTGTGTATCGAATTTCAAGTCTCTAACTGCAATATTTTAACATTGAAGTATGAGTACAGCGCCCTCTGGTGGACTGGTTTTAACTACGATCTTTTCAACTCTTGCCACGACCGAATGATGCCTGCATGTCGAATTTCAGCAACATCGGACTAAGCGTTTAGGCGCTATCGTGGAGGAATACACACAGCCACACACACAGCAACAGACACAGACACACATACACACACACACAGACTCACAGAAAGACTTCAAGCTGGAAATAGTCTTAATTGTCTCAGGGGGTGTAAAAATAAATATTTCCGTCTTCATTTCGAATTTTTTTTGAGCGCGTTCACAATACTTTCCCTTGGACCGGGAAAACAAAATAAAATTGACATATGTTTACAGCAGCACTCGTGTCTCATTTAATTCTTAGTGACCTGTCATATTACGGACTTTGAAACACCAAATTCACGGGTTTAATACTCGTGGCAACCCTAAGTCGGTGCACCCTTACAGCCCGTTATCTAGAATAGTGATCGATGATGGCCGGCCCACCCCATCCCCTAGCGTATAGTCTAGCTAGACAATCGTGACACAAACATAGACAACATATAAAAATCCGTTATTGGCAACTCCACGCGAATTGCCAATTTTTTGTTGGTCGGGTTTTTCTTATTTTTCGCTGATTTATCCATTAATATGAGAAATTCATAAGATGTTCAAATACTATTTTGATGCATTTATTATTTTTGTTTCTTTTCAATTCTTTTTTAGATTTTTTTAGATTTAATACTTTATTCATTTATTTGTTTGTACATTTAAACCCCATTGTTATCAATGTTATAAGTAACTCGGAAAAATTGAACACCAAAATGCAGCTAATGCTCAGTGCCCACCTAACTAGGACTTAAATGTCCCGTATCTAGGCGGGTCATAGTAAATAATTGAAATAAGTAAAACAACTTACGTAACAATTAGCCTAATTAAAGTTAAAAAAAACCTTTTTATTTTTATATTCAATGAATGTACTTAATTAAGATTGAATAATATATCAGAATAAATAAATAACATAGGTAATACAATATGGCAAATACACATATACGTAAATACGATTTTAATAAATAATAGATGATATATGGTATAAACATATTTATAATTAATTAAAATATATAAATACAATTTTAAAAGCAGTGTTTAAAAATACATGAAATAACATAAATAAAAATATGATACTATTAATATACTATTAATATGATACTATTAATATATGCATATTAATATATGCTTTGTAACAATAAAATTATTGTACTTACTACCGCAAAATTAACATGTATTTCTAACATATTTCCATTAGCGGAGAGGATAGGTAATCATAGCAAAAAAAACATTCGCAAGATTGCATGATCCTACTGACTGTTTGATGACAGTTTCAGAAACCGTCTGGTGACAGTTTCGGAAAATGTTGTCATAATCTGATTTTTAATTCGAAAATATTTCGCCTTGCACTCATGATTCTCTGGTCAGACTATACCTCCTATTTCCCCCTTCATCTTCATATTCTACGCCCGTTACGGCCGGCCATTCGGACTCTCGCTGGTCGGTTTCAAAACTTAGATTTGGCGCGAATCTCTCGAGTACAAAAAAAAATCGAACTAACGCACTATGACCCAAATCGCGCAATTTCGTCGATAACTTCTTGGTTTATTGGGATAAATAACTGAAATTTTGCATATATACACTTTAATATATTGTCTCTTCAGTGTATAGTAATTTATAAGAATATGATATAATTTCAATAAATATCAAAGCTAATATTGGAAATACATCGTTTCTACATAAAATGGTTCATACTGGGTTGGACAGTCCATACCTCCTGAGTAGGGTGAGCATACGAGCGCCTTCCCGACTCGCGCGCGCTCACTTAACTTTTTACGTACCAAGGTTCAACACTAACTATGGTTCCAATTCGTTATTGCCGCGCGTTTTGCATGCATACAATGTAAGCTTTAACGATATTGACCTATTTAACCATCAAAATCGTCGATCCTTTGTTAAGGAGGTACGTGAAAAGCTGATCGGATTGAATTAGCATGCACATACAAGCACTCACAAGCACATTCGCGCTACAGATACACACACATACTTACACGCACACACACATACAAACACACACACACACACACACACACACACACACACACACGCTCTCCATCACACAAACACACACCAACACCCATACACTCGCACATAGCGACTTTAACTGTTAGATTCAAACTCTTTTTGGTTTTCTTTGTATTGTATTGTTTAGCATATTTTGTAATCCTTATATAGCAAATAATTTAAAACATCATTGGCTTTACTACTGTTATATATTATGCGTATATGTTATTTTTTATGCTGTATGTTTTTAACAAAAATAAAATAAAATAAAATAAAAAATATTCGAAACTGATTTTAACATTCGTTGTTACTAAATATCCTAGCTAAGAATATATGTAACTTTTAGATTCTGTGTTACCAAAAACCTACCCTATTCGTCGGGACACTGTTTATTTATTTATTTATTTCATTTCATAAACAAATCAGACCAATCCGTTGAGATGTAATTTAAACATATACATTTATAGGAAGAAACATTAACATTATTATAAGTACATACATGATACGTATTAAATAACAATTAAATATATACGAGGAGAGGCATAAGGAATTAAAAAAAAAACAGATTGAATGAAGTATAAAAACAGTCGATCTCATTTCGACATAAACAAGTAGAGCAATGTCCACACCTTGCAGAGATTTGGGCTTGCTGTAAAAATATCGAGGTGTGACGCTGTCGAACATAGCGCATTTCTGTGCGGCAAGGCACGCGTAAGCAGACAACCAACTTAGGTCGGTTCGCGAGGATGCCTCCGCCAATAGAGAATGTGACCGAGCTCGATTATAATTATCCGGATCAAAGAGACAAACCTCCGCTAGCATGCTAGGATTATCAACTCTGTCCCGGATCAGAGTTGATAATCCTAGACTGTACTTCTTTATAATATTAATATAGATGTAAAATTAAAATTAATCACTTGATACTTTCATAAAATATATTTTGATACTGCGTTTTGTACTAGAAATGCCGATAGTGCAACGTCGCAACAATATTAACTTTAACGGAATTTATTGCGAAGGTTCGCCTTTCGTGATAAGCGATGCGGCATATCGAAGTATAATATTTATTATTGATACGTCCATTGTTCGATCGGAAATTCAAGGATTCGTGTGCATTCCGACAGCAACTGACAGCAGTACAGTTATCAAAAGCTCACGTGTCAGGTCTAAAATTATGGCGGGTCAGTTTACATATACGATCAAAATTGCTCGTCAAGCAGTTACGTGCTTGACAAGCAACGCTTGACGTGGCTTAATGACGCATTAAGGGGCTCTCTAAACGATCAAGCATGCTTGTCAAGCATCGCGTCGCGGGCTAGGAGGGGATCGTAAACCGCAGGAAATATGCAAATATATTTTTTTTATTATTTACCTACCAAACATTCCCAATTTTGTAGTTTATACCAGGGAATCACGTCATTCATCAATTAATTACGTCTAATTAACCTGACTCCCTGGTATAAAACTGCAAAATTAGGCATTTTTATTGAATATTAAAAAAAATATTTTCATATTTCGTGCGGTTCACGATCCCCTCCCCGCCCGCGACGCAATGCTTGACAAGCATGCTTGATCGTCTAGAGAGCCCTTAAGAATTCTTGTCAAGCATTTATCCAATCATTTGCCGGCGCCTACGCGTAACGCGCTGGAAAAAAACGCGAACTTGTCAAGCAGTTTTGACCGTTTAGGGTAGAGGTAACCAATCTTTTTGTCCCGGAGACCACTTGTTGTATTCCGTAGACACTCTGCCTGAATAATATTGAACTGTCCTGAAGTTACTAACTTTAAATGTGTCTTTGACAGCTGGCACAGTACTGATCCCTTGCATAGGGTTTTTGGTAAAGTGAACAGTCGTAAAAACTGAAAAACATGTATAACTTTTAGTTGTTATTTTTTAGGCGTCCACGACCTTGAAGTACCAAGTGTTTGAGAAGGCCGCACATGTAGCACTATCTCGCTTGCTCATTTATATGACGCGTCTTTGCCGGCGCAGCGCCTACGCGTCGTTTACTGGGAGGGGACCGCAAACCGCAGGAAATATGGAAATATATATTTTTTAATATTTACCAAACATACCCAATTTTGTAGTTTTACAACAGGGAGTCATGTTACTTAGACGTAATTTACGTTAAGATACCCCTATACCCAGAAGAGTTGCAATTTTAAACCGGAGTATTTTTACTCTTAAAAATTCTTGTATTCTCAGAAATTGTTCTAAAATCGTGGTAAAATATTTCGTTATTTAGGTAGAACAGACCCCCATTACGTAGAAATACCGAAAAATCGAAAGATTGAAGACCACTGGATCTAATCTTAAAATTCCTTGTATTCTCAGAAAAAGTGGAAAATCGTTACATTTCTTCATTTCGGTAGGACAGACCCCATATCAGTAGAAATACCGAAAGATCAATAGGTTCGAGATTACTGGATGTGAGTTGCTTGATAAGCATTCCTCTAGCTAGACGCCCAATCAAAGCTTGACAAGCATTGCAAAAATATAGATTTTCATCAAGCATTTCGACAGCACGTAGTTTGCTTGTCAAGCCATCAAGCTTAGTTCTAGACGGCTAAAATTGCTTGTCAAGCAGGAAAAATTCACGTGCATGACAAGCAATTTAGACCGTCTAGGGAGCCCTTTAAATTCGTATTGTGACGTTTTGAGTACTTTGCCAGTTCCTAGATCGGCGTAAATCCCCTATTTAAGGCGACGTACTACTTAAAAAATAAACCGTATCTGAGTTTTTAAGCCCCGCCTACTTACCCCCTCCCGTCGCGACGGGGCAGGTGTTTATTATGTTGACTCATCTCGCAGCGATATTCACTCGCTATCGATGTCTGGACTAAACACACTAGGTATACACTATTGCAATGGGATTTATATTTTGGGATTATGCAAGTGTCATGTACCTACGCTGGTGAAGAAGGCTACGCTTTATCATCATCTAAACTTGAACATTATATTACTTTCCCGGCTGCCACTGGTAGGGAAGGTGTTGTGATCGTGCGGAAAAAAATGTTTAGATAACGATAGAGATGTCCATTTTGAGGTCCACCAAGATGATTAAGACCATTTTCAGAGAAATGTATGTCTGTTTGCCTGTATGTAATCTCTCACGATAACTGCCGAGCCGTTGAACCGATTGAGTTGAAATTTGGAACATAGGGATAGTATCACCCTGGAATGCGCCCATTAGATTTTGGCTGTCAACTGTTAAACCAAACTATCACTGTCAAAAATTGACAGAAGCCATATCTTACAGAATTTCATTTGCGATATGAAATCCCCTGAAAAACTGTATTAAGAAGAGTCACCTGTCACTAATTAATTTTCGACATTTTAAAATTATTTTAAATGGTAATAGATGACAATTGGAGAAATGCCGTTAACTGTTTTGGATACAGTTTTCCAAGGGCTTTTAAATGACATAAATCGCAATTCATGTTCCGTGAGATACAGCTTTAGTATTTTTTTGATAGTTGTAGTGACAGTTTTTGATAGTATTTTTTGGCAGAAAAAACATTTAGAATCGAATTAAAAAACAACATTGTGTATCGAACTATTTATTCGCGGTATAATAGTTTTTTGAGGAGGACATAACGACACCCATCGCCTTGTACATTATCATTAAAAAATTATTTAATTAAAAAGTAATATAATTTATTTTTAGATACTGTAAGCACATCATTGTAAACTTTAAAGAAATACACATCATTAAAAATAAATAATTATTAATTAAAATATAAAATCATTAAGACAAAAAATCATGAAGACATTTCTGGTTGGCAAAGTAGTCTGTTATTTCTGAGTAGATACATACATATTAAATGTAAAGAGACGAATAAATACATTTAAAATTGCGCAGTACATTTGAGACTTCCTTTTTGTAGCCTTGACAGTGTCGCTTTGTAGTGGTGCGCCGACTTTGGTAATTAAAATTCATCAAATGATAATACATTTTCAAAAGCCTGTTCATCATTATTAATTAGATCTGTACTCAGCACAGATTTGGAATATCGTGTACTTTTCGGTGGCTCTATATTGCTTGTGCTTTGCTTTGGAGTGTTATTGGCAAGTACATTCTCTGTGAGTTCTTTGCTCACTTTGTGATGGAATCACTGAAAACTAACTACCGCTTAAGCGTTGGACAAGGGAGAGGAACCGATTTCTTTCGTTTTATCGTGTCGTTTCTTTTATTTGCTTCTTTCAAAGTGTATTCAGGCTCCCTTAAATCCATATTCCTTCATACTCCTGGATCGATAATTTCAGGTAATACACAGTCCATATAAAAACAAACAAGTTTTTTCCATGACATTTGTCCAAATCAAATCATTCGTCTGTATATATTCGGTTTTGAGGAGATCGTTTTTACCAGACCAAAATGTAAATAGGCACACTTCCTTTCCAGTTATATGTATCGTTCCAGTTACAGTTTCTTTCCAGCACACTTTCTTTAAAGTTATCCACAATACCACAGATAGTTCATACCTTGTTGAAAACTTACGTTTTTTCGTTCCTCAGCGATTAATTCGCAATTCACGCACGTTTGAGGTATCTCGTGCCAATACCAACTACGGGAAACATTCCATCGCTTATGGGCTGATATGCACGTACGACTCTTGTTTCTCCACCATCGACATTTTCAACCTCAACCAACCGACGTTCGTTAAAGAATTATTCAAATCAATTGCACCTAACGAGCTTGTTAATACCTATAGTAATTAGTTATATACTTTCTATACAACAAAATAAAATTCGAAATTTAAATTCTAAGTGTCAACATATTTTAAAATTTTCTCCCCTCTAAATAATAATTAAATAATAAATTTTAGTTATTATAGTGCAATTCTATAGTCTGGATTAACTCGCGGTTAACACGGGACGCGTCCCGAAGGATCTGATCGGTCTGAGCTGTTCACTTTAAATATTCGACCAGCGTGTCTATGGAAAAGTCGACCATCGAAAACAAGCGAGCTGTAGTTACTGGCTGAAGGCAGATCGACTTTGCTGAAGATACATCGGAGGACTTACTGAAGGTGGTGGTGGATTTGATTGACCAGCCACCTTTCGAAGACTATATGCAAAGACTCTCAGAAGGAGGTTACCGCAAGGTATAAGGACGATCAATTGTGCGCTGGCAGCTTAGAAGGATTACGAGACTCTTGTGGAGGCGATAGTGGTGGACCTCTGCAAGTGGCGATAGCTGACAACCAATGCCTTTTCAACATAATCACCGTTACCAGTATTGGAAAGAGCCCTTGCGGAAGTGCCAAGGGACCTGGCATATACAATGCCGTGAAGAGTCATGTGAAATAAATGGCGTTTTAGGAGTATGTCTACCGGCGAAAAATTGTCCAAAAACTGAGGGGGATTTGCCAAAAGGGAAACTATCACAATTTTGTATAATGTCGGAACAAGAGACTGTATGCTGTATTCAACACAGCCCCATGAGCAACAACACGAGATCATCAGAAAACCAGGATAAATCCAATAATGCATCTTCTATATCACCGCCTACTACAACAACTACCAATAAGTCACCGGTCATCTCTACAATAGCTCCAGAAAAAACTCAAACATCACCACAAGCCATAACTACCAATTTCATAAATGACAGTGTGAAAAACGAACTAAATCCGAAAAAATAGCTCTGCAATATTGAGTAAAAATTTAACAATGGCAGTCATTGCTGCGTTAGCGATTAATTGATTTATTTTATTTTATCTGCATCCAAACTTTTCTCTGGTCGTAACGGTCTCCGTTCCATCGGGTTCAGAAGAGGGAGGAAGAGAGAGTGCACCCGTGGTCGCGCGCCCACCTGTGCACTATAATATAGCCTGCGCACTTGACTGCTTCCGAACAGTGGACTCTGAGAAGACTAAAGAAGTCACTAGAATCTACAATGCAGTCGCTGTGGCCGAACACGGCTAGAAGGATATATATACAACATATCAGTAGCTACCACAAATATTTATAAACATCTATAAATATTTATTATATATCTATAAATACCTATAAACATCAATAAATATCTGTATTTATATATCCACTATACGACCTATCTATATCTTTATTTATATCTATATACATATACACATACCATCGTCTAACTCCTTCTTCCTAATCACTTCCAATTCCCTACCTCTCCCATCGGTTTTCTATATATTTTTTATATTTAATATGAACTTTGTTTATTTTATAATTAATTTTTAAGTGTAATATGCTGAAATCCAAATGTGTAATAAACGATTATAGGCGTAATGTTTTTCTTTTTTTTCTACATTTATGCACACGTATGTATATTGTATGCGCTGTATTTTTCCAGAAATAAAATAAAAAATAAATAAATAAAAAGAAATTATATATGGACCTGTCCTTGAACTTGAACGTACCAGTGATGTTTGATGCTGATTTCAAGTTTTCCATCTTTCTGTTTCCAAAATGTCACTTTTCTTTTTCTTGTCGCTTCCGTTAACCAGATTCTATGCGCTGTAATGGGAAATTTGACTTCAAAAATATAATCATCAGATATTCCATCTGGAGAAGCTCCCAAAAATGGAAATTTAGGGTCAATGAATAATCCACATTGCTGAATTTCCACTTTTTCTAGACATATTTTTCATTCTAGTGCAGTTGTTTCATTTTCTTTTCCATGGCAAATTGATGCTACGTTGCTCAAATCCCATTTTCAGTCATGGATTTAACTAAATTGGCGCATTTTGTGTGTTGTTAACTATTGACAATTTTGCCAAAGTTAGACGCAGTTACCATTTTTCTTCGTAATTCCAACCACTCGCTGCTTTCACCTTGAATAACCGTAAGTTTTTCAATTCGCAATCGATCATTTTTCTATTTTCCAATTCTTGAAATAACAGAGCTTTGCTTTTTTCGAATATTTCTGATGGAACATCGGGTTGGTTGCAATGTTCTCCATAATGCGAATTATTGTTTTTTTTTTCAAAAAAACTTTCTGCTTTTATTTCTTTTATAAAGAATGGATTTACTTAAATGCCTCTGTCTTATTTATTCCACTTTTGATATCCTGCCAGAGGGACTTTTGCCTATATATTTTTTATGTAATCTTGAGAGTGGCTGTTTTGTATTAAATGATATAACTGCCGCATTACATCGCGCTTGGTAAGACTGCTTTTGGATGTAATTTGTCCTCTTACCACCAATAAATTTTGCAATGATGCCGTTAAACCTTTCGAGAACATTACTATCTACATCATGAATTAGGCTTCTTGCATGTATTGCTACCTACGTTTTAAGTTATGTAACGTATTCTTTCCCAAATAATGTCACCCATCAAACAACTCATTGCATCCAGTGTTTCATTTTCCGACAAACAATTTTAAAAACTTCTACATTTATCATGGTTTCCAAATGCATCTATCGGGGCGTTCAAAATGTCATTATACAGGCAATCAATTTTCTCATCAATTGAAAAGTTTTGACATTTATTATAAGCTACTGCTGATGTAATATTTCTTCGCATTTTTAGTTTTTTTTTTCACAGACATTACAAGTTGAATAAAAGCTTTTAAAAAGTAGATACCTACGTTTTGTTTTTTAAATTACAATTCTGCCTATCTGACGGTTTTCTATATTAGAACGGTCAGAATCGTAGCCTAATAGTATATTATATTTATACATGGTGTATAGCTCTGTCGTATGGCTCTAACGCAAATGTATTGGCATTATTTACTGTCCCCTTATATATGACACATTTTGACTCGCGGGAAGCAAGCTGAAGTGGCGCACTTGTTTTAAACTCGCATAAGATCACACCGGTCGTAGGTTCAAAACCTACCGATATGTATATTTTTTTTTTGTTTTTATACATAAAGAAACATTGTTATCAAATAAATGAACACTTTTTATTAAAAAAAAGTAATATTGTAAATTTAAAAAAAATTTAAATAAATATTAAATATTATTTTACTTATTATTGTTTCTATTTTTCAACATATGATTTATCATGTTTTTAAACCTCTTTCATTTACACGGTGAAATAGCCATCTAAAACCGATATTTTTTTACTTCACATCTCCGATCCATCGAAATGTCAATTTGGTAATAATAAGTCATGAAACAGAGCGTCGCGAACGCAACCGCATATGTCGGCCTTCGAAGCCGAAATGAACCACGTTTCTAAGAGCCAATAACATTTCATTATAAAAGGTTGGCTGTTATGCCATTTGAATCAGTAATTGATCCCCACATAAGAACCATATTGACCCAATGTCGCTTGCGGCATTTTGAATGCCAGCGCGTCGTCGCGAGAAGAGCGCGCTCATCTCATTGTATGACAAAAATAATATAAACGGGCTCTGCAAAATATTATTTTTAAAATATACTGATATTTTATTTGAAAAAAATAATCGTCAGTACTACAAGTTTATTGTACATAGTTTATGTAAAAAAAAAACAAACTTGAAAAAAACACACAGTAATAAGTAATATTTAACAGTGAATATGGATGAAAGTTACACTTTTTATATAATTTTTTTTAACAAGAAAAACTTATTTTTTTAAATTTATGCGAAAGCATTCCTCTTTACAACTATTGTTAAAATGCCGTAGTATTTTTTTTGAGTTTCTTGATCGTGCAGTTTAGTGTGAGGCACGTTTCAAAAAATGCTCTAAAATGAAAATTTCCTGTATAGCTCCCAGATTTAATTATTTTCCTCAATTTTCCAATACTTAAAAAAAAAACTGAAATAGCTATCTACTTAAGAAAGGTACTGTGAGTTACTATAATTTTTTTTTGTTGGCTAACATCATCAGTTATTTCAGTATGACTGTTCAAAAATTGCCAAAAAATGTAATTTTCGAAATTTACCTACATCGTCGCCTTAAGTATGACGTCATCGTGATTGTTTTATATCGTATCGATAGTTTTTGTCTCGCTGGGAGCGCCGCGACGATGGCTGTGATGAGATGAGACACTACTTGCCAGGCGAGTGTCGCTCTTTTGCGCACCGGCCCAAGGTTGTTTTCCACTATTAATAGAATGGATAATTAATTCATAATTAAAAACGTTTAACTGTCATTTCACACAGGTAGCGAACGGTTTTGTGCAGTTTGGGCCATAAGATCGAATGCGTTCTCGGGTTGGCCCAACTCTTGATTCACCTCCTATTCAGTAGCCTCCTCGTGTGAGGGATTACCCCGGCAGGGACTCTCGCGTCTCAGGCCTCACGGCTGGTGGATAGGTTTCCCCTGGGAGACTGACCTCCGGTGCTACTGGACGATTTGCGCACCGTGCGGCGTCAGCCAATCGGTTGTGCACGCTAAAATTACTAAAGGAGTGTGGAAGACAAGGAGACTATGGAAATATACTGTCTCCTACGTAGCTGGGGTGGATATTAGCCTAACACCCGTTTCTCGCTCGCTCACCCCCACGAAACACAAAACGATCATTATCATTAAAACTTCCTGGTGTGACGGGTTCGCCCGTTGAGATCGACATCTCCAAATTTCAATTCAGACACTCGAGACTGCATGAATGTATTGGACGATTATTGTTCAAATGCTACACTGAGAAAAATAATGTTACATGTCGTAATGGTGAAACGTTAATTGATAGACTAATTGTGCTGCACTCGTAAATCGCCCTAATAATATATTACGCTATTTTATTTATTTAAATTATAGCCAATTTTAACATTATACATGATTATATTTCTAAAGCCCTTATAGGAAGAATTAAATAGGGCAAATTGAGAAATGTGTTTACATAATAAAGTTAACATAATAATAAATGTTGTCGCTCTACAGGATGTGATTTTAATTAGTGACACGTTGTAGTGTGTGAATCAGTACGAGCAAGTAGGCAACTTTTAATTTAAAAAAAAATGTCAACAAAGTTTTTTTTGTTGTCATTTTTGTAAATTATATAGGTATATATTGAAAAAAGTTTGAGAAGCGTTGAGTGCGCTGCGCCATCTAGCAGTAGGTAAAATATCGCGAATAAACAATATTCGCGAGATTTTACCTAGGTACCAAAATATATCTTTTTCCAAAAAATTGTTTTTTAATAAAAGTTGCCTGTTTGCTCATATTGATTCACCCACTATAAGTATGTCACTAATAAAAAACTCACCTTGTATGTCATGAATTGGACCCATTTTTTCTCAGCGCCTCTGGAAAACCTCCTGTGAAAAGCGACACTTGCTTCTGATTCATGCGCACACATACCTTGGCACGCGACCTAAACAGCGTTATTATCATAAACAGGTTATTTTTGTTTTAGATATTTACTTGGCCAAAAATAACTCAACTTATTTTTGCGACTGTTTCGTTACAAAGAACACGTGACCAAACAAGCCTCTTATAATCACAGTTTGACTATTTTGGGCGAAAATGAAGTAAATATTGTAAAACTATATTATGTACGCATATACTTATACCTAAAGTTTTATTTACAATAAAACCAGCACAAGATTACGGGAACATCGCGAATTTACACTTTTATACAGCGTGTGGCCAAAATTAAATTCGATTCAAATTAAATAAGTTTGAATTCAACGTGCAAAACATTCGATATTCAATTCATTAAATATTCGTATACATTCAACTAAATTTATTCAATACGTTGCGTACATAATCATTTTTTTTCGGCAAATTCTATGAGCTCAACTGGAAATAACCGACACAGAAAAACCAAATGGTAACTTTTTCGTACCTATTATCACTGTTAAGGTACAAACCATTTATTTTAAGACCGTTGCAACTCATAAAACAAAAATAATAGAGTAAGAAAACAAACAGAGAGATAGGTAAGGTAACAAAAAAAAATCGTATTGTTTTCGTATACCTATATGTGTAGCTATTTCCAGACTGAAGTATGTCTGTGAGTCTGTGTGTATTCCGCCACAATAGCGCCTAAACGCTTCATCCGATTGAGCTGAAATTTGGCATGTGAGCATCATTTGGTAATGGTAAGAGTTGAAAAGATTGCGGTTGAAATCGAGGAGCTAATGGGCCCTTGCTGAGTTGGCCACGAAGACCCATTTGTTCAGGGTCGGTCACACTCACGGGTCAACACCCATGCGGCGGCCACCACGCATGAAGTGCGAGCCAGGGTAAGACTCTGGCATTTGGGCTAGTTTCCCCCAGGAGTCAACCTTCTGGCGCTCCTGGACGGTCTGCGCACCGTGCGGCGTAAGCCAATCGATTGTGCATTCTGACTAACAGTTGGAGGAGCCAGTAACAGTACTGTCTCCTATAGATCAGGGCTAGTCGTCGACCTTACGGCGACTGCTCTTGAAACGACCATCGGCTACCCGATTCTGGGTGAAAGCCGGACGAAGGATGCCGTGGTCCGCGATAGATTCGGTTGACACCGTTTCACCGCTACGTAAGGGAGAGGACCGCGCAAGCGACCTCGAACTGTCGGAGACCGGAGTAATCTGGTCGCAATTGGAAGGGCGCAAGTGTCAGCCCGCTGGGTAACATACCTGGCTATCTCTTACGGGCATGTGGCTGAGCTTGACGGTGGACTGTTTTGTCCTAAGTCTTCTGCGCTCACCTCATGGGAGACAGAACGATCATATTTCGTTAAAACTTCCTGAGATGACAGGTTCGCCCGTTGTAGTTGACAGCTCTAGTTGTGGTTGAAATCGGTCCACTTTTTTAAATTTGTTATAATTGTATTTTCTTCGCTTAAATTTGCGGGCAGCTAGTGCCACCTGTTAACGCATACCTATGTCACTGCGCACTACTACCTGTCAACCGCGGTTGCATTTCGTGTCTTTGCTTAGGCTCCGACGTGCGCTTTCGAAGCTTTTTCACTGGATTTTCGATAGGTGGCGTTACGCTACTACGCAAATGTTTCGATTTTGCTCGGAATAAATAAATATTCTATTTATGGCTATAAATTCCAATGTTGTTTACTACGATAACGCATCTTCCAACATTCCTATGACAGTTTTGTTTGACTTGTTTGACTATTTTAAATTGTATTGTTTTTTTGTTTTTTTCTGATTTGTTTTTTTTTTAATGTCATTTTAATTTTCCACTTCTAACTTTAATTTAACGGTTCACGGGGTTGCCGGAGGGGGTAGAAACCCGGAGAATCTTCCTCTATGTCTCCGTTCGTTCACCCCTCACGCGCTACCCTTCCGGTACGCGTGAGGTTGTCGTTGCACGACATCCCGGGCAGATGAAACGACCCATGTTGTTAGAACTGCCCGAGTGGTGGGCGGGGTTTCTTCCCCCGCTTGTCACCGCATAAACGTATAATAAAAGATATGCCAAAATCACATTGTGATTTTTTTGTTGGAATATCTTATATATGAGGCCACCGGAACCAGAGTGGCCCAAGTGACATGTTGGTGATTGTGATTTAATTTAATGTAAAAGTTCATACAAAAAAAACATTATTTATATATCCAGAGTGGCCCAAAATTGATTTTTTTCAAGAAATCACAGATGGCGCTACATAAATACTTTTGTCCTTGTAATTTTAAATGCAGTATTGTTAGACCATAGTGGCCTATGTTACCCATATCCACAAAAATGATTTTTGCATGTGGGCCAATCTCGTTCTGGTGGCCTCATATAAGCCAAGCTAATACTATTTAAATTTCACCATACATGTTAATCAATATTAAAGCTATCTGTTGGCGCTTGGCCCAACCACGCCCTTAGTGAAGAAACAAACTGCGCCATCCGAGGCGGTTGCAACGAAACCTAACCGGGTTCGTCCGCCGACCGCCGTGCTCATCGATTTTTATTTATGAAATTAATATTCAGATGAGATCAGTCTTTGGTTACTTACCGGAAAAGTCTTGTGTCGACACAACCGATTTCTTTAATGTTATTGCTAGACATTTGCTATACTTGGCACCGTCGTTGTTCAATAAAACTAAGGATATACCTGGCATTATTACTCAAGGTATAAATATAAACAAAACAAGACTAACCCACTGGTTGATCACCCAGGGAAGGAAAGAAACTGAAAACCTAATTTGTTTTATTCCTAGTTAACTTACCATTCCTAACACATTATTATTCACCTACCATATATTTATGATTGGCATGCTTTTTGTTATTTATATTATTATTATCACATACCTTTTAAGATTATTTGAAATTTTATTTTTTACATTTTTTTTGTTTACTTGATTTTATTTTTCACGGCATTTTTTTATTTAGCATTAGGCAGTACTTAATTATACGAATCTGAGCCTACCTTAGTGCGGACGTCTCGTGCGATCCAGTTAGGTTAGGTTGAATTTATCTGTAACTGTTATTATGATTTTTGTAAAATAACGAATTTGAATTTAAAATATGAATTTAAATTTACAAATTTGTACACACTTCATTTTCTTAGATAACTCAAAGAAAACTAATTTGTTTTTAACACGCTTTTATTAGGTCGACCTATATGTAACTATGTAATGGAATCTAAGGTAGGTAACTAATTTAACCATCCTCCAAGAATCGTAGCGTCATGAAAATTGGCAGCTGTATGTAGTTCTGATAACAATACAATAATATGGTGCTGTCGAACTGATCTGATGATGGAGTCGGAAGATATGAACTAGAACTTTATGATGGAACATCGTATCATAGCTGTGATTGGACTTGTTAGAAAAGTCTTGGAATGAAGTTTGACCACGATTAGGTTTCAAGGTCTGATGATGAAGCCGGAAGATAGCCACTGGCATTCCATGATGGAATATCGTATCATAGCCGTGTTTGGACTTGTTAGAAAGGTCTTGTAATGAACTTTGACCACGATTAAGTTTCAAGGTCTGATGATGAAGCCGGAAGACAGGAACTGGCATTCCATGATGGAATATCGTATCATAGTCGTGGTTGCACTTGCGAGAAAGGTCACGTAATGGACTTTGAACACGATCAGGTTTCAAGGTTATAACAAACCTACTATATATTGACTTGTAAATATTGAGTGTAAATAGTGTAAATATTGACATAGGTGCCTGTATAAAATGTATATAGACCTGTACATGGAGAGTGTAAATAGAATAATATTGATATATCTATATACGATATTGACGTGCAAATAGGGTAGTAGGTTGTTAAAGATCCCACCCAAACCAAGGTGAGAAACGTGCCGAGGACTGAATGGCATGAGGGTGGTTAATAATATTATGTCGCTAGCGTCACCTCAGGGAACCGGGCGAAACCCTGTTGTATTTTTTTTGGTTTTTACGTGCATTTATAAAAGCGTGTTTTTAGTGTTTTTTTAAACTATTAATTTATTAATTTAACTAAATTACTACATTACGAAGTGAAGAGTAAAGCAATTTAACACAAGAGATACAGCTGTGCTTACGCCGTCTAGGCTTTATTTTTGTCCAGCAATGTAAAAAAAACTGAAAGAGGTATCATAATAGTCGAATTGTCCCGACATCGCTGACTGCGCATGCATGCATAATAAAGTGCGAACGGGTTTACCGTGTTTTGTGAAGGTTGTATATCGTCTCCATGGCAAGTAAGGAGGGGCCACTTAAAATATTGATCAAACATTCACTTTCGATCTGATTAAAAACTAAATTTAGACTACATGTAAGCGATTGCGCAATCTAATAACACAAAACGAAACAAGGTAGCAAACAATTTACAGGCGTTTATAAGCGTCGTTGCACGCAACTGTGATCATACATAACCCTTACCATAGTAAAATAAGAACAGTATAATATCTCCATAGTACGCACCGATTTCGCACTCATACAAGCACCCGTTGTCCGTACGCTAACACTACATAGATTCTCGGGCGCCTCGGTGCTAGCCAGTCAGGGCTAAGTATACAAAATTGGAATGTTTTCTGTACAGGCTGTAATGCAACCTATCAGAAATTACATTTACGAGTATTTACATTTACGTTACGAAATTACATTTACGAGGTAACGTTTATTGTTCATTTGCGTAGGTAAGTATGTAGCTAGGTAAGTGGGTGCATAGGTATCTAAGTGCGTAGGTAGGTAGGTAGATGCGTTTTTGTTAAGTACCTACTTTAACTTACTAAAATGTAGGTAATTTGAACACATGCAACAAGTGATGAATGCTGTCACACAAAGTCAGCACTAACTCATATATTCTGTTACACAAAAATACATAAACGTACATAATAATTATAAAGAATTGCATTTTTGCTTTAATGGGATCACAACTTGTCTATTGTGGCAACCCTGGTGGTTCGACGAAGCGTAGGTACTTATTTCGAAAACGGGCTCGAGATGTTCTACTGATGTTATTTTACTATGCCCTTACTCTCATCGCGCAGGCAGCATTTTGATGATATCGAAATCAACGCGCTGCAACGGTCATTATATTGCAGTTCAGCACGTAACAATGGCGTTACGTCAGACATAGTAACTGCCAAGTGATGCAACGACAGGATTTACTCTAATCAATTCCGCAAACAATTTATTGCACGTGCGGTTTTAATTAGTTTTACCGGACATTTTCATACTATTATTGATCTAACTCTTTCAAACTAGATATATCGCACCTCCGATCACGTAGTTATAACTTTAAAAAATTATGTTGTTACTTTATAAAAAATGTCGCCATTTCTCATTTTACACTCCCAAAAAGAGTTAAAACTGTTAGTTCACTAATTCGTCAAATAGCATTAGTGACTTAACAGTTACGAATCTTTTTGGCAGTGTAAATTGAGAAAAGGCGATATTTTTTATAAAGAATTGATTTTTTTCAAGTTATAACTCTATTTGATCGGAGGTGCGATATGTACGACTTTTTACTTTACCGGCCTATCAACCGACTATGAGTCCGCACCGACTATGAGGTGCGCACTCCCTCCCCCCCCCCCCCCCTCTCCGAGACGTTTAAGACCATATTATACAGACTGAAGTCTGTATGCTGTGTGCGTGCGTGCGTGTGTGTGTTCCTCCGCGATAGCGCCCAAACGCTTCAATCGATCGAGCTGAAATTTGGCATGCAAGCATAGAATAGAATAGAATAACTTTATTGTGCTATAAAAACATGATGAATATTACATTGGTTTTATAAAAAAGACAATTTATGCACAAATGGCGGACTTATCGCTATAGCGATATCTTACAGTCAATTATTTCATCATTCAACCAGGCATTAGTCAACAGGGCATCATTCGGTCATGGCAAGAGTTGAAAAGATTGTGGTTGAAATCGGTCTACCAGAGTCCAATATTTCAATTTCGAAATATTAGATTTAAAAACTTGAAATTCTGTACACTGATGCCTTGTTGGACCGAAATCACATTGTGGACTTTTGGTTGGAATATCGCTTATACAAGCGGCATAGAAAATGTTTAAATTATAAGACAATACCACATCTTTTTTGAAAAATAGCATTTTAATACGACGGAAAATACTACAAATATACTACGAATTGGCGCGCGAGGGGAGGTTGGGTTGGCGCGGGATGGGGGGGGGGGGGGGAGGGTTGTCTACTTGCTGGGAACGTATTGTGGTGACAAAACCGATTTTTTTAATAATATGCACAGCTTTTACCAACCACCCTAAGCATCACTTCGCGTAACCAAAATAAAACGTATAATTACAGAAAGGTTACCAGGAAATAACGATCAATTACTATTGCCACCTTGTAGCTTATTCACAAACGAATCGAAGCATGAATTGATGTTCTAAATAAAGACCATGGCCTGCCCTTAAATGAAGAGAGAAGAAAACGCATGACGGAAAAGAACGATCAAGGTCCACGCGGTGACGGCGGACCTTGATGGTTCTTTCCCGTCAGGTCCAGAGGTGGGGTACCTCGACAACCCACAAGAGATGGGGTACCTCGATGATCCAACGCGTCATCGGCGAGATACAGCCACATCTTTGTCAAAAAGTCATTGAACATTTCATGAAACGAGCAATGGTCTGTCATCTGCATTGGTTTTACTGTTATGTTGATTAGTAATAATTGAATAAACAAAAATAAATAAAAATAAATAAAATAAATCAGAGCCGCGGAGGCCATTTGCCGGATATTTTATTCCATACTTAATCGACACCTTTTTTTTCTTTATCTATATTTATTTATTACCTATCATTTAGCGGAATTATTTGAAAGTTTTTTTTTATTTTATTCATTTTTATTTATTTAAAGAAGTGCGCATTTTTAAACTACAGTAGATTATACTATATAATTTTATCATTAAAGGCTCCGTTGTAAATAGTAGCTAAATAGAGAGTACCGCAGACAAGCCCTTCTTTAGATCAACGCCGCCTAACTAGGCCTAGGACCGTACTAAGGCAAGCGTACCAAGAAAATAGTGGCTTGTGCATACTTCCAACTACATAAGTTATAAGAAAAAATAGTATCTAATAATATTAGTAATTAACTTAAGGCAATAAACAAAGTATGTACAAATTAATCATTAATCTAAAAACTAGGTCATTGATATGTCAATGCGTCTGTCAGTCTGCAAATAATATTTTTAAAATACCTATCATAAAACACATAATAAAATAAATAGTACAGGAATTTCAATAACACGAAAAAGGTAAATAATAAATAGTAATTGCAATGAATAGTGAAATAATCAAATTAAAATAATTATGGATAGAAAAAAGAATTATAATAAACAGTCAGAAGACCAAGAAAAATACTAATTATACCCGCGCGAGAAGTGCCTTTTGCTTGTCACTGGGCCTTAAGGATCAACGTTGCATCGAGTGGAAATTAAGGAAAATACGGGAAGTGAACTTTGAGCGTTCTCTCGCAAATTGGTATCCGGTGACGCTGAGCAGCAGCAGAAGCACAGTGAACGTCTGATATAGTCCAAAGGTTAATGTAGTTTTGCTTTAATGAGTTTTTCAAGTGTTAAGGGATTCCTAGAGGGTTGAAATTGCTTCTAAAGCACGTGAATTTTCGTGCTTGACGAGCAATTTCGACCGCCTAGAACTAAGCATGATGGCTTGATAAGCAAACTACGTGATGTGGAAACTGCTTGATGAAAATGTCTATTTTTGCAATGCTTGTCAAGCCCTGCTTGACCGTCTAGCTAGGGAACCGTTTAATGCATTGAGTTAGCTATCAATATATGTCTAGGTATCAATATGTCTAGGAGATTGATGTATGAGTAGGGCGCCTCCTGGTGGACCTATTTCAACCACAATCTTTCCAACCCTTGCTATGATCAACTGATGCCTGCATGCCAAATTTCAGCTCAATCGGATGAAGCGTTTGGGGGCTATAGCGGAGGAATACACACACACACAGACACACAGAAGTTCGTTCACAATACTTTCCTTTGCCAGGAAAGTAAAACTGACCACTTTTAGGCTAGGTGTGAGCGAACAAGTTCTACGACCGTACCAAATTCAATGTCGATAGCTTTAAAACTGGCTGAGATAATCGACACAGAAATTCATTCAGATGTAAAGGCAGACAGATGACGGAATCTCACTTCCGTCTGTTCGCTTTGGTTGGTGTAGTAACCTTAAAAGTGTCTCTGTCGTGTGTCCATCTGGCTTGCACTGGACGATCCACTGTGAGGCGACAGCGGCAGCTAGCGTCGCGACTCGCGACGCGCCACCTCTCGCCCGCTCCGGACAAGTATTGATTGCAGCCCCTTCACCGCGCGCCGCGCGAGTCCTACCCGCCTCCTAGAACGGCGCGCCCCGTTTTGGCGGGATAAGTTTTCGCGCGCAATTTTCATTTTTCCCCAAACGCCATCGCGCTTGCCTCGCAATGAAAGATAAGTGCACCATTTACAAAAATACAATCTTGAGGAAAAGGGCGGTTAAAGGTTTTGTATACGTGGATAACGTTTGTGGCGAATGGGGCCGCAAAGATGCTTCGATCGCAGCATTTTCGATCGTGTTAAGATCGCCAGTATGAGATTCTCTAGCAGCTCAGTAAATTATTCGTAAATCGCCTTAGTTTCATTGGCATGGAACCTTGGTATTTATTTTAACGTACCTACGTCTTTGATTTGAGGATCATATTAGTAGAATAGTCAATTGGGGTTTGTCTAAACGATTATTTAAAATTCTTAGACCAGAATACCCCCTTAAACCAGAGCCAAATATTGTACAAGTGGCAGGATGGCAGATGGAATATTATTATGTAATTCTACTATATTTAAAAGATTTTATACAATGAGAGACTTGTGTCAATAAACCGGAACTAAATAGTGGTCTCAGTGGGAAGTTAAACGAGGATGGGAATTTCATACCCAATTTGCTTGTTTGCAAAGTTTGTTGAGCTTATTATCGTAGAAGTGTAACATTGCATTTTATATCACCTACGCTGAAATACATGGCTAAAAAAAGTTATAGTGTCGAAATTGCAATCGAAATTGAAATTGATTTTATTCAATAACTACACAATAGGCTCGATTGCGCATCTTTGTGAACTAAAATTAGATATTAGTTATGTGAAGGAGACAGGGCAATACGTTAAAGCGGGCTTTGAAATGAAAGTTCGTCCATTTTCCACATTAACACTATAGGCCACGCAAAATTTCTCGATCCCTTGCTATGCTCAGATCACACGTATTGTATGAACACCAATGCACCGAAACCAAACAGGGATAGAAATCCTTAAAAGGATTAGGATTCTATCCCTTTTTACACGACTGCCCAACAAAAAAAGGAGTGTAATGTGTTCAGGGTTCATTTATGTATGTTTTCCGTTTCTTTATTCCACCGTAACTTCTAAACGCTTGAATGGATTTAGACGTGTGTGGTATTGTTAGAATCGTTGTCATCCCGAGTGTCATATGGTATTTAACTGACTAAATATTAAAAAAAAGTAGTTGTATAAATGTCCAAATGTCAATAAATTAACATAAATATATCGTGTTTAGTGTCAAATGAAATGTCCGATTGAGTATATTCCGATGAGTAGGTACGCTGGAGTACGAGAGAGCTGCATTTGGGCCTTCTCTATCCTGGTCTAGTCTCGCATGCGCGTTTAATTATCTTTGAGTATAATAATTAATTCCGAATCGTGTCCTGCGCATGCGCGACTAAACAAGGAAGAGTGGGCCCATATGCAGCTTTTTCTTTCTATTCTTCTATCAATTTGTCAGGCTGGTCGCGTGATCAATTCTAGTATGTCAATGGTACCTGCACATCTGACGCCCCTTGAAATGTCAGTTTGACAGTTGCAAATGCTCCTGCAAAAATGACGCGTGCATTTGTCGTATGTGAATCTATCGCATGCAAATCTGGCGTCTGCAAATGTGTCTGCTGCAAATCTGCGGGGACTCCTCGGCATGGTCTCTCGTCCGCGTCTCTTCACGTGGCGCGTGTATCCAGTAGCGTCGTTTAGAAAGCATTCTCCCCGAACCGCAGCAGCGATGAACTCCACAATAATCGTCCGGCAAAAACGCTATCGGGGCACGCCAACTTCGCCAGCAAACGGTAATTGCACATACGTGATAGGAGGACGGCACGTATTCGCCGACGGCCGGCGTACTTCGCCTATACTGCACACTCTGTATGTACTCCGCAAATACAGTGCATTGTGCACCATGCCACAGAATAGATACTCGTTTGGTAGGTACAGATACGACAATGATCTAGGCTAGGTCGAAAATATCGCGTACCCTTTCTCAATAAACGTTTACAAGGACCTTCATTCTTTTAGTGGCTAATTCGTCACCGTGCGTTCTGTTATTATTATTTTTTTTTAAATTTTATTACTTATCTTATATAAAACTAAGATTACACAAGAAAAAACAATGACATTTAAAATTAAAATAAAGCGACAAATTGATTCATCCCAATCCCATGCAAGCCGAGGCACGTCACACATCTAACTAGGCCTACGCCTGTTGGTGCGAGCTGACATTTAAAAAATCGGTTGTGTGACTTTCCCGGCAAGCATGCAAACCCCCCCCCCCCCACCCCGAAGTGATTGTGTGAAGTCACTATAATAGCAAAAGTAATATATTCTAGTATTTTGTAGTATTTACGTGGTATTAAAATGGCTATTTTCCAATATGAAGTATTTTTCATTTATTTATGTATTTTTTTATTTAGGTATATATTTTTTGCGTCGCTTGTATAAGAGATATTCCAACCAAAATTCACAATGTGATTTCGGCCCAACAAGGCATCTGTGTACCAAGTTTCGGTTGCAATTGCCTCGGGCGGCGGGGTCGTTTCTCGGCTAATCGCCAACATACGCCGTTAATATTTAATTAAAATAAATGGCGGAATTTAAATACCTATTATTAAAGTATCATGTATATGAGATATTCCAACCAAAATTTCACAATGTGATTTCGGCCTAGTCGGTGTTGACGTGACGGTAGTTAGCGGACCGTAATGTTATTTCATTACGTCGCGACCTTGGTATCTCGCTTCTAACATGACAGCATGTAGTAGTATACGTGCGGTTATATTCGGACACATGAATCCTGTTTAAACTACAGTATACTGTTGTTTCCGTATTAACCGTGCGGAAAATGATGATGCGGAAAATGTTGATACATACACTCAAGGAATGGAGTTTCAATAAAATCCTTTGTAATTTAACAAAATTACTTTTGAAACTTTGTTATTCTGTATAAAACCATAATAACAAAATGGTATTGTAAGAATCAATCCAATATTGTTTTCAGTGAAGGCGTCTGTATGCCAATATTCAAGTCTACAAAGTCAAATATTTCGAGATTGAAGTATGACTAGCGCGCCATCTGGTGGACCGATTTCAACCACAATCTTTTCAACTCCTGCCATGACCAAATGATGCCTGCTTGCCAAATTTCAGCCAATCGGATGAAGCGTTTGGGAGCTATCGCGGAGAAATACAGACAGACAGACCCACAGACATACAGACTTAAGTCTGGAAATGGTCTTAATCGTCTCGGGGGGTGTCAAAATGTATATATCCGTCGTCAAAATGTGTATATTTTTTTTTAGGTAAGCCGATAAAGTAATAGAGAAATTATAAAACCAATCTTAAGACATAGGTACTGCAATTTTGACTTAAGTGATATATGATAGCAACTGCGAGCAATTAATGTGCGTCGATCGATATTAGAATACAGATACGTGTGTCACTTCTGTGTGAGCGCAGCGGTCGCCCACCAGCCATATCCTTATTCTATGAGAATGCTCTATACAGTGTGCACTGACTTTGAGAGGAGATACAATTCACCAAGCGACATAAGAATTACGATTCCGCTGCAGAGGGCGAGCTAGGGTTAAATGGCATATCCTGATCGCATGAGAAATCCTCCTAATTAATCAATCGCCTCTATGCAGAGCGCCAATTAAATCATCGATTAAAGAAAAACGAACAATGGACGGACAGACGAGAGCATCCTGCTAAAAAGTGATTGCAACCTTTATACTTATAGAATTGAATCAAATGTAAGGATAAGCAGTAGGGCGGTGTCGACTATAGCGGGCGAACCCGTCACCCCAGGATGGTATAACGATAAGTGATCATTCTTTCAGCCGTGGGATGAGCGTATAAGACTTAGAGACATGACAATTTACCTTCTAGCTCCTCCAACAAGCCCGTTAGAGGCCAACGCCTTACGGCGACGCACCGGGAAAGGTACACAGCGGGCAGTATTGCCCTCTAACTACCAGTTTTGGTAGGATATCTCCGTCTGGAGTTAACCTTCAGGATACCTCCATACTCCCGACTGGTTACGGGCCCGAAGTCGCTTACGCGGCCTCTACCTGTTGTAAATTACAGTGGTAATTTAATATAAATTTATCGCGGACCTGGGCGTTCTTGTCAGTATTGCCACACGGAAACGAGAGGCCCAAGGTCAAGAGTGGCGTGACTACAGGTCAACATCTACCCCCGCTGCTTAGGAGACAGTATATTTTCATAGTCTCCAGATTCCTTCAGCAATTAGTCAGAGTGCACAACCGATTGGCATCGCCGAACGGTGCGTAAACTGTCCAGTAGCGCCGGGATGCAATACCACCAGGAGAAACCGATCCACCAGCTTGAGAGGTCTGAGACGCGGGAGCCTTCCGCACGAGGAGGCTTCTGAATAGGAGCTGAATCTTGAATTGAGCAGATCCGAGAACAAAATG
This sequence comes from Micropterix aruncella, assembly GCA_944548615.1. Classification (NCBI taxonomy): domain Eukaryota; kingdom Metazoa; phylum Arthropoda; class Insecta; order Lepidoptera; family Micropterigidae; genus Micropterix; species Micropterix aruncella. The sequence goes on from OX155950.1 coordinate 25,833,811, forward strand.
CATTTTGTGGCCCAAGCTGCACGATACCGTTCGCTACAACGGATAAGCAAAGTGAAACACCTGTCAAATAATGCTGAATATGCAAATGTTTGGTGACTTCAGCTGCATTTACTGTCATAAGAAAATCGCTGTTAGCGAAGATTTCCCCGATTTATTATAATTAAATACCTGTTTATAAAGCTTTTTAAAACAAACTACCTTAACCTACTGCCATATAAGGTGTTTATGAATTGTTAAAAAAACTAACAACCTACCGAAATACAGGTGCATGACGCTTCTTTACCCGCCTATATCTCACTTATTTATAGAGATAGAGCAAAGATTTTTACACATTCGGAATAAGTATGTTGAATATAGTGAGGTGACATCTTCAATATAGAATTCGATTAGCTACATAAATACCAATAGTTTTAGTGCATAGGAGAGGGTTGTTTCATAAGACCTAATTGCTATTCAAGTTTTATACTGTAAGATATCACCAGTTCTCCTCGTTCACCGAGGACCAGAATCGCACTATCTTGACAGATGCCTCCCAACATTCCGTCTTCTTGATGAATATAGTGGGGTGACGTTAAAACATCTTCAATATAGAAGAGTTTGCTAAACGGCATAAATACATATTTCCCCTTTTTAACACGCTTTTATTAGGTCGACCTGTATGTAACTAACTAATTCTTCATGATGGAACATCGTATCATAGCTGTGTTTGGACTTGTTAGAAAAGTCTTGGAATGAACTTTGACCACGATTAGGTTTCAAGGTCTGATGATGTGGTTTTTACGTGCATTTATAAAAACGTGTTTTTAGTGTTTTTTTTAAGTATTAATTTATTTTATTTTATTATTAATATTATTATACTCCGCTATCTCGCATTTTTGGATATTTTGACTTTTTTGTAGAAAAGTCTTGGAATGAACTTTGACCACGATTAGGTTTCAAGGTCTGATGATGAAGCCGGAAGATAGGCACTGGCATTCCATGATGGAATATCGTATCATAGCCGTGTATATGTGAATATCGGATCATAGCCCAAAAGCGTGTTTTTGGTGTTTTTTTTTAAACTATTAATTTATTTTAACGATAAGACTTAATTTTGAGCTTTGAAATGTACATTTTAGAGTGTAAGTTTTAGAATACTCTTGTAAGTTTAAAGAAAACATAGAAATGTAAGTTTTAGAATGCTCTTCAAAGGTTTTCTGTAATTTTCTATAATATTGTATTCTGTAATGACGAAAGACGTGATTATGTCGATTGGCAGTCGCCGCTAGGCAAGGCATGTCGTTCGGTCGTCCGCAGGGTCACCGTTCCACGGACCCTCCGTTATGCGGCGCTGAATTGCAGCGCTGCCAGCTACGTATTTATGTGGCGCGGAGTCCGGAGACCACGGCGCGCCGCTCATTACACATATAACGGGTTCAAAATGGCCGCACATCTATTACGCTCCTCCTCTTATTGGCCTTATATTATGGACGGTAATGCCTCCGCCGCCATTTCACATTCGCACTGCACAACTATTCAAGTAGCGATCGGAACGAGTCAAGCGGGATCAAGAAGACGGAATTTTGGGAGGCATCTGTCAAGATAGTGCGATTCTGGTCCTCGGTGAACGGGGAGAGCGGGTGATTATAAAACTTGGACATCAACTAAATCCCATGAAACAACCCTCTCCTATTCACTAAAACTATTAACAATAGCAGCTGTCGCTATCCCGGTATCCCCTGTCGATATCCCATCAAAATGTACGCAGTAACCCAAAATCGTTAAAATTCCCCCGGCATTTTAGATGAAGCGAGAAAAGACAGCGCTTTACGCGCCAGTTATAGAAAAGAAAGAGACAGATGTCTTTTTTCAAGTTGTTAAACTCGAGGAAATCGCGTCGCTCCTAACCTAACGGGACCGTGCAGCTTGGGCCTGATTGCCTGACTGTATTTTTTAAAATAGGCCCAACTCACGGTTCAGCTCCCATCCGGTAGCCTCCTCGAAGAGGGACTAACCTGTACAGTGCCGCTGTGAATTCTGCCTCTGCCTGAAATCTGTAACCTACAGTTGTTGACATTAGGATAGGATGTTCCGATTCGGGGGAAAACCTCGGTCGGAACTGGGCGGTTTGCGTACTATGCTAAGTCAGCCAATAGACGACAATTATTCTACTTTCAATATTGTATTTGATTTTGAGTTTTAATTATCTGAATTAGAACAGGCTTAGGCGTTGTTAGGCGGCATTGTTTATTAAACTATAATAATAGCATGCCTTGCATCAATCTTTTGCTAACACCTCATTATGACAAGTATGACATTAATTCTATGACATTAAATGTCAATGTAATACAGATAAATAAACCAATAAATAAATAGTTTTCTGATAATGGTAGAATACAAAGCTTTTGCTAACACCTCATTGTGACAAGTATGACATTAATTGTATGACATGAAATGCCAATGTAATACAGATAAATAAACAAATAAATAAATAGTTTTCTGATAATGGTAGAATACAAAGCTTTTGCTAAAACCTCATTGTGACAAGTATGACATTAATTGTATGACATGAAATGCCAATGTAATACAGATAAATAAACAAATAAATAAATAGTTTTCTGATAATGGTAGAATACAAAGCTTTTGCTAACATCTCATTATGACAAGTATGACATTAATTGTATGACATTAAATGTCAATGTAATAAAGATAAATAAAGAAATAAATACATAGTTTTCTGATAATGGTAGAATACAAAGCTATTGCTAACATCTCATTATGACAAGTATGGCATTAATTGTATGACATTAAATGTCAATGTAATATAGATAAATAAACAGTTTTCTAATAATGGTAGAATACAAAGGTGTTGGAGTAATTGTAAATCACTCCCCCCCACTCATACGTACATAAACAAAATTTCTGGGAAAGTTAGCACGAGTCGCGTTGAGCAGTTTAGCGAGGTAGAAAATACTCACTCGAATGACCCGCCAGCACATTCTAGAATATTTAAATTTTAAACCGCCTATAATCGCGTAGTCAGATTATCATTTGACTTAAAGTGACACAACGCGATCGCTATCGAGTACGTCATGTATATTTCATACACTTCCTGTTTGAGATTAAAAAACTGTCCCGAAGCCAGTTGCGAGGCAGATGCGAGTCGGTGGTTGCAGCACTCTGGTCTCTCTAAATCTTTTGTCGCTCTCTCGCTTGTCTAGCAGAGTGATTGGTCTAGCTAGAGCAGTGATTCCCAACGTGTGCAATATAAGGCAATATAAACGCAGTGGGCGATTTAACCCTTTAAGGACCATGGGACGTATGTGTCCCATACTTTCAAAATCATTTTATAAATTATCGAATACGCATAATTTATTAATTATATATTTTCCATGTTACGGAGACAACTCAATCTTCATATTAGCAAAACTTAAATCATTGTTTAAAAAGATACCGTATTTTTCATTAATTATCGCAAATGACCAATGAACTCTGGTGATTTTAAATTAATAAATAAAATATTTATGCCGACTTTGATTTTTTCTTTTAGTAAGTATGATTTCTGAGTTAAATAATAAAATAGTCAAATTTTGGAAAAAGTTGTAACTTTGCATCTTTATGGACCCACAGAGACACTTGTGTCCCATCAATTTATGCGAAATCTATTGAATCAATTTTCACAAAACTTGACATACATGTTATTCCTCCAGTTTATATACTCCAAAGCTTATAGTCTTCAAAGGGTTAAGTCGCTTGGATTTTGAGCTACAGTACCGTACGAATTAATTGAAACAAAGAGCACTACATACAAAAAGAGTACTGGTAGTTATAGATTGTTAGTTTTAATATAGAATTTGCCCTCCTTTTCGTTGATAACACCTTTCGCTCTTGTAGGCATATAATTTACCAGGTTTTGACAGCTTCCTTTCAGTTTATCATCGTGAAAGCAGACTTGAATTACTGCACTGATTATATTGGTTTTCGTTGTACAATCCATCTTGGAGAACCGTTTTTTTGCAAATGGCCTAGAGGTTTTCGATCGAGGGAGGTTCCGGGCCATTTAAGTACCGTAGATTGGGGCTACTTTGATAGTTTTAGAAATTCAAAGTGTCATATTTTTGTAACCAGACTTCGTAGGTTATCCAAAAAAATACTTGAATCCCAGTCGCGGCTTAGACTTTACAGTAAGTGTAAAAAACACGATGCTCTGGGATACCACAATTACGAAAAAATAACAAAGAGGAAGTGATTATCAATCTAGCCCCGTGAATCAAAGTAGCCCCAATCTACGGTACCTACAGTTATTTGGTTGAGTGTCAAAATCTGTTTTCTTTTTACGAAGAATGGCATAGGGCGAGATCCTGATGAAAAAATTCCTCGTTGGAAGGATAGGTCTTGTGGAGCTCCCGTATCATATGGTTTGATAAGATGTCAATATATTGGTTAAGTATTTCAAAGTCCAATATTTCCAGAATGATATATGACTAGTGCGCTCCCTGGTGGACCGATTTTAACCACAACTTTCAACTCTTGCCATGACCAAATGATGCCTCTATACCAAATTTCAGCACAATCGGGTTAAGCGTTTGGGCGCTATCGTAGAGGAACACATACACACAGACACACGCACATACAAACCGACAGACTTAAATCTGGAAATAGTCTTAATCTTTTCGGAGGGCTCAAAATAGATATTTCCGCCTTGATCTCGATTTTTTTTGTGCGTTCACAATACTTTCCCTCCTGGTCAGTTGGTTAGTCGGGAATGTAAAATAAACTTAAATAAACTTGTAAAATAACATTTCGCAGCAGACTGTTTGGCAAATAATTAATATTTCATTGCGGATATTTCGGAATTTTATAATTATAATTAATATTATCCCGATGGCATGTACTAGACAACTCTTAAATGAATCACTGTGCGACCTGCGGCTGGATTGTCCCATCTGTTAATTATTATTTGTACGGAGACATCTTTGGGTTCGCGGCCTGTGGCGGTTCATACGCTGGCCTACGTAAGCGCTCAAGCTGGTTACACACTATGTTTCAGAATATAATCGCCTGTAGTGTTGCGCGTCGTTGTTGCTACGGAAGCTATAATACCGAATTAAACCGGCCTAAAGCCCGCCATACACGATTTAGTGTACCGTCAAGTTTGCAGCGCGTTTGAAGTGGCGTTCAATTTGCAGTGATAGCCATACACCATCAAGTTTACTGGACACCGCTTTAAGCGCGCTGCAAACTTGACAGTAAACTGGATCGTGTATGGCGGGCTTAAAGCGTGTGCGTGCCGATGGTTTCGACGAACTGAAAAATAATTAATCTCTTTCGAAGTACATTCCAATAAAATTAGTTTGTTTCTAACTCGTTATCGGGAAATAATGGGCGGGTTTATTATAAAACGACAATCTCTTACAGCCCACCATATTATGAAGAGTTTACATATGCGTGTAACAGTAAGTGTGTGTCCTGTTATTGCATTCCAAATTCAATGACGTATTCAAGGGACGACGACGACGACTTTGGGGACGCATCCGTTTTTTTTTTTGAGTAAAAAATAAAGTCGAGAAAAAATTGAGAATCAGGGAGAATCCGCAACTTATGTTAGTGTCAGGCACGTATCCAGGTGGAGAGGGGGGAGGGGGTAGTTAGGATATAACCCCGAAAATCGAGCGTATTTTCGTTTCATTGTACGGGCAAATTAAAATTGGTGGGTGCCGCGTGCGAATGTGTCCCGCCCCCCGAAACTGAAGTCTGGATACGTGGCTGCATGCGATCCATAGATTTGAAATGGAATTTCGTTAATTTTAACCCAATTGAAAGTGGTAACCCAGCCGGAAAGCAAACCAGGAACTTTATAATGTAAGTTCACTATCATGCGACCTAACTACTATGCCACCGAGCCCGTCAATGTGTAGTGTACTTTGCAATCACTGAAACCAACTGTTGAAACGGTGATTTCATTCCGAAGTTAAGGTTGTTAAAATGCGAGACTTAAAACCCGCTGACTACGCAACTTAAGAGTCCGCTAAGGGGTAATTCTTTTTTAAACAAAACGCCAATACGAATTACTCTCGCAATTTAAATCGCAAGATCATGAAAGTTAGCATATCGTTACATCATAGTATCGTACAGGGTGCTGATAGGAGTAGATTTTTGAAAACTGTTTGATACGAAAGTCATTATGATTTTAGGATTTTAATGAAAATCTTATAATTATAATAACGTTCTAATAATTATAATAACGTTATATAATTATAATAACGTTAATAATAATCTTATAATTATAGTAACGTTGTTAGATACGGCGATATTGCCATCCTGATCAGGCATAAGACGTACAAGCTACGTTGGATTTATAGTCAGCACTTCGCCGTTGTAGTTCTGTGTGACGCATATGCATTGATCTGCCGTTGTGGCAGTGGCAGCTATAGTACCATTTTTCACTCTCCCCATTTTTTTACAGCAATCTCATAAAGATTTTTTGCAGTTATTTTAACGTAATGAAACTAATAATACACATGTAACGGAACTACTTTCGAAAGTATGTCAACCAGTGACGGCTCGTCCTAAGGAGCGCTGGTGCGGTGCACTCCCACAAAAATTTAAGCAATTAAATCAATAATTACCCTGTACACTTTTTTTAAAATAATCCATCGCTAGGAACAATAATCCGACCGACTAAGTGGAGCGCCAGCGAATACGCTCCTATGAACCAATGTTCAATACAACAAACAGCACTGAATGTAACGAGTGCGAAAGAGAAAAATCGACAATCTCCTGCACGTGAAACAAAAGATTTTGTATCGAAATTTAGCAGTATTAAGAGCGCCGCTCCAACGGGTGAACAACGCGCATGCGCTCTCGGCTCGCTATCTCGCTCCCACCGGGACGTAGCCAGTGCGACTACGTTCATACTGTTCGAAGTAAACAAAATTAAATGTCAGTCAGTGTCAATAATTGACACGCGCGCGAGGCAATATCGAATTTTGGCACTGTTTGACTGTAAATAATTAGAAAAATAGCTTGTTTGCATGTTATTTGGCGGTAACAATGGAACAATACAGTGTGTCGTACATAAAAACTGTGAAAAGACTTTAGAAGTGCGTCTCGAACTAAAATCAAAGGGGCGACCGCGTCCTGAAATAACGCTAACACAAACGTGTAGTACAAAATCTAAAACTTATACACGTGTTTTCAAACCTGAGCAGTATACCAAAACACCGTGGTTATGTGGGTGTGAAGAAACGAACAAATTGTTTTGTTTTCCATGTCTTGTGTTTGGAGCCGGCGCGGGCGGTGGTGCCGAGACTGTATGGACAGAAACTGGTGTTCAAGATTTAGCGCATCTTTCAATTAAAGTGAAAAAACATTCGCAATCTCGATTTCATATGTTAAATGAAGTGCAATTGGCATCTATCGGGCGACAAGATATTCGAAAGGCGCTCGATTCTGCTTATCGAAAATCTATTCGAGAGTTCAATGAGCGTGTTGATGAAAATCGATATATTTTACGTCGCTTAATAGATTGCGTGGTATTCTGTGGTGCATTCCAAATTGCATTACGGGGACACGATGAATCTACGGAATCTCTGAATCCCGGAATATATAGAGGCTTGGTTGATTTTGTGTCAGAGATCGATTTGGCCATGAAGCAGCACTTATCAAGCAGTTCTGTTTTTAAAGGTACGTCTAAATCAATTCAAAACGATATTTTGGATGCTATTTATGAAGTTTGCAGATGTGAAATACAGATACAAATAAAAAATGCAGATTTTGTTGCAATTCAGGCAGACGAATCAACTGATTGTTCTACTATTCAACAGCTGGTGTTTATTATAAGGTATATACATGATGGTAAAATTTACGAACGATTTTTGAAATTTTTACAACCTAAGGGTTATACATCAGAAGTAATAGCGGCTGAAATCATGAAAGAGCTCGATTCTTTAAATATTGATAAAAAAAAAAAATGGACAGAGCTACGACGGAGCTGCCGTCATGAGTGGAAGTACAAATGGCGTCCAAAAGATTATTAGAAATATCTACCCATATGCTTATTATGTACATTGTTACGCGCATCAACTCAATTTAATTTTAGAAAAATGTGCATCGATTAACCACACAGTACGAAGCTTCTTTTGCAATTTGCATGCATTTCCATCGTTTTTCACGCGATCGCCGAAAAGATCCGAATTTTTAAAAGAAATCGTCCACAAAAGAATACCTGCCGCTCCACAGACAAGATGGAATTATAATACACGTACAGTAAAAGTTTTATACGATAACTTAGAGCCCCTGAAAGAGTGTATGCAAGCAATAATGGACAGTCGTAACAGTGACCCAAAAACATTTAATCAAGCTCAAATGCTCCTTTCATATTTAAATGAAGACAATTTTTTATATTGGCTAAACTTTTTCGCGACGCTCATGCCCCACTGTGAAATGCTGTTCAAGTGTTTGCAGTCTCGATCCCTTGACTCAATTAAAATTATGAAAGAAGTCACTAAATTTGAAAAGGTCGTCAATGAATTACGTGATGCTGTTCCACCGCCTTCGCCTAAGAAAAAACGTCGGCCTGATAACGTGAATCATTCAGCTATGAATGAATGAAAAGAAGTGTGTGACATATTACGAATGCAGATAAAAGACAGATTTGTTCATACAGACCATTTATTGGCGTCCAAATTGTTTTACACTGACAAATTTTTAGACTACAATAAGAGTTTTCCGGATGATGATTTTAAGAAAGTGGTAAACACGTATGATTTCCTGGAAAAAACTAAACTGAAAAATGAGCTATTAGTCATTTATAGCAGAGAAGATTTTCACAACGCTGACGGCGCCGTTGCTTTACTTCAACATTTTATGGAATTTGCATTAGAATCCGTATTTGCTGAAAGCATGAAACTGCTAAAAATTATTTGTACCATTCCTATGACGTCAGTAGAAAGTGAGCGCTGTTTTTCGACGTTAAATAAAGTCAAAACGTTTTCACGCAATACTATGGCACAAGATCGTCTGAATGCATTGTGTATGATAAGCATAGAAAAACGCTTAATTAATTCCATCTCAGACTTTCACAAGAAAGTGATAGATGTTTTCGCTGGACAAAAAGACCGGCGAATGGATTTTATTTACAAATAAATGTAAGTAATTATATCCTGTTTTTTTTATTGCACACCCATAAAAAATATTCACGAGCCGCCACTGATGTCAACCTTGGTGAAACCATATTTAATGACCTGAAATAAGATCCGCATTTCTCAGCCATAACTGCAATAGTTAACAGGTTAACATATTTAATTAAAAAAGCTGTCAGAAATGTAACACATGACTTAATACTGAAGATCTACAAGACAAACATCAGGCCATTATAAAATATGGTTTCCAAATTTGGAATTCGTATTTCGTCAAGGATATGCAGTTGTTGGGTGCAGAGATGTTTCAACCGAAATCACAAGGGAATTAGGGCATATTCTTGACGATTCGATGCAGATTTTGATGTTGAAACTGCCCACACTACAGAACAGGCGAAAGCGTGGAGACCTGATCGAGACGTCTAAGGTGTTACAAGGACTTCCTTAGCATACTCCATCTTAGTGTCAATACCAATCTTTGTTCGTGGACACTGTCCAAGAAAGCGTTTCAGACAAACACTTGGAAGCATTTTTCCCTCGAATCGAGCTGTGGACGATTGGAATCGCCTAAAGTAGAAAGCGATTGAATCAGTGAATGTGAACTACATAGTTCAAAAAGCGATTGGACAAGCTTCCTGAATCCAGTGATTGACCTTATTCAATGTATAATTTAACATGGGCAATTCATCCTACGCTGCTCGTCTATTGTACTAATAATGATAATAAATTACAGCGTATCGTAAGTGTAAATTATAGTAATAACGTCAGTGGCTTTAATTATAAAATAATGGCAGTCATAGGAGTAAGTAAACTTTTTTTTCTTTATTAATTCAAAATATGTAAGAATTATTTAACCCCTTGAGCGGCAAACGGGACAATTGTCCCATAATTGAAATTACCGTAGAGCGGCAAAGGGGACATCTATCCCAGATCGGCGCCGATGTTTTCCAATTATTTACCCTTGATACCTCACATAAATCATACGGCCTGTGGTATGTGCGAAAAGAGGAGAAGATTCTCTGTCGTTAACTAGTTGGTTCATTATTTTTCGTACAGTCGCCATTTTTTAGTCTATGATTGAACCAAACCAAATCAAAAACTTCAATATTCATGTTGATTTTCAACACCGAATATCTTTTTATTTTTGTATGGGTATAAGTAAAACGAAGTCATAGGTTGAATGAAACATATTATAATTATTATAAAAGTATTCACAATTTCTTGTATAGGGTGATTTATTTCCAGAAAAAAAATAGAAATGTTGGACAAGGCAGTTTTTTACTGTACCACAACTTTGACAGATAATTCTGAATAATGTTTATTGCTTTACAAAACGACGTTACATGTATCTATAGCAAATTTCAACAGGAACATAAAACAGGTCTTATTTATACGATCCGTATAGTAGTTTCGGAGTAATCGTCGTTTTCCTGAAACGCTATATTTTTGTTGTGATGTAATCTTCTTCTTCCTCGCGTTCTCTAAGAGAAACTACAATTCAAACGTCAGCGCTCGACACAATAATAATGCGTCACTCCTAACTATGCAGTGCCTTTTCCAAGGAAGATACCCATTTTATATAATAGCAATATTAAATGTAATTTTATGAAAATCTAAATATTTGTTTGTTTGTTTCTACTCTTTATTGTGAAATTTCACAATGGGCGGGTTTATTATCATATGACAATATCTTACAACCAACCCTACTATGAAGTATTTATATGTATGTGTGCGTGTAACATGTGTGTAAGTGTGTGCCTTGTTATTGCATTTCATCGACAGAGTTGAAAATGCAATTCCGTTAATTTGATCCCAACGGAAAATGGTGACCCAGCCGGGAATTGAACCCGGGACCTTACAATGTAAGATCAGGCGACCTAACCACTACGCCACCGGGCCGTGTATATAATATATAACAATATACAATAATAAAATATAATATACAATAATAAAATTCAAGTATTAGTGCCATCTATAGCATTATTTCACAGAAATAATACGGAGATAGAATGTTATCTATTATTCGATTTTGACAAATAGTATATGTAAATGTTTAAATTATTTTCAAAACTGATTTAAAACATGATATAAATATAAAATTGCAATTTACAGGATACAACAAATATTTTATATCTCGAGTACATGGCTCCGTGTGCAGCGGCCGTTACGCGACACCGAAAGTTTGCATGTGTGCGTGCGTTTGTGTGTCAGGTCAACGCCCCTTCCCTGTGTTAGTGGCCGCGCCTATCCCGTCGCGCAGTATAGGGCGATCTAACACTACCAAGTGAACTCTACCCTGTTTAGGATTACTACTCTAACTACCAAGATGGAACACAACCGAATGTTGAATTCATTGGTTGCATTTGAGCACAAGTTAAAGATACGCATAGTAATATGTATTACTGTTTTTTTATAAGTTTTTTATAAGTCTACTTATTTTATTTACATTTGTTTTTTTTTTTAAGCGATTGTTCATTTTATTAAACGTATCGTGTATTGATTGTAAACTTAAAACGTATCGTATTTGATTCTCTTCACTTTTAATTTAAATTCTTTAAATATTTGTCTGCTTTTAATTTTAGCTTTAATAATTTTTACCTACAGACATTTAAACGTCTGCCTTAAAACAGGCTCAGGCATTGTGATTTTGTTACATAAATAATGTATTTGCATTATTTTTTTGCTAACTATTTATGTTTACGCATTATTTTTTTGCTAAATCAACATTACCAGGAATATTTAATTGTATTATGAGAATTCACCAAACATCTGACTTCTGACGGCACGATGGCAAAGTGGTTAGGTGGCCTGATCTTACATTGTTAGGTTCCGGGTTCGATTCCCAGCTGGGTCATCTTTTTCCGTTGGGATAAAATTAACGAAATTGGATTTTAATTCTGTCGATCGAATGCAATAACAAGACACACTTACACGCTTTACGCACACAAACATATAAACACTACATAGTACGGTTGGTTGTAAGAGATTGTCGTATGATAATAAACCCGCTCTTTGTGAAATTTCACATTAAACAAATTTTTGACTTTCTAGGAATATCAAAGCAACAACGCTCATTAGACGAAGTTCTGTGTTTGTCCAAGAACGAACTCCGATATTCTTATTCTTATGTAACATTGAGGATTAATAAATAATTTTGAATTTTGAATTTGAATTTTTGAATTTGAATTCCTAATTGCGTATGAGCTTATTTACTTGGATAACAAATCCACTCTGATAATTTACATTACAGTGTCGATATTCTGCACCCAAGATTTTAGAAAAACAATTATGTGCATACTGTACGTATGTTTTCCTTAGCGGACTTCAAATTTCGGATACCTATATCCAGCGGGACTCAATCGAAACAAGGACTTCCGACATAAAAGAACGACTCTTTATCAACTATATTATCTACAGATTGCATCAACGTCATTAATGTCATAGGTATTCAAAATTGGAACACTTAAGTATACTCATCGACCATACTCTTTCATGGCAGGCACAACCCAATATCATTATTTAAGCGTTCACAGCCTGCTTCGATTGCAAAAACATCTACCAAACAATGTAAAGCAGAGTTTTACTGCCTCGCAGCAAGTTGCATACCTCGATACAAACGAAGCTATCCTCGAAAAGCTCAAGCGTTTACAAAACGTCTATAAGAATTTTGTATTTAATATACGGAAATACGTTCATGTTTCAACCTTAGAATACAATAGCTGCAGATTTGAAAACTCAGAAATCTATACATCCTATCCTTGTTGCACAGTATGCTCAACAATCCCACCACCACACCGTCTTATGAAAGATAAGGTAACCTATCAGGAAGTCTTTAGCCTCCGAATTCGATCAAGTCAGAATTTATTTATTTATTTATTAGTTTCAAATATTATTCAAGAGCATTACAGACGAATCCAATTCGCCCTTGAATATTAAAGCTAGAGTGTAAGTCTAAGAATAACCTCATTAGCATCTGAAGTCACAAAACTCTGTTGTATTCTTACTATTTTTCTGTGTATACAGCTCTATTATGGACCCAGCTCCCTCCAGAGACATACTATCGCCCTCTATTTTTAAGCTTGTTCCGAAAAACATTTCTTCTCTCAAAAAACGAAGCCCTTGACCCTCCCATTTCTTTTCCTTTGTCCGTGTTATTTTGATTCTTTTTTTTTATTTTACAATTTTATATTATTATAGTAATTAGTTAGCAAAGCATAGTCTTTGAATTACTCGGCAACTCTCTCAACAACACTATGGTTGACTGTGAGAGATTGCAGTAGTGCGATAAGTCTGTTTGATTGATAATTTACCTATGTTTTCATTATTTTTCAAAGATAATATTAAATATCATGAAATTCAATTTTTACAATTTTTATTCTGAATTTATTGTACGTTTAAACTTATTTCTAACGTGGTAATTTATATGATAATTTTAAAGGATCTCTTTTTATTTCTTTTTGACGTAATTTAATGGCCTATTGAATAGTTTTTATATTGATACTTTTTTGTGAATCGTCAGTTAAACGGGATAGGTATAGGCAATAATTAATTTAGCTTGCGGAGTACATATAGGATATTATGGTTTATAACAATTTATGTAACAAATTAGTAATAATTTATGTATTTGTTAGAGTATTATTTATAAACTAATTATTTTAAATAAATAAATTTAAAAAATCGGCTGTCATCCTAAGACTTTCCCGGCAAGTAGACAGCACCCTCCCCCCACCCCCGCCCCGCGCGCCAACCCAATATTAATTTGCAATATTTTCCTTGTTATTAACATAATATTTATTCAAAAATGATATAGTATTTTCTTTAATATGGCGGACGTTACATATTATTTGTGTCGCTTGTGTATACATGATATTCCAATCGAACAAGGCATCTGTGTACCGATTTTCAAGTCTCTAAGACCAAAATTTCAAGATTGAAGTATGACTAGCGCGACCTCTGGTGGACCGATTTCCTCCACCACAATCTTTACAACTCTTGCCACGACCGAATGATGTCTGCATGCCGAATTTCAGCTCAATCGGAAAAAGCGTTTTGTCGCTAACGTGCACTCACACACACACACACACTCACACTCACACACACACACACACACACACACACACACACATACAGACAGACACACATATATACTTTAGCCTGGAAATGGTCTTAATCGCCTTAGGGAGGAGGGGGGGGGGAGTCCAAATGTAGGTATCCGTCTTCCTCCCGATTTTTTTTTAGTGCGTTCACAATACTTTACCTCCTCGTGGTTTGGTAGGCCGGTAAAGTAAAAGTCTGCCATTCTATAAAACTGTATTTTTGTTTTTCTTTATTATTATTATTATCAGCGAATATTAATGTTGAATATGGCGCGGTTTTCATTGTGGTTCTGGTGGCGGCCACTGGGCGGCGTCGCGACGGCCGAATCGGCGTCTCGACACCGCCGCGCGCGAAATCCGCCCGTTCGCTCGTGAAGCGGAAATTGCCAGTCGTAACGTTGTTTCCCGCCCGACAGTTATGGCCGTTGTCTCTGGTTATTCGGCCGCTAATTAGACACTTAAACTACTATTTGGTCCCGCGCGCGTAATCCCGCACTCATTCATATACATATTATGTATAAGAACAGCTGCTTATCAACAGAGAAAATGTATAGCTCTAACAGACCGAACATACTGAATATCTGTGACTGGCGTGTGGTGGACTCTCTTTTTAACATAACCATAGTGCCACTTAAATATACTAATAATGTTTTCACAAATTTCACGATATTTAAGTTGAATCCCTATAAAATTAACCCTCAGTGTACGAGGTGGGGTGTGTACGGGGTGTACACACTCTGTGTACGAGGCGTACACATCCCAGCAGTTGAAAACACGTACTAAATCGTAATAAAAGACTATTAACATGTATAAATAAATATTTGTTTTACTTCCTATTAATAACTGTCCTAGCGAGCCGCCGCGTCGGGCAAAGGATGCCGTGGTCCGCGATAGATTTGTTTTACACCGTTTCACCGCTTCTTAAGGAAAAGGACCGCGCAAGCGACCTCGAACTCGTAACACAACCGATTTCTTTCCCTGTTGTATGTCCACTTTAAAAAATAAAATAATGTTTAGGTACATCTTATCAAAAAACCGTTAGGTGTAAATTTTTCAAGACTAGGTCATTTAATAGTTTTTGTAGCAGGGTTTTTTCATTATTTTTGTTTAACCCTCCGTATTATACTAGGTTACTAAATCTCACATGCCATACTATGTGGGGTTTGACATACCCCGAAAATAAAATGAACAAATTAATGCTTTATGACAGTTATTTTATTAATAGGAAGATTAATAAACTACGTTTATTATAAATAAATAAACAACCTTTTTTGCTTGATTTGTGATTGCGATTATTAGCACGGTTATTTATGATCTCGTTAGTCAAAAAAATACTGTAATATTGTGAGATTTGTGGTCAAAGTACCTAAGGGTGTGATCGGGGAAATCGATTTTCCACATTTTCAAAAATATGACAATCACTTGCCTAAGTGATGTGGAATTTTTATTTTATTTTTGCCAGAGCTGGTATGACTCCCCCTCCCCCTCCCCTGTGCCCGATTGACGTTTACTTCTGGGACAGCAGGTATTATTGCATGAAATTATCATCGCATAAATTTTTTTTTCGTGTTGAAGGTTTACTTAAAAAAATAAAAAAATGTTTACATTAAAAAAAATGTTAATCGTCATTTTTTAAAGACTGGGCCCTTAAGTTGCCACAACTGTGTTTCGAACCATTTTCTTTTGGTTTTTATCATGCTGCGGTTTCCTTGCAAAGTTTTTTTGTCTTCTTTTGAAAATTGTTCCATTTCTTAGGTTCCCTTTTATCGTTTTACCATATGCCTAGTCACATTTTGTTTTTTGTTGTAGTGGACGTCCTAATTTTTCGATTCACAGCCTGGCAAGACCATAAATACACTGAAAACTCTAAACAGGATAAGCAGCCTATTCATTCAGGCAGATTCACGCGCCATTCACTGCGGTGATAATAATATTACGCATTTTCGGAAAGCAAATTGGTTCGGTTATAACCGAACTGCTAATATACTGGTTTTTGGTAATTTATGTGCGATCGAATCTAACGTTTATTGGTTTCTAAATTTAGAACGGCTTCCTGCGGAATATTTTGTTAGAGTGATAACAAATCGACTACGTTAGCGCAGTTATTGTGGCTGACGAGTGATTCATCGTCAATTACTCAAGTTTTTTTCTTCGAAATAGTTAAAAAGCACGTAGGTCTCTGTTTAAGGTCGGAGTTTGTCCTCTGTTATTTTTTTTTTTTTTATTTTTTTTATTTTTTTTATTGTCAACCTAGTTAATAGGAGTTCTTACACTTGGTAGAGTCAAAATTAATCAATACTACTACTTGGATACAAATGTAAACCAGAATTACAAAATATAAAAAATTACTACTCGAATATGTACCTAAATTATAAGGTACCTACATACAAGAAGGTTGGACATTCAAGCGTAGATTTTCTAGGTTATATATAATAAACAATCAATTTTACAAATTATCATATGTACTATCGTGCTATCGTACTGTCGTACATATCGTACTAATAATCAATCAGAATTATTTGATACTGTAACAAATTATAGACAGTAATATAAATGGTCATAAAAATAATTAAAAAAAAAATACAAATGTTTTCAAATCAGTAATGATAATAATAGCCAATCGCCAATAGTCGGAATAAAAAATCATATATAATAAGTCAATAATAGAAATAATAAAGATAGTCAAATATTTTCAAAAACGATATTGTCAAAATCCTTAATGCCATAAATTGGGTTTTTGATTTAAATACATTGTATCTCATTCTTAAAGTGAGCCTCTCAAGACATCTGATGAATAATGGCAATTTATTGTAAAAAAAAGGTGGATTGACTTAGAAAGCTATTTCGAACCTTATACAGTCATACTTTGACATGACGCAAGTCCTCCTTCTTTCGCGTATTATGCGAATGAATATCCGAGTTAATTGAAGCAGTCGCGATATTTTTTCTGATGTCGCATGGTAGTTGTTTTCGAATGTGGCATGGTAGCATGTAACACTACGAGTATATTATAGGGTGGAACGTTTTAATGGGACATCAAAGGGAAAAAAACCATAGGCCAACAGGAAAAATACACTTTTCTGAGTTTTAGTGGGTCATGATCATAGATCATGGAAGTTCTTTGATAATATAGATCGATGCGATGCGAACTTTACTTAGTCATGACTGCATTTAGACCAAAATGACAAAAGTAAAAAAATATATTTTATTCCTCTTATGCTTTTAAAGATTTAATTTGTGGGTACATTATTTTTAAATTTATCAAATCCAGTTGTTAGAAATCCCTACTTTTGATATAGGCAAATTCATTTTACATGATTATTTGGTATATAATTCATTGTTATACAGATTAGCTTGGCCTGGACTGTAAAAAAACTATTATTACCTAACCAAATTCATAATAAAAATAACAAATCTTTCAAAAATAATCTGAGCTGCTAAAATACCTAAGTAGGTGTAGGTAGATGAACAATACAGATAGATAATCAAAATATAAAAACGAAGTCAGTTGTAACTTTGTAACATTGAACGGTTAACTTCAGTTCTCTTATTAAATTCCACCTAGGTAAATGCTGTATGTGCGTAGGTAAAAATAAACGCTGATGTAGTATTTTATAACTTACCTACAAATAAAACGTTTTTGGATGTTAAGAGATTTCCCTTCTTTTATAGGAGGTTATTCTACAAGAAAAGAAATTAAGTTAGAAAGCATCGATTTTATTTATTTAGTTCCTTGTTACAAAGAAATAAAATAAATTTAACAAAAAAATGCTTTTCCTCGACAACAAAGGTTAAAACCATAAACATACAGAAAGATGATATTCAACTCAGTTTTCCGCGTAGAATACTAGAGGAATGCTAAAAGCATTATTTCAGTTGTGTTTATAATTATTATCACACATACTGAAACACGCGATTCCATCCGGTGAATTGAATCGTAGTGCCTGCGCGGTAAGATCCGTTTTCACAGAAAATATGACGAGCAAAGATGCGATAATTTACCATATTTAACGCCACTTTTCCGTGGAGTTTATTATATTTCTAAACAGCGAAGGGTAGGACATCACAAGCACTTAGCTGACCTAGCAACCTTGGTGGAATTCATTCTTGGAGTAAGCATTCAATTCAATTCAATTCTTGGAATAAGCATTATTGTGGATATTTATAGATATCTAAAATATTATCCAAAATAACTTAGACAGTCCATACCTGGTTAATAACGTAGAATTCCATGGACCTGTAAAATTAACAAGGTCACATTGTCTTTTTCGTCTACATAGAGATATAGAGATAACACTAATTATCTTCAAAACGATTTTCTTCACATAATACTAACCTCATACAATGAGATCATTCGCGAAATTGACATATTGATTTTAAAAACTGATGCATTTTCAAAAGTGATAAAAAGCAACATTGAAACCATGACTAACTAATACAACCATCTCTCTCCCACACATATACACACACACTTTATAGACACACACACACTCATAGACAATCAATCATACATTTAGGAACATTTGCATCATTGACTACTTTGAACACATGTTCAAATATAAATAGGATAAAAGGAATTTACCGCGTGAAGTTTGTAGCACATGATGTTATGGCAATGTTGTTCCGCCGTAGTCTATGGTAGGACAACGGCGGTTGTAACATCGCCGAAACGTCAGGTGTTACAAACATCACGTGGTAAATTCGTTTTATCCTATTTATAATGTCAAACAACTGCGATAGTCTTCGATTTCTTGCTCATATATGATTATTTCTTTTACATTTCAATCGTTTTATTGCATAGTTACGTCGCGCATTAATAGTTTATTCTATAAAGTATTAATGTATAATATTATTCTATAAAGTGCCATGTAAACGGTAATTAATTATTCATTTTTTATTAAAAACCATTGTATTCTGCGAAAATATTTAACTGAGTTTACATTGATTATTATGTCCTACGAGGGCGGGAAGATAAGTACCTGACCTAGTAAGGAAATACCCAGTTTAACGGCACACAGGTGAAAGTCTTGACGAGGTTAAGCGAATAGGGTTGATGGGTCAATAAATCGTAGCGCAATTCGTTGATTTTCGCCATAGTCTTAAGGCATGTCTGAACCCTGGCGTTGTCTTGGTCGAAGATGATTTTTTTTCGATCCAAAACTGGTCTTTTTTGCTGAATACATTCTTTGTGTAAGTAACTTCAACTTAGTTTTCACAACAATTAGTTTGACCTTTAGGAAGGTAATCTGTCATCGAAATTCTCTTTGCATTCCAAAAGATGGATGCCTTCACTTTCTAAGCCGATTTCACAGCTTTAATTTCTTTAGAGCCGAACAGGCAGATTCTCTCTAATGTTTTTATTGAATTTTGGATATTGGTGTAATAAATATTTTGTAAATTATCCAACGAAAATAAACAAGGCTCAATGTAACAATAATGAATTTCGTTTCTACTTATCAAATGCAAGACAAAATCCAAATTCAATATTTATGAAACCCGTCACTAGTATGGAAATAGAAAATATAGTAAAAAATTGAACAAGAGTCATTCTGTAGGGACGGATGAAATTCCAATGTTTGTTGTAAATAGGGCAATAGATTACATTAAAACCCCTTAACGCAGGCTATAAATGCCTCTATAGAAAGTGGTGTTTTTCCCGAAGAGTTAAAATTATCAAAAGTGATTCCACTCTATAAAGCAGGCACAAGAACTGAAGCTGGAAATTTTAGACCAATTGCAATTTTGTCTTCTTTCTCAAAAATCATAGACTATAATTAAAAATAGATTAATTGCGTTTTTTGATGCAAACAATATTCTTAGTGAAAGACAATTTGGATATAGACGAAACAAGTCCACTACTAAAGCTATCGAGGATTTCATATCTTATGTAAATGACAAACTAATGGACAAGTACTACACCTTAGGTATTTTTTGCGATTTGAGTAAGGCATTTGATTGCGTTAGGCATGATATTTTACTAAACAAACTAAATCATTATGGAGTCAGGGGAGACTGCTTAAAATGGTTTGATTCATATTTAACAAATAGGACGCAAATCGTGGAAATTACACAATGTCAAAATCAAAACATTACAAAACACTATTCGATCCCTTTAACTAATAAACTTGGAGTCCCGCAGGGTTCCATTTTGGGCCCTATTCCATTTTTAGTATATGTAAATGATTTACCAATGTATTTCAACGATATAAATGTAACGATGTTTGCTGACGACACTAGTTTAATTGTTGCCGGTAAAGATATGGAAGAATTATTGATTAACGTTAAAATTAATCTATTCAAACTAAATAGTTGGTTTGAGAGCAACAACCTCACACTAAATGCGTCTAAAAGTAACTTCATACATTTTACAAATCATCGAAATCGGAATAAAGGTTCGCCAATAATACTTTCAATAAATAACACTGCCATTCCTCAAACTCATTGTACTAGATTTTTAGGTGTTCATGTCGACGAACTTTTAAATTGGAACTTTCACTGTGAAAACCTCGAAAGTAGGTTAAGTCGGGCATGTTATGCTTTAAGTATTGTAAGAAGGTCGTTGGATGAATTGCAAACAAGAAATGTTTATTTCAGCTATATTGAAGCTATCCTAAGTTATGCCATTACGATCTGGGGAAATTGTTATGCTTGTCATAGGGAACCCATATTTATACTCCAAAAGAGAGCAGTGCGAATAATTGCAAAGGTGAAAAGGGAAGAGTCGTGTCGACCCATTTTTAAAAGGCTAAGAATCCTCACCTTAACCTCACTCTATCTCTTTAAGTTACTGACTGAGTTTTTAAGAATAAAGAAACACATTATAAAAAGTTTTCAGATACACATACTAAAAATACGAGAAATAAATTAAACATTTTTATACCATGTATTAAACTAAACACAGCAAGGCAAGACACAAAATACTCCGGGCCATATTACTTTAACAGGCTACCGGAAAGTTTAAAAACTATTCAAGTGGAAAGCTTATTCAAAGAGTTACTTAAAGAATTCTTATTAGGCAAAGCTTTTTACTCGATCGATGAGTTTGTTAATTTAAAATAATTTTTAAAATTTTTTGGCCATTTTTTTGACAATTTTAAGTAGCATTTTTTAATTATTCTGACTTTTTCTGATTTTAATTTCTTGATTATTTTTATTGATTATTTTAATTTGTGGTTTTAGTAAATAAATTTTTAAAATGATTTGGATGCCCTAAAAGCAATAATGAAGTAACTGTATGTACGTGGTGATAAATTTAAATATTGTAAAAACGGACTAATAGACTGTAATTTAAATGGTAGGATGGGGTAAATGCGAACGCGGGGTAATTCCGAACATAGTAGGTTCCCACCGCGCCACACTCGAGCAATAAAGGGGAATCGGTAGGCATACTGACCCTCAGTGCCCGACCGTATCGCATGCGGGGAGGACGCGCGCGCTGTTCAAGGTGAGTACATAAATATTTTTTACCCAATTTGATGTAATATTTATGTAAATTTGAATCCATGAGAGTCTATTGATTTGGTGCTATTATTCTTCAATATTTTCCTATGTAATTAAGCGGCTATTGAATAGTTATTCCCAGTTATTTCAAATTTGAGACGAGCATTGGGTTTATGACTAATACTGCTTTTTAGAAAATTACGCCGGATAGGGTAATCGCGAACGAGCCGACTGGGGTAATGCCGACAGTTCGTAATTACCCCGATTCTCTTTTTTTTATGTCCGATAAATTTATTATTGTTTTAAAATTTAATTTTAAAAACCTGGCACATTTCAGATGCCTCGTAAATACGTGAGGAAAACCGAAACCAAATACGACATAGAAAAACTGCGATTGGCAATTAATGATGTGAAAATGAAAACATTGACTTTTGGACAAGCGGCAATTAAATATTCGATACCCAAGACAACTATTTTTGACCACATGAAGAAAGATCAACTCCAGTTACCAAAGACTGGCAAGAAACCGGTTTTCACTTTTGGTCAGGAGAATGAGTTAATAGAATATATACTAAAGTGTTGTAGTAATCTAGAATAATTTCTATGGATTAACTATTCAAAATTTACGTAAATTTGCATATGAATTCGCTGAAGCGAACAAGTTGTGTCATAAATTCAATCAAGAAACGCATATGGCTGGTATGGATTGGTAATATTCCTTTATGTCCAGGCATCCTAACATACGACTTCGGCGTCCAGAAGCAACATCACTAAATAGAGTAGCGGCATTCAATGACGCTGAAGTCAACATATTTTTTGACCACCTCCGAACCATTCAAGAATCCTATCAATTTAAGGCGGATGCGATTTATAATGTAGACGAGACAGGGATTACAAACGTGCAAAGAAATTCTAAAATTTTAGCGCCAAAAGGACAAAAACAAGTCGGAAAGGCTACCAGTGGCGAAAGAGGGACAACTACAACTGTTGTTTGTGCATTTAGCGCTGGAGGATCCTACGTTCCGTCCTTCTTTATATTTAAAAGAAAACGAATGAGTGGGCTACTTATGAAAGGCAGCAATAGCAACATGGTAGCTTCTGTATCTGATTCTGGCTGGATTAACGAGTCTTTATTCGCAAATTGGCTCGAACATTTTATTACATTTGCAAAGCCTTCCATTGAGGCTCCAGTTTTGCTTATTCTTGATAATCATGAAAGTCACATTAGTTTAGAGTCGTACAATATTTGTTATGGTCATGGAATCAAATTGCTTTCCCTTCCTCCCCACACGTCTCATCGTATGCAGCCTCTTGATCTGACATTTTACGGCCCCCTAAAAAGGGCTTAATAAAGAATGTGAATTATATATGGCTAATAACCCTGGAAAGAGGATTACTCAATTTGAAATTGCGGAACTATTCACTAAAGCTTTCAATCGCACTGCAAACGTTGAGAAGGCAGCGAATGCATTTAAAGCTGCAGGAATTTTTCCAATGAACCCTGAAAATTTTAAGGATTTATTTATAACAAGGTTACCAAATGAGTCGTTCTCAGTCGCTACAGCTCAGGAAACATCACTAACCGGCATCGAACCAGCAGCCACTACCCCGCTTCTGAATAAATCTACTCCCCCACAGCGGGTATTTATTGAAACCAATACAGCAGTAAACACCGACAATGAAAACCTCAATAATTCTGTTCCCTTGATAATAATATCACAAATTACCCCGTCATCAGAGAAAGAACGGTACAAAAAAGACAAAACAGAAAACATTCACAGATTTTGACCAACACGCCCATGAAAAAAATACTGGAAGAGGAGAAGAAAAAACAAATTGAACGAAAGATCAAACAAGAACCTACAAAGAAGGGAATAAAAGACGTGAAAGGAAAGGGGAAGAAAGGAGTGAGAAATTTGAAGGGATTTGAAGACACAAGGAATAACGACGAGAACAAGGATTATTTTTGTATATTTTGTTCGGAAAAGTTTACAAGTCCGCCATCTGAGGACTGGATTATGTGCATATTATGTCAATTATGGGCACATGAAAATTGTAGCAGTGGACAGAGCTCATCTAAAGGTTATATTTGCGATTTGTGTAAAGACAAGTAGAAGTTCGTGGTTACACCTAGGTATTCGTAATTGCCCCATGTGCGATTCGGCATTACCCCAGGTACCTTTGGGTAATTTCGAACAGTAAGGGTTTTTAGATTTTAAGATATCTTAAGTATGTTTATAGTTTTAAGGTAAAGGAGTAATGTCATCTCGTAGTAGGTTAAGTGTATGTTGTTTTTTAATAAATATCTTGTAATTTACATGTAAGTTTTTGGAATTATGTAATTTTTCCCTTAGGTGTTCGCAGTTACCCCATCCTCCCCTACCTAAATATTAAGTTTCTACAATCTGTTAAGATTTTTTTTCGAAATAAATTGATATTGAAAATTGAAATTGTATAGTGGTGGCCCACGTTTTATCTATTGTTACAAATCTCCGCAAAAAAATCCTCTCCATTACTCTTAAAACGGTCCAAACAGTGTTGAGTGTTTAGTATTCGAATTCTTTTTTGATTGAGAGTAAGCGAACGCGGTAACCAACGGGCAGATAGCGTGTTTATATGCAAGACTTCACTCAGGATCTAATGTAACCGTTTTAAAGATTCCTTTACCGTCAGCTATTTTATATAATTTCAATCGTCGATCTGTCAAGACCATGTCGTGAACTTTAGTGATCGTTTTCGGAGTCGTGACACTTTTTGGGTGTCCGGGTCGCGGTTAAACACTTGTATGGCCGCGCTTAAACTCAGCCATCCAGTTCTTACTGCGGCACAAACGAGAGTACTTTTACCCAAAACATTTCACAATTTTTCAAATATATCTGCTCCCTTCAAACCCCTCTTATCATGAAACTTTATCACAGCATTTTGTTCAGTTTTTATCCTTTTAAAGGAAAATCAATATAAGTTTTTTTTAATGACAGCAATTGATTTTAAATGTAGATCATTGATAGTGAGAAACCTCTTTTTATTAAAATCTGGTATTTTTTAAAAATATCCGATCTTTTTAAGTAGTGTAGGCAAGGTACGTACTTATCATCCCGCCTAAGTACTGTTTGTATATTCTGCAGCGCTCTGTGAATTTTTTAAATAAAATAAAAGACAACGTAATAAAAAGTAGATCGCGACAAAGCAAACAAAAAGGTAGGACTTACCTGTATGAGATGATGCGGCTGCGAGACGTGCATCTGCTGCGCTTGGCTCATGTGAAGATGGTGCATCTGCTGGTGCGGGTGTTGGTGCTGTTGGTGCTGTTGGTGCTGTTGGTGTTGTTGGTGCTGTTGGTGTTGTTGGTGCTGTTGGTGTTGTTGGTGCTGTTGATGCTGTTGATGCTGCTGGTGTTGGTGTTGCTGCTGGTGCTGGTGCTGCTGGTGCTGCTGGTGCGGGTGCTGCTGCGGGTGCTGGTGGTGGTGGTGCGGCGGCTGCGGCGGCTGCGGCGGCGCGCGCGGCGCGTAGGGCCCGGCGTAGAGGCGCGCGGCGTGCGCGGCGGCGGCGGCGGCGGCGGGCGACGCGGGCGCGCGGCTGGCCCAGTCGCCGCCGGCCGCCTTGTGCTGCTGGTGCTGCTGCTGGTGCTGCTCGGCCATCTGCTTGAGCGTGTGCGCGGCGGGCGACAGGTCGCCGTACGGCGGCAGCCGCCCGCCGAACGCCGCCGACGGCGACGCGCACGCCGTCTCCGCGGACTCCTCCACCTGCAACGGGGGTAGCTTAGTGCGTCGCTTCCTAATCGCTCCGTGCAGCTCGAGTAGCGTTAACCGAACTTTATG
Organism: Micropterix aruncella; assembly: GCA_944548615.1. Classification (NCBI taxonomy): domain Eukaryota; kingdom Metazoa; phylum Arthropoda; class Insecta; order Lepidoptera; family Micropterigidae; genus Micropterix; species Micropterix aruncella. The sequence goes on from OX155950.1 coordinate 25,859,284, forward strand.
TCATCCGGACTGCCCGACCCGCGGTTCGATTCCCATCCGGTAGCTTCCTCGTAGAGAAGCTTACCCTGTCAGGGACGCCGTTAGCTTCCGCCGCGGCTGTAATCACGCAGTCGGAGGCGATTGGGAATTGGGATCAGTAGAAAATCGCTGATTCGGGGAAATACATCGGGCGGAACTGGGCGGTCGGTGCACTATCTTGTTTGCTAGGTATTGAATGCCCGACTAATAATAATTTGACATGCATGTTTCCTACATCAGAGGGTAAATGTCGACCTGACAGCGGAGGGTAGTCGGCCACCCGATATCGAGTGACCTTCGGCGTGCAAACGGTGCCTCGTTCCACAAAAACTGCTCGGAGAGGTTGCGCAAACGACCTTCAATCGGTGACATACCGGGGGACGGAGAAATCCGGCCAAATCTGGTAGTAAGGGCGCAAGGTCGCTCACTTCTCAGTGCCTCGCGGTAAGGCGTTGGCCTCTTACGGTCGCGTTGGCGGAGCTAGACTGTAGACTGTGTTGCCCCTAAGTCTCTGCGTAATCATCCCACGGCTCAAAGAACGATATATATCGTTATACCAGCCTGGGGTGTCGGGTTTGCTTTTTGTAGATGACAGCTCCAAAGTGCAATAGGTGCAAGAGGTAGACTGGGGGAATTGGAGTCGGTGGGCGATTCCGAAAGTATCCAAAAAGATACGCAGAAAAAACCGTTCGAGAAGGGGTGGGAAATAAGCGAAAGGAACACGTAATACGTAGCAGGTACATTACTATACTGTATCGTAACTGCCTGCGTAAAGTTTGCTTTACCAGTCGTCAGTTCAACACAAAATGCGCCTGGCAGAGGATAACGAGACCGACTCCTTCACCTTATGGAGACCCGGAGTAATAATTCTGATAACTTCTGACACAATCTGACTTCGATCTGGTAATGGTGTTAATAGACTCAGACTTAAGTGGACGTCTCGGGGATCATTTCAAAGGCTTAAGATGGATATTTCCGCCTTCATCTCGAAAAAAGTGCATCGAGTTCACAGTGCTTTCGCCATTTGTAAAAAATCGCACTATCCGTTTATAAGGGATCTTCTCCTCGGTGAATAAAGCAGAATGCCAAAATAATGTTTCAAATCTGAATTATGATATGAAGATTTCATTAGCTGACAACGCAGCCGAGTGTGCATTGAAAAGTACTCGTATACAGGTGCTTTTATCGGGACACCTATAATGTAAAAGTCGGATTTACAGCTCAGTTTGCTACCCGGGGTTAAAAAAGTTATACGTTACCTTGAGAGTGAACTCGGCCTTGCCCCCGAGATCGAAGTCCTTCATGAACTCGGGGTACTCGGAGATCTCGGAGATGAGGTCGTCGAAGGCGTCCGAGTCGATGATCTCGTCGCGGTCGTCGTCGCCGATGAGGTCGCCGAGGCCCGGGAAGTCGGCGGCGGCGTCCTTGTCGAGCGCCGCCGCGCACTGCTCCAGGTCCGCGAAGTCGTCGTCGGGCAGCTCGCGCTTGCACTCGAGCAGCTGCGGCGGCGGCGGCGGCGGCGGCGGCGGCGTGCCCGCGTCGCTCTTCACCGACGCGTTCGTCAGCGCCTTCACCGTCACGTTCGTCGAGATCTGCTGCGCCTGCGAGCTGGCCGCCGACGTCGTGAACTCGAGCTGCTGCACGATCTCCACCGAGAACTTGGTGAGGCCGTCGTTGCGCGACAAGCCGCCGCCGCCCCCGCCGACGCCGCACCGCGGCATCTTCGGCGGGGGCGAGTAATCCCCGCCGCCGCCGAATTTCTGCTGCTGTGGACAAACGAACGAAACAACCGTGAGTTCGTCTCTTTGAACTGTCTATTGAATTCTAAGAAAAATGAAGGGTTACTGGGAAAAACGATCAATGTCAATTTTATTTTTTACGATGATACTTTATGAGGTATAAATTTAAAATAACAGTTTTTTTTTAGAAACTCAACTATGTGCGCCGGTAGCATGGTGTAAGGGGGTGCACTGCCCCCCCCCCCCCCGTCGGGAAAGAATTATTGGAAATATATGTATGAACCCATATAAAACTAAGTAAACAGAAGAACATGTGCATGTATACGTAAATATAGTAATTGAACCATTCTATGTCTCTCTAGGGCTAAACCTGAGGATGTTTGTGTATATGCAAATATACGAAACTCGCCTTCTTTACCATCGTTCAAGACTCACCTTAAGGATTACTACCTTTCTAAGAAGTAACCAGTTCTTCCCTTTCTCTCCTGTTCCTCTCCCAATTTCCTCTCCTCGGGCACTATTAGTCTTAAATTCTTCCACTTGTCTGTATGTTATGTAATAATCTTTATTTTCACTATGCGCGCATGTACCACTATGTTTAGGTTAGCTGTAAGACATTGCCATGTGGCAATAAGCTCGCCTTTTTGTATACTTTTTTTAAGTGCAAATAAAGAGTTTATTATTATTATTATTATTAATATGCTCGCGATGCGGCGGTATTTCCAAATACACATATACATTAAATACTAAGACAATTAAGCAGGCATACATGCCTAACCGGCGTCTATAATACAAGAAGAGAGAAATCACACAGCAGATGACTGAAATATACTATGGAGTGCGACCTTCGTTGATCCTAAGCTGGTTCAGGATCTTTAACTATTATAGAAACAGGAGATCAGGTCGCCAAGTGCCAAGCAATTGCGATAACTAAGTCTAAAGATAACAACCAAAAAATTAACCTTTTATATGAACATCTCATGACATCTTAGCAAAAAAAAACTTCGAGAAAGTATCTGGGACTCTAAGAAGAAGTAGAAGGCTGCTGCTGTCATTAAAAAAAATGGAGTCGGTTTTTTTTTTGTTAAAAAAACCGATGCTCGGGCGATTTAAATCCGGGTACGAATTTCTTGTTCGCAGTCCTATTCTTCATTTAGCCATCAATGTTGAAAACAACAATGTTGGTGAAACTACCACAATCATAGTTGGCGCTACAGTCGTGTGCGCACCGCCTGGCTAGCTACTGTCACATCTATTGTTCAGAGCGACTTTGCTTTCTGATGCTGAGATAGAAATGCTGTCGCCTTGCAGCGCCAGACGGTCGCATAACTCTCTTTCTTATCTCGATTACAAAAATGAAAGTTTATTAGGCGGACCGTAGCATCGCGCCGCGTCGGTCCATTTAAAAGAGCGTTGCATAAACGGCGACTGTTGATGTAAATCGAAAAGGTGACTGAGCGGCCGGTCAGATACAGAGTTAATAAAGGTCAAGAAGTGAAGAATCGCATGAAAAAAAAATTATAGAAAATACACATTCTTTTACAAATCGACGATATTTGGCATGATTTCAAGAAGAAGACATGCACTTAATAATGACGAAAGCTTCACATTTATATTTTACTAAGCGAAGAATATCATCTGCGTTCGATAGATAAACTAGGGCCATGTATAACGGTGGATTAAAAAGTTTGTTTGTTTGTTTATACACTTTATCGTAAAATTTTAAAATGGGCGGGTTTATTGTCATACGACAATCTCTTCCAACCAACCCTATTATAAAAATAAAACATTTTTATTTTTACAATTTATTTATGTATGTATTTATTTATTATGTATTAAATGATGTATTTATTTATGAATGTATGTATTTTATGTATGTATTTTATTTATATATGTATGTTTTATATATACACATGTATGTATGTTACTGTTTCTAAATACATCTCATCCATCCTCCACTTTATATGACATACATTAATTAAATTCAATTAAAATTGCTGAACATTTATTGTAAAATGTTGAAAACAAGTGAGCGGTCTCACATTTATTTGCAGGTGGTCATACATATATTTAAGTATTTTATGTTAAGAAATAAATAAACAAATAAACAAATTATACTGTCCGGAAAATCCCATTCCTGTCTCCATAACAGACGTATCTGCCATTAGACTATACAAATCTTTTAGCTTTTTGGGTGACGCCCCTGAAAGTTGCAACTCCATCGGAATTATGTTCATCCCTATTTAGTGCCCGATTGTAGCCGATTCGTGCCGAATCATCTCTCCGGCATCGTTTATTTGTCGCATGCATCGCAAGCGCACCTGCGTAGAGTTCACTATTTACTATGCAACCGCTTCGTCGACGTTGCCATATTTCTCCCCAACCAATATTCGTCGGAGCGCACCACGGGAGACGTAAGAATTATTCAAATACGATTCGTCGAAACTTTTGTACTAAACTGTCTAAGCTGGCGTGATCTCAGGAAAGGTTTCTGGATCAGGTATGATGAAGATCAAGTTTTAAGAGCAAGGAATGTGTTTGTTTGATGTTTGTTAATACTCTTTTATTGTGAAATTTCAAAATGGGCGGGTTTATTGTCATATGACAATCTCCTACAACCAACCCTACTGTGACGTGTTTAATGTATGTGTGCGTGTAACATGTGTGTAAGTGTGTGTCTTGTTATTGCATTCGATCGACAGAATTGAAAATGCCATTCCGTTAATTTGAGCCCGAAGGTCCTCCCCAGTGGATCTGATCCACCTGCAGTGACAGGAAAACAGAGTATTTACCAGGTTTGACCCTTTTCGAGGAGGCTACCGGATGGGGGTTAAATCATGAGTTGATCCGTCCAAAGTGTGTGTATGATGGAATAACTCTTTCTGTGTGTGTAAGTATTATACAAGTGTGATTGTTTTAATTTTTATTCCAATATTTATATAACCGAACGTCATATCTGTCAGCTCGCGGAAAAGCAATATCCTAAGTAAAATATTAGCATTCCTAGATACGGGCGTTTTTGCTCAGTTAGGTATGAGATGAGCCAATGGTTATGGGTTTAAATTGTTTTTTCTGCACGATTTATTATAATGTATACCGAATACCATAGCCCTTCGTCTGTAAATCTTATTGTTTAAATAAAAAAAGGAAAATGTCGTATAGTCCAAGTTGCATAGCAAAAGTTAGCTGTCCGTTAGCTGTAATGTATTGAATGACAAAGCATAGACAGAATTATTTTTTTGTTCAAAACTTTCTTAAATATACCTAGTCTTAAATGACGAATAACGTAATTCGTCTACTGAATCAAACTGCGCCTATATAACCTCTTATCGCAGCACCGGAAGGCGGCGATGCATTGAACTGCGGAACAATGTGGCTGCCCATTGCGCCAACCCGCCGGTGCAGCCGCTCGCTTTTTTGGCCTGTTTACTTTCGTTAGGCTGGCTGCAAGTGAAATCGCGGGCGTCACGATACTGTATCGCGCGCGACTGCACCGGATTAATCCGCGACTCGGCCCTGCCGCCGCACCGCCGCGATCGTCACTTCGCCATCCGCGGCGGCACGCAAGCCAGGGGTCCGCAACGGACGGCAATAAAATCAAAGGGTTAACAACCCTAGATTCAGTTGAATACCTATCCCTGCTTCGTCCTTGTCTTCGTAGCTTGTCCACGGATACGGCGGAAAAACGGACGGCGCCGCTGCCGTATCTTTGAACAAGCTTCCATAGAGATTCATACAGCACTGACGACCGCGCCTCGACACGGCGATTAAACCGTGGATATTCACGGCGAAATAAACGTGTACAGTGTGGACAAGAGGGTTAACGGCGTTGGCGAGATGGTAGTTACCGTGTCGTACTGTTAAAACATAATGTTAATTCATTACGTCGCGACCTTGGCATTTCGCTTCTAACATGACAGCATGTAGTAGTATACGTACAGTTATAGTCGGACACATGAATCTCTACCTGATGTATTACAGCGGTAATTCAATTAGAATGTATCGCGGACCTGGGCGTTCTTTGCACGGCATCGATTGGCCCAAGGTCATTTCAATAGTGGCATGACAACAGGTCAACATCCACTCCCGCTGCTTAGGAAACAGTATATTTCCATAGTCTCCAGACTCCTTCAGCAATTAGTCAGAATGCACAACCGATTGGCTTCGCCGAACGGTGCGCAGGCCGTCTAGTGGCGCCGGAATGCAATCCCGCCGGGAGAAACCGGTCCACCAGCTTTGAGGCCTGAGACGCGGGAGTCTTACACGGGGTAACCTTCCACAGAGGAGGCGTCTGAATAGGAGTTGAGCCGATCCGAAAACAAAGAGGATTTTACGGCCCAAGCTGCACGACACCGTTCGCCACCAAAGCTAAGTGACTCGTCAACCATCGAATGCTGTAAAAAATAAAAAAAAGTAGACAGAAGTGTAGTGCGCCCACTGCATCATAAGATTGCCAGTAATAATAAACGTTTTACGATCCCTGATCGTATTAATCGACGACAGTTGCCCGTCTAGCTCAACCCTTTATCGTTTGAGATAAAAAATGGACATGTTGCAACGCCGGGCGTGAGCGACCCACCCAGATGGTCGATGTATTTTATACGTGCTATCATTTTTTTTTCATATTCTATAAAGTGACGAACACAATGGTGCAATAAACACATTGTGACGAATACGATGCGGGTGCATCTAATCCCGCACTTGTTACTCTGCGCGTTGATAAAATATTTTTATTTTTAGTTAGAGTGCCGCGATCTGCGAAGGCGTCCTTTTTTTACACGACTGCCAACAAAGAAGGAGTTTAATATGTTCAGGTTTAATCTAACTATGTTTTCCGTTTCTTTATTCCACAGTAACTTATAAACGCTCGCACTGATTAAAAAAAAAAGTATTGTTAGAATCGTTGTCATCCCGAGTGTCATACCTCAACCACAGTGTTATACTGTGCCTTAACTGTCCAAATATCAGGTAAAAGTTGTCTAAACGTCCAAATATCTAGTTTTACTAATAATCAGTTTTACCTCGAATCACATTAAAAATATAATACACTAGCTGCGCACCGAGGTTTCACCCGCGTGGTGATGGAAAATTGTGATAATAATGATAGAAAACTATATATCCTTATAAATTGTAGCCTATGTGTTATTCTGATGTGTAAGCTATATTATTGTAAAGTTTCATCAAAATCCGTTCAGTAGTTTTTGCGTGAAAGAGTAACAAACATCCATACATACATTCTTACAAACTTTCGCGTTTATAATAGTAGTAGGATGGTCTGCATTTTTCTTCTGAGACAGAGAGAATTATAACCAAACATGACTTCCGGACCTTTTCCCGCATGAGGATAAACGTATCTTTATGCGGATGTACACTGAGAAAAATATTGGATTGATTCTTACATTAACGTTTTGTTATGACGGTTTTATACAAACTAACGATGTTTCCATCGTAATTTTGTTGAATTACAAGGAATTTTGTTAAGACTCCATTACTCGATTATATGTATCAACATTTTCAGTACGGCTAATACGAAAATAACACTATACTGTAGTTTCAACATGATTCATTTGTCCGAATATAACCGTACGTATACCACTACATGTTGTCATGTTAGAAGCGAGATCCCAAGGTCGCGACATAATGAAAAAATAGTATATTTTAACATTACAGCACGGTAACTACCGTCACGCCAACACTGTTACGAGTCATGTTAATTCATACGTATGGACCACCGTGCGAATTATATACGTAACCTAATATGTTTTAGCGTAGATTATGAGGATATAGGCATATTCCAAATAGCTGCAATCTTTGTATGCGACTTCTAACTATTGAGATAAGCCAATATGAAATTAATATAGAAGTCAGCCAAAATAGGGTTACTTTTTGATGGTCAACTTGGAGGTGAATAAAGAGTAAAAGAAACATAGATACTCTTAAGGTGCTCCTTCACCGAGAGCATTCGCCTGTAATGTAACGTTACAGATTCGAGCATTAGTGAGGGAGGAGATCTGAGCATTACAGTGCGTAACCTGTAATAATACAATCTGTCTACAGGCGAATCTATGTTACATTACAACTAGAGCTGTCGACTACAACAGGCGAACCCGTCAACTCAGGAAGTTTTAACGAAATTTGATCGTTCTGTCTCCCGTGAGGTGAACGCAGAAGACGTCAAGTTCCGCCTCATGCCCGTAAGAAGCCAACGCCTTACCGCCAGGTAGGTCACCCAGCGGGCCGACACTCGCGCTCTTACTGCCAGTTGCAACCAGATTACTCCAGTCTCCCGACTGGTTACGGGTTGGAGGTCGCTTGCGCGGTCCTCTCCCTTACGTAGCGGTGAAACGGTGTCTACCGAATCTATCGCGGACCACGGCATCCTTTGCCAGGCTGTTCACCCGGAATCGGGCAGCCGATGGTCGTTTCAAGAGCAGTCGCCGTAAGGTGAACAACTACCCCCGCTCCAGACTGCCCCAACTGTCAGTCAGAATGCACAATCGATTGGCTGTGGCAGCACGGTGCGCAAACCGTCCAGGAGCGCCAGAAGATTGACTCCTAGGGGAAACTGGCCCTTAGGCCAGAGTCCTACCCGGGCTCGCACTTCATGCGTGGAGGCCGCCGGATGGGTGTTGACCCGTGATTGTGACCGATCCTGAACAAATGGGTCTTCGTGGCCAACTAGCTCCCATGTCATGGCCCTTCTTCACAATGACCGATGTTGGCCAATCATGTTAAGGTGGAAGCGAGTCGGCACCACTATGACGTCAGAAGAATGTATGGGAAAGAGCGAGAGGGACATAGGCGATGCGGCCATCACTATAAAAAAATGTGTGAAGCGGGCATTACATTACGGGCGAATGCTCGCCTTTCAGGGAGGCGGTATTGTAACGTAATGCTCAAAATCGCATCTAAAATGCTACATTACAGGCGAATGCTCCCGGTGAGGAAGCACCTTTAAATTGTAATCTATACTAATATTATAAAGAGGTAAAGTTTGTGACGTTGTAGGAAGTAATCTCTGGATCTACTGAACCGATTTTGAAAATTCTTTTACCAATAGAAAGCCACGTTATATGTGAGGTGGCTATATATTAATTCGAAAAATGAAAAGACCTTTTCGTGGTGGTCAGATTTTCAAAGTAAATCGGAGAAAAAACGGTCGAACGAAATCGTTTCTAACTAACGCTGCTTTAACAATGAGAGATATATGATTAAGTGCTAGAGAAGTGCTTGATAGAGCTTGATAGAGCCTACATAGAAGTCAGCGACAGCATATGTCTAAATTTTATATTTAAGTCACAAAAGGAAGTTTTTTATATTAAAAAAAATATTTAAATCGTTAGGTCATGTTTATTGGTCATATTATCAACAATTATAAATTCATATCAAAATAAGTAAATTTATCCTCTCAAGTGTTTAAAACAACAGACTTTTCCCTTTTACTGCATATAATTTCACTTTTACTGCATAAACGGTTAAAGAGATAAGACACTCACAAATAAGACACTCACAAGAAGACACTCACAAATAACGGTAATATAGTCAAATTGGCATGCAAATACATATATAATATGCAGTAAAAATATAACCCTTCTTTTGGCAGTCAGGAAATAAATCATAGCACTCAGTACTAACCAAACCATACTCATAATTTCATCACAAGTAAAAAGTTTTACCGCCCAACGAAGTGGGCACGGGTCAGCTAGTAGTGAATAAAAATGGATGTCCTGTGATTTATAGTATTTATTGTAGTATTGAAGAGATACATTGAGCAAAAATATTTCGATTCAGACATAAACAATAAAAAAACCTGGTTCAGCTACTGTGTAAAAATAGATATCTGATTAATTTAACACATTTTAACGCGAATTGAACGGAATAAAATGTATGGACCGTGTTTTTTGCATGTCGGATCGGCGCGACGTTGCGTAAGCCCAAGTGATAACGCCAAAATTTTAATTCATAGTCAAGGCGAACGAGCGCTTATCACGGCAATTCATGAACTATAACCGTGACAAGTCAAACAAAAAAATCGGTCGTGTCACCCCAAGACTATCCTGGCAAGTAGCCAAGGACTGATTTCATCTGGATATTTATTTCATGAATAAAATCGATGAGCCGGCGGACGAACCCATTCGGGTTCCGTTACACACCCGCCTCTGTGGGCGCGGTTCGTTTCTCGGCTAGCCACGGGCGGCTTGGCATTAATATTTGATTAAAATGTATGGCGGAATTCAAATATAATAAGTGCAGCTTGTATAATAAGATAATCCAACCAAAATTTCACAATGTAGTTTCGGTGTGTACCAAATTCCATGTCTACAAGTCTAATATTTCGAGGATGATATATGACTAGTGCACTTCCTGGTGGACCGATTTCAAACACAATTCTTTTCAACTCTTGCCATGACCGAATGATGCCTGCACAACAAATTTCAGCTCAATCGGATTAAGCTTTCGTGGATGAATACGCACAAACACAAACAGATTTCTATCTAGAAATGTAATCTTATTATCGTAATATTATAGAAATGTAATATTATGTATCTTAATCATTCCCAGTACTTTACATTGATATGCAGGCCAAATTTCAGCCCAAACGGATTAAGCGTTTGGGCGCTATCGTGGAGGAATACACACAGACACACACAGACGATTTCAATCTGTAAATGGTCCTAATCGTCTCAGGGGGGGGGGGGGTGTTCACAGTACTTTACATTGGTATGCAGATCAAATTTCATCGGATTAAGCGTTTGACCGCTATCGTGTATCGAATACACACAGACACACGCACACACACACCGCACAGACACACACAGACAGACTTCAATTTGGAAATGGCCTTAAAAGTCTCAGGGAGGCTCAAAATGGGTTTTTTCCGTTTTCATTTAAAAAGAAAAATAACGTGTTCACAATACTTTGCCTCCTGGTCGGTTGGTCGGCCGGAAAAGTAAAATCAATACATTTGGCGTGTATCGGGAGTTCAGATATATGTATTGTATTCGCTAAAGAAGCCATAACTATCGAAACTTAAGGAGCAGTACAATACACAGAGAAAGCTTATAAGAACTACATAGACGATGACGTCATTCACGTCAAAATTAACACTGCCATGAACAAACAGGTGACGTGGAAATAGGGTTTGGAAACAACTAAACTACGCCAAACACGACAACCTATCGCAACAAAGTTCGTATTACAACAACGAAACCGACATACAATACAATCCCATCGAAACCCTTTGATTCGGCCTGAGTGGCGTAACGTTACGCGAACATCGTAGTAACACAATCGCAAGGCGCACGCGGCGAGATTGCATAACACGATAATGGAAACAACTTCTGATATCCCACTTCAGCGCTACACCATGAAATATGTATCAATCTCATTATACATAATATTATGAAATGCGCTGAAATGATCTATGATATACGACTGACTATGGAAATTTGCTTTTCAGAAGAAAAAAAAATAATTTTGATAGTACCTACTATTGATTATATAACGTATTAGATTGATAAACGTCGTACTAAAATTTGGCCACAAGGATTTTACTACAAAATGTAACGTGTAGATGGCACCTAAAATTCTTAAAACGATTAATCTTCTATTAACCGGTCGGACGCCAACAATGCCTATAGGCATTTTGAGTCGTTTGACAGAAACACGCGTAGCCCTCTCGGCCGGCCGTATATATTATTCTATACTAGCTGCGCCCAGCGGTTTCACCCGCGTGGTGATGGAAAATTGTGATAATGATGATAGAAAACCATATATCTTTATAAATTATAGCCTATGTGTTATTCTGATGTGTAAGCTATGTTATTGTAAAGTTTCATCAAAATCCATTCAGTAGTTTTTGCGTGAAAGAGTAACAAACATCCATACATACATACAAACTTTCGCGGTTAATATTTTTGGTAGGATATATAAAACAAAGTCGGGTTTGTTCGAACACTTATAACTCTAGAACGGCTGGACCGATTTTCATTGTTTTTGATTTGTTGTATTTGTCTCCGTCCCGAATAGCAGAATAACTATTAAAAACGAAAATTGGAAAATTGACGAAAAATTTAAAAATAAAAGAAAAAACATTTCCCCATACAAAATGTAATTCCGTGTTTTTCTCGTGGTCAACTGTACGTGGCATGTTTATTTACAAAATCGACCAAAAAGTTTCGACCGGTTAATATGGTCAATATGGCGACTTTCGTGGTATAGCAGTAGAATAGAATAGAATAACTTCATTATGCTAAAAAAATACATTACATAGCGAAGATTACACTACTTTAAAAAAAACTATTTATGCACGAATGGCGGACTAATACCACTATAGCGACATCTTACGGTCAACCATTTTGTATGGCGTATGGCGGCGCACTGTAGATGGCGCTCTAATCACGCCTTTGCGGTATAAATCAATAATATAAAAACAAACGATTTTTAAATCATAGCTCTTATTATAATAGTATTATTTACATACATATATATGACAATTTTTAATTTGGTATACAGGTTTCAATACTTATTAATTACACACTTTAAAGTTCCGATAGACTAGTAGATGGCATTCTATGTCTCCGTATTAATTATGTGATGTAATCAGCCTATATATAAAATGCGATAGATGGCATTAATAATTGTTATCATTGGCTAAATTATTGGGTTTTTATAATCAATAGGTCCTTTATTAAAAAAACATTCATTATCAATGTTATTATAGATGGTCAAATAAATTGTTATTATTTTCGCCATCAATGCTATCCGCTCCACCTGCATTTCGCCGTTTCAGAAGGGTTGCCAAATCGTACTATGGAGTTAAGCAATCTAATATCATCTATAATTAATGATAGTACTATCACAGTATACCAAGTTAGAACAGAAAGCGCACTCTCGAGCGGCATTGCGATGCGGGGATAGGGTGCGAGCGTCTTTGCTTGGCGTTACGCGTAGGTGGAGGCTGGCAAATTTCTCGAACGTTTGATCTGCATCGGCGGAGTAGCTGCCATATGCGAGCCCTTAGGACTCGTGACGTCGCTCACTTCGATGTTGTTCTAAGAGGAGCTACTGTCTGTATACTGTGGTACTGTGTCGATTTTGGCGTAACAGCACATCCTCCGCAGTGTCATTGTGAACAGCGTCTTTTTCGATGTAATGTGTTGTCGGCTGGTGGCGCCCTTTTGTCGGTGAAAACGCATCGCGATCGGCCGCTCGAACAATGCAACGCTGACTTGCACACTTCGCCATTTCAGTGAAAGGAGATATACGCTTGCATTATGAACGCCAATGCAAAACATAACCAATGACACATTTCCTTTCACCGGCGGGCTAACGCGATACATTGCGTACGTTAATTTGTGATTATGTGTGGCTTAGCGTATATATATAATAGTTTTGGGTTTATATATCTCTATGTTGACCGACCTCCAGGTTATACGGCTTAACCGATTGACTTGAAATTAGAAATATAGACTCCTGAGGGGTCAAGTAAGCGATGTAATTTAAAAAAAACTGAAATGTGCCCTACGTGCAAAGCTACATACACCTTGCAAATGGAAACATAGAGTTCTGAGGGGTCAAGTAAGCAGTGTAATACATAAAAAGTAGACAAAAACCAAATGATTTTCAGTTAAAAGAGTATAAACGACAAACGAACACTAATATTGATATAAAATCATTGGACCTCTTTTTATGCGAAAATCCTATAAGTTTCTCAAGACATGCGTCATTCGCCAGCGAGGTGATCACATAAAAAAAACGTGAATTTAAGCCGTACGTGGTAGACATGTAAACGAAAATTGATTTCAAATTCATAGTAGGTATCTCATTTGGCTTAAACTGTCCTTCGAAAAAATACCTCCTGCGTCGCGTTAACCTTTGCTATCACTCCCTTACATTAAAATTTTCAAAACTCCTCTGAGTAGGGTATAATACGTCATCTATAATAATCATCTAAATTAGTTAGTTACTTCCGAGACACCCTGTCTGCTAGGAACGATCTTATTACACGTGTATGCACGTGATGTATGCGAAGGGTTGAACGTCGGGGAGTAGCCCTTAATAAATTACTTAACGGCCGTTGGAGGACGGTCTTTTGTGTCGCCGAAGCAGGCGAATGCTGAGTTAAGGCGACGATGTAGGTAAATTTCGAAAATTACATTTTTTGGCAATTTTTGAACAGTCATACTGAAATAACTGATGATGTTAGCCAACAAAAAAAAATTATCGTAACTCACAGTACCTTTCTTAAGTAGATAGCTATTTCAGATTTTTTTTTAAGTATTGGAAAATTGAGGAAAATAATTAAATCTGGGAGCTATACAGGAAATTTTCATTTTAGAGCATTTTTTGAAACGTGCCTCACACTAAACTGCACGATCAAGAAACTCAAAAAAAATACTACGGCATTTTAACAATAGTTGTAAAGAGGAATGCTTTCGCATAAATTTAAAAAAATAAGTTTTTCTTGTTAAAAAAAAATATATAAAAAGTGTAACTTTCATCCATATTCATTGTTAAATATTACTTATTACTGTGTGTTTTTTTCAAGTTTGTTTTTTTTTACATAAACTATGTACAATAAACTTGTAGTACTGACGATTATTTTTTTCAAATAAAATATCAGTATATTTTAAAAATAATATTTTGCAGAGCCCGTTTATATTATTTTTGTCATACAATGAGATGAGCGCGCTCTTCTCGCGACGACGCGCTGGCATTCAAAATGCCGCAAGCGACATTGGGTCAATATGGTTCTTATGTGGGGATCAATTACTGATTCAAATGGCATAACAGCCAACCTTTTATAATGAAATGTTATTGGCTCTTAGAAACGTGGTTCATTTCGGCTTCGAAGGCCGACATATGCGGTTGCGTTCGCGACGCTCTGTTTCATGACTTATTATTACCAAATTGACATTTCGATGGATCGGAGATGTGAAGTAAAAAAATATCGGTTTTAGATGGCTATTTCACCGTGTAAATGAAAGAGGTTTAAAAACATGATAAATCATATGTTGAAAAATAGAAACAATAATAAGTAAAATAATATTTAATATTTATTTATTTATTTTTTTAATTTACAATATTACTTTTTTTTAATAAAAAGTGTTCATTTATTTGATAACAATGTTTCTTTATGTATAAAAACAAAAAAAAAATATACATATCGGTAGGTTTTGAACCTACGACCGGTGTGATCTTATGCGAGTTTAAAACAAGTGCGCCACTTCAGCTTGCTTCCCGCGAGTCAAAATATGTCATATATAAGGGGACAGTAAATAATGCCAATACATTTGCGTTAGAGCCATATAACAGAGCTATACACCATGTATAAATATAATATACTATTAGGCTACGATTCTGACCGTTCTAATATAGAAAACCGTCAGATAGGCAGAATTGTAATTTAAAAAACAAAACGTAGGTATCTACTTTTTAAAAGCTTTTATTCAACTTGTAATGTCTGTGAAAAAAAAAACTAAAAATGCGAAGAAATATTACATCAGCAGTAGCTTATAATAAATGTCAAAACTTTTCAATTGATGAGAAAATTGATTGCCTGTATAATGACATTTTGAACGCCCCGATAGATGCATTTGGAAACCATGATAAATGTAGAAGTTTTTAAAATTGTTTGTCGGAAAATGAAACACTGGATGCAATGAGTTGTTTGATGGGTGACATTATTTGGGAAAGAATACGTTACATAACTTAAAACGTAGGTAGCAATACATGCAAGAAGCCTAATTCATGATGTAGATAGTAATGTTCTCGAAAGGTTTAACGGCATCATTGCAAAATTTATTGGTGGTAAGAGGACAAATTACATCCAAAAGCAGTCTTACCAAGCGCGATGTAATGCGGCAGTTATATCATTTAATACAAAACAGCCACTCTCAAGATTACATAAAAAATATATAGGCAAAAGTCCCTCTGGCATGATATCAAAAGTGGAATAAAGAAGACAGAGGCATTTAAGTAAATCCATTCTTTATAAAAGAAATAAAAGCAGAAAGTTTTTTTGAAAAAAAAAAACAATAATTCGCATTATGGAGAACATTGCAACCAACCCGATGTTCCATCAGAAATATTCGAAAAAAGCAAAGCTCTGTTATTTCAAGAATTGGAAAATAGAAAAATGATCGATTGCGAATTGAAAAACTTACGGTTATTCAAGGTGAAAGCAGCGAGTGGTTGGAATTACGAAGAAAAATGGTAACTGCGTCTAACTTTGGCAAAATTGTCAATAGTTAACAACACACAAAATGCGCCAATTTAGTTAAATCCATGACTGAAAATGGGATTTGAGCAACGTAGCATCAATTTGCCATGGAAAAGAAAATGAAACAACTGCACTAGAATGAAAAATATGTCTAGAAAAAGTGGAAATTCAGCAATGTGGATTATTCATTGACCCTAAATTTCCATTTTTGGGAGCTTCTCCAGATGGAATATCTGATGATTATATTTTTGAAGTCAAATTTCCCATTACAGCGCATAGAATCTGGTTAACGGAAGCGACAAGAAAAAGAAAAGTGACATTTTGGAAACAGAAAGATGGAAAACTTGAAATCAGCATCAAACATCACTGGTACGTTCAAGTTCAAGGACAGGTCCATATATAATTTCTTTTTATTTATTTATTTTTTATTTTATTTCTGGAAAAATACAGCGCATACAATATACATACGTGTGCATAAATGTAGAAAAAAAAGAAAAACATTACGCCTATAATCGTTTATTACACATTTGGATTTCAGCATATTACACTTAAAAATTAATTATATAATAAACAAAGTTCATATTAAATATAAAAAATATATAGAAAACCGATGGGAGAGGTAGGGAATTGGAAGTGATTAGGAAGAAGGAGTTAGACGATGGTATGTGTATATGTATATAGATATAAATAAAGATATAGATAGGTCGTATAGTGGATATATAAATACAGATATTTATTGATGTTTATAGGTATTTATAGATATATAATAAATATTTATAGATATTTATAAATATTTGTGGTAGCTACTGATATGTTGTATATATATCCTTCTAGCCGTGTTCGGCCACAGCGACTGCATTGTAGATTCTAGTGACTTCTTTAGTCTTCTCAGAGTCCACTGTTCGGAAGCAGTCAAGTGCGCAGGCTATATTATAGTGCACAGGTGGGCGCGCGACCACGGGTGCACTCTCTCTTCCTCCCTCTTCTGAACCCGATGGAACGGAGACCGTTACGACCAGAGAAAAGTTTGGATGCAGATAAAATAAAATAAATCAATTAATCGCTAACGCAGCAATGACTGTCATTGTTAAATTTTTACTCAATATTGCAGAGCTATTTTTTTCGGATTTAGTTCGTTTTTCACACTGTCATTTATGAAATTGGTAGTTATGGCTTGTGGTGATGTTTGAGTTTTTTCTGGAGCTATTGTAGAGATGACCGGTGACTTATTGGTAGTTGTTGTAGTAGGCGGTGATATAGAAGATGCATTATTGGATTTATCCTGGTTTTCTGATGATCTCGTGTTGTTGCTCATGGGGCTGTGTTGAATACAGCATACAGTCTCTTGTTCCGACATTATACAAAATTGTGATAGTTTCCCTTTTGGCAAATCCCCCTCAGTTTTTGGACAATTTTTCGCCGGTAGACATACTCCTAAAACGCCATTTATTTCACATGACTCTTCACGGCAGTGTATATGCCAGGTCCCTTGGCACTTCCGCAAGGGCTCTTTCCAATACTGGTAACGGTGATTATGTTGAAAAGGCATTGGTTGTCAGCTATCGCCACTTGCAGAGGTCCACCACTATCGCCTCCACAAGAGTCTCGTAATCCTTCTAAGCTGCCAGCGCACAATTGATCGTCCTTATACCTTGCGGTAACCTCCTTCTGAGAGTCTTTGCATATAGTCTTCGAAAGGTGGCTGGTCAATCAAATCCACCACCACCTTCAGTAAGTCCTCCGATGTATCTTCAGCAAAGTCGATCTGCCTTCAGCCAGTAACTACAGCTCGCTTGTTTTCGATGGTCGACTTTTCCATAGACACGCTGGTCGAATATTTAAAGTGAACAGCTCAGACCGATCAGATCCTTCGGGACGCGTCCCGTGTTAACCGCGAGTTAATCCAGACTATAGAATTGCACTATAATCACTAAAATTTATTATTTAATTATTATTTAGAGGGGAGAAAATTTTAAAATATGTTGACACTTAGAATTTAAATTTCGAATTTTATTTTGTTGTATAGAAAGTATATAACTAATTACTATAGGTATTAACAAGCTCGTTAGGTGCAATTGATTTGAATAATTCACGAACGTCGGTTGGTTGAGGTTGAAAATGTCGATGGTGGAGAAACAAGAGTCGTACGTGCATATCAGCCCATAAGCGATGGAATGTTTCCCGTAGTTGGTATTGGCACGAGATACCTCAAACGTGCGTGAATTGCGAATTAATCGCTGAGGAACGAAAAAACGTAAGTTTTCAACAAGGTATGAACTATCTGTGGTATTGTGGATAACTTTAAAGAAAGTGTGCTGGAAAGAAACTGTAACTGGAACGATACATATAACTGGAAAGGAAGTGTGCCTATTTACATTTTGGTCTGGTAAAAACGATCTCCTCAAAACCGAATATATACAGACGAATGATTTGATTTGGACAAATGTCATGGAAAAAACTTGTTTGTTTTTATATGGACTGTGTATTAATTACCTGAAATTATCGATCCAGGAGTATGAAGGAATATGGATTTAAGGGAGCCTGAATACACTTTGAAAGAAGCAAATAAAAGAAATGACACGATAAAACGAAAGAAATCGGTTCCTCTCCCTTGTCCAACGCTTAAGCGGTAGTTAGTTTTCAGTGATTCCATCACAAAGTGAGCAAAGAACTCACAGAGAATGTACTTGCCAATAACACTCCAAAGCAAAGCACAAGCAATATAGAGCCACCGAAAAGTACACGATATTCCAAATCTGTGCTGAGTACAGATCTAATTAATAATGATGAACAGGCTTTTGAAAATGTATTATCATTTGATGAATTTTAATTACAAAAATCGGCGCACCACTACAAAACGACACTGTCAAGGCTACAAAAAGGAAGTCTCAAATGTACTGCGCAATTTTAAATGTATTTATTCGTCTCTTTACATTTAATATGTATGTATCTACTCAGAAATAACAGACTACTTTGCCAACCAGAAATGTCTTCATGATTTTTTGTCTTAATGATTTTATATTTTAATTATTAATTATTTATTTTTAATGATGTGTATTTCTTTAAAGTTTACAATGATGTGCTTACAGTATCTAAAAATAAATTATATTACTTTTTAATTAAATATTTTTTTAATGATAATGTACAAGGCGATGGGTGTCGTTATGTCCTCCTCAAAGAACTATTATACCGCGAATAAATAGTTCGATACACAATGTTGTTTTTTAATTCGATTCTAAATGTTTTTTCTGCCAAAAAATACTATCAAAAACTGTCACTACAACTATCAAAAAAATACTAAAGCTGTATCTCACGGAACATGAATTGCGATTTATGTCATTTAAAAGCCCTTGGAAAACTGTATCCAAAACAGTTAACGGCATTTCTCCAATTGTCATCTATCACCATTTAAAATAATTTTAAAATGTCGAAAATTAATTAGTGACAGGTGACTCTTCTTAATACAGTTTTTCAGGGGATTTCAAATGACATATCGCAAATGAAATTCTGTAAGATATGGCTTCTGTCAATTTTTGACAGTGATAGTTTGGTTTAACAGTTGACAGCCAAAATCTAATGGGCGCATTCCAGGGTGATACTATCCCTATGTTCCAAATTTCAACTCAATCGGTTCAACGGCTCGGCAGTTATCGTGAGAGATTACATACAGGCAAACAGACATACATTTCTCTGAAAATGGTCTTAATCATCTTGGTGGACCTCAAAATGGACATCTCTATCGTTATCTAAACATTTTTTTCCGCACGATCACAACACCTTCCCTACCAGTGGCAGCCGGGAAAGTAATATAATGTTCAAGTTTAGATGATGATAAAGCGTAGCCTTCTTCACCAGCGTAGGTACATGACACTTGCATAATCCCAAAATATAAATCCCATTGCAATAGTGTATACCTAGTGTGTTTAGTCCAGACATCGATAGCGAGTGAATATCGCTGCGAGATGAGTCAACATAATAAACACCTGCCCCGTCGCGAGGGGAGGGGGTAAGTAGGCGGGGCTTAAAAACTCAGATACGGTTTATTTTTTAAGTAGTACGTCGCCTTAAGGACGATTTAGTTTAGATTTAGTGGAAGGGGCTACTCGGTTGTAATTAGTTTCAGATGTAAGTACAAAGTAAAATATTTTTACTTTATTTGCTGGATATTACAGATCAAAAGAATCCTCACAAATTCACTTAGCCGATAGTCGAAAAAAGTCATAGTCGTTCAAAAGTAGTCGTCATAGTCATAGAGGTAATAGTAGTAAAAATTAGTCATACACTGACACAAATAGTGAATTGATTCTTACATTACCATTGTGTTATTACGGTTTTATACAAAATAACGATGTTTCAATCGTAATTTTGTTGAATTACAAGGAATTTTGTTGAAACTCCATTACTCGATTATATGTATCAATATTTTCCTTGCGGTCAATACGGAAATAACAGTATACTGTAGTTTCAACATGATTCATGTGTCCGACTTTAACCGTACGTATACTAGTAGATGCTGTCATGTTAGAAGCGAGATTCCAAGGTCGCGAAGTAATGAAATAACATTATGTTTTAACATTACGATACGGTAACTGCCGTCACGCCAACACCGCTACGCGTTATGGCCACAGTCCGAGTTCTATATATATTCCTTGCTGAAATATGCGTATTTCCGTGTATTCCATCCGTTTATTTTTAACGGTGCAGTAGAAAAAAGAGGTTTACTTTGCAAAAAGTCGGGTAGTTCTGATTTTTGGTAGGGATATATATTGAGCTCCTAAATGAATATATTGAGTTTCCGACCTCCGCGCACCGCTGTTCTTGTTGCCATCTTGTTTTTTTTAATTTTATTTAATTTATAAAAAAATCTATTATTTCCTAAATCAGATTTTTGATGAAACAAACGGAAAGGCAAGTACATTACATGCGTGGATCGGCAAGAGGTATGCGAGGAAAGAATCGTAAATACCGGAAATACGAAGGCAGCTCCTTTTTTTTTAAATAAAATTATCCAATATATTATAATTGATTTTGCGAAGCAGATAAGATTACATTTGTGTGAATTTTATCTTGGACTTGGTGTTTGACTTCACTTTAATAGAAGTCAACGATGAAAAAAGACCACGGTGTGTCATCTAGTGTTCTCATGAACCCAGGTATGTTGAGGCGGAAAATTGAAAAAACACACACGAACATGGTCGGCAAAACACGTGAATATTTCAGCAGTAAAATCAAATACTTGCACCACCACAAGCATGCTTCCATTAGGCAAGCGTCAGTGTCAAATAATGTATCGATGGCTTCGTTCAAGGTGTCTTATAGAATAGCGAAGTACGAAAATGCCCACACTATTGCTGAGAACTTAATGTTTTATTATTTTATTTTTTTATTATTTTTTTATTTTATAGCAAACTTACAGATAGTAAATATATGATACCAGTATCTTAAAAACATATTTAAACGAAACAAATTTACTATCCTATGAATAGTTTGCAATGCTTGTATTACACATTAACATAGAAATAACATGAACACGTTGATAGTAGAAAACAATATAATAAAGCTACTAATAATATAAGGGTAAGAAATAAAATAATTAAATAAGTTTTTAATTAGGTTATTTGGATAGAGCAAAATAAAAGTATGATTAATTGGATAATAATATTTATTATATATAATATGATACAATACAATAGTATGTTATAATATAATAATCATATAATACAGTACATTCTTATGATCATATAATCATATAATATTCTTCCGGCTTCAGTGGACATAGCTAATGATAGGAGAAAATGCAGGGAAGAACGCCATCAATCGAAGATTCCAGCAAACGGCTAAGGAAACGGTCAATTGATAAAAAATACAGGAAATTAATTTGAACTTCAACCACGATCAGCACAAAAGAATGCCCATCTCATTTACAGGTACGTTTCTTTAATGGTAATACTATCGTTAAAGAAACATATATATGATATGACATATATAGATATTCTATGACTGCCGTGAGAAAAGTCTGATTCTTTTAAGGGTGCTACGACTTGGATAAGTCTGGGAACCCCTGCTCTAGAGTAAAATGATCTTAGTTATTATGAACTGGAAAAGGACATTTACTCATTTAACGTCGCAAACACAATATATTATTCAGGAGTCCAAACTTTATAATCCATGCAAAAATCAGAACTACTCCACCATTCGCAAGGTAAAATGCTACTTTAACTGGACTAACATTCAAGGAATCGGCCCGAGTTTTACTTTCTTCTATAAATATAAACCTGTTATGATTTGATTATCAATGAGTCGTCAGACCCGTTTTTACTAACTACTCCAAAATATCGCTTACCGTCAATAGATAAAATGCTTAGATACCCTTAATGTTAGGTACGAGAATCGTGCACAGTTACGTGTATCAATCAAATGAAGCCCGCTTTAACAGTTGCCAAAATATTTCACTCGACAATATTGACATTTTCGAAATAGGCCAATGATGTTGTGTATATGAGAACCGGTTGGATAAAACATTGCTATTTTTATCAAGGTTAGACTCGATGCGCCCAAAAGCACCAGACATAATGTGAAGCTGATTTGCATTCTTATTTGCGAATTATTGCGTCAATTCTTGCGCGGAATTAGTAGAATGATATATGATAGTAGAGTACCTATTCTCGCGGTATTGCATATGTTGATATATTTTGAGATATCGCAATCCCACTACAAAGGCGACACATTTCTAAAAATATATTTTTTCCAAGACAGGCACAAAGTTTAAATTCGGAAAAAAATATAAATCACTGTTTTGAATTTGCTTTTCTTTTTTTATTTTTTTATCATTCAAAAATATAAATTTACATTTGTATTAATTGCAGAATCTGCCTAACTAGGCCATATCCCGTACCAACTCTTTTATAGTTAGAGTTTTCTGTAAATGGTAAGTTTTGTATATTCCTTTTCTCTCAAACATTCAATTAAAAGGGCTTTGAAAAACCTACCAAAAAGTATCATATTTGAATTAAAGACAAATTATCAAAATGATGAGTTGCCATTTTATATAACAAAAGGTCCAGATAAAAAAAGTCATAATTTAAAATATTAAAAAGGGGTAATCATGAAAAGTGAAACCGTTCTAAATATTTCTCTTTTTTGGATATATACAAAAAAAATATTGTTCTTGTTACCGAAAACGTTACAAAATAAAAAAAACTATGCAGACGGAGACACAATTCTAGTCTTAAAAAGTGGCCTAAAAATTACTTATTTACGTGCAAACCATCGAGCGCGTCTCTAATAACGGGTCACTTTTTTAATAACGTGTAAATACATCTAAATTATAAGGTAAAATGTACGAACGTTGGTATTATAAGGTTAGAAGGTTGAACATAAGTACAAGCGCATTCAAGTTATAGAGAGAAAACCAAATTTTCCAATATTTTCCACCAAATATTAAGAAATCAGTAATAATACCAGTATTTAATAGTCAGAATAAACATTCACAATTATATAGTAGTCAATAATAGAAAGAAAAAATGAATAAAAATATTCAAGAAGTCGCGAAAAAATCGATATCGTCAAAATCCACATTGCTATAAATTGGGTTTTTAATCAAAGTCCGGTCGGTTTACTTGAATATTAGCGGTGATAACGCGGCTTCGCATACGAAATTTAAAACACACAGTGCTCTGTGGAATTCACGGTCTACGTTTCTGTTCCGTCTGTGAATAAACTCAAGGGGAGTCACACCATCGAAAAAAACACCAAAAGCTCATCGTTAATTATAATGACCGGCGCGGGGTCACGCATAAATTTGCATGTTCACTTGCTTATTACTACAGCGGCGCGGGCGACACCGGTAAGGTGCACACTCGAAATAGCCCGGCCGATAATATGGCAGTGTCATTTGGGGAACCGGAGCGGTAATTTATGCGGGCCCAGGGCCAGGTAACGAAAATCTCTTCGGGTTGACCTGTGACTTTCCTGTTTTTATCATTCCGTGGCATCTAAAGCGAAGCGTTCGAAGGAATTAATGAATTCGGACAACTGCTTAGTGTCACGTCACATCCTGTTGGGTGGGTTTAAAGGTCGTTACGAAAGAGACTAAATTCGGAAGCGTGTTCCCCTTTTTACTGCGGAGAAAGAAGCTAAGAAATAATTTAATTCCAGATTGTATATTGTAAAAGTATTGTCGGCAATCCTGTCGTAACGTACAATTAATACTGTGTTGTAATCTACGAAAGAATGTCTTATACACAATCAATTAGCTCCTTTTTATTTATGTGTATTTATTTTTAATTAGGATGCGTTCCGCATGATAACACGTCTGCGAAGATATTGGCGATTTAATAGGTAATAACAATTATATTGTAAACAACAACTATTGTTATTAAAGACACAGCAATTACACCGAGAAAAATATACTGCTATATACAATGAAATTCGCATGTTTCAAAAGGGATTACGTGTATAACATGTGCTAAGGTACGTATGTATGTATCAAAATGACGCGTAACGGCGTAGTTACCATGTCACGGGCAAGGTAAATAGTCATAGTCATAGTTTATTAATTCCAAAAAGTACATACTGTGGAATGCGTCATTTTTCATTGTCGTACAATTATTAATATCTTCATTACATGTACATATACTTTATATAAAGGTACGTATGGTTCAATAATTAAAAAAAACACAAATAACAAAAAAAAACAATACTAGCGAATATACTACTAAGATAACAAAATATAAAAACGAAATTACTCTAAAAGAAAATTTAAATAAAATACTGTAAAAGATATAGAAATAATCCATATCATAATATCACATAATTATTTATAAAAAAAAGTTTATTCAGCAATAAACAAATAGATTACATTTATATAATTACATTTTAAACTCAACCACAACCTTGTTAAATTCATCTAAGTTATATAGAGCATGGTTGGCTAGGTTTCTTTTTATGCACATTTTGAATGACACCTCTTTGAGTTTTTTAATTTCTGTTGGCAGCAGATTGAAAAATTTAAAGCCCAAATATAAAAAAGATTCTGGTTTAAACCCAGCCGGACTTCTAGAATCACGATGTTATTCTTATTGTGTGTTATGTTCGTGAAAATTCGAGTGCTTTTCGTAGTCTTCGAAATTTGCTCTCGCATAAACTAAACACTGGTAAATAAATTCACATTTCAGTCAATATTTTTTTTATTTTTAAAGATCGGAGCACAGTGATCTTCTCTTTTTAACCCACATATCTGAGTGCATGTTTTTGCAGAATAAAAATATGATTACTATCTGGTGCATTACCCCAGGTCGCTTACCAATACATCGCACATTCATTATGGCGCATAACGAGATCTTGCTTTTAGCATGACAGCATGTTATTACTCATGTAAAGTATAGTCAGTTACAAGAATCATGTTGAAGCTACATTATACCTTTATTTTCGTATTACCCGTACGGAGCATGGTGAAACATATAATAGAGTAAACATATAATATTATAGAGTATATAAACATATAATATAATAGAGTAATGGAGTTTCAACAAAATCCCTTGCAATTCAACAAACTTACGATTGAACCTTCATTATTCTGTATAAAACCGTAAAAACAAAACGACATTGTATCAAGAAATCCAATATTTTTCTCAGTGTATATTGTATATTTTGTTGCTTATGTACGTGTATGCCGTATATATAGATATATAATTTTGGGTGAAAAAACTTTGATAACTTTTGAAACACTGCTTGTATTTTTTTAAAGTAAAAATTATTATAATCTTTACTACAATGTTTCATAATAGAGGTCAAAATGTGTATATCCGTCTTCATCCCCGAAAAAAATGTTGGCAATACTTTACCTCGTCGTCGCTTGGTTGCCGGGAAAGTAATATGCTCAATGCGCGGCAGCGAATTTCAACTCAACGTGTATAAAATAGCTAAGTTATACGCGACAGGATGTCCAGTTACTGCAACACTGTATGTCATTGTATATCTCGTTATCCGCCCTGGGCGGAGGGCGGCTGGGCGGCTTACGCCGTGGGCGGGCGGCGCGGTGTCCTGGGTGGCAATTTCCCGTTAGTAATGGACGCAGCAGCGCAACGCGCCTTGAATCTCGTTAGGCGATTTACTCAATTTCCGATCAATAACGACCGACATCAACATTTGCGACGAAATTAATAATTGGGGAGCCAGCGACAAAAAAGTGCAAGAGTTTTGGAAAAGCTGATACTTTCAGATCAGACAGTATTTTGGCCATAGAATGCGGGGGTACAGTCAGAAGGCCAGATTCAGGGACACCTGGCGCTGGACATACGGTCAAACTTCTTCATAATCTAACGCGTGGCGTTATCATCTCCATACCTTCATTATGCAAAAGCGTGCAGTCCTCACAACAGCGCGTGTGCCGCCTGTTTAGAAATCTCTGCATCAAGACGCTGCTGTCCTTTCATATAATGGAAGTAGCGCTGTACGTTCGCAGAAATCTAGCCGATTTTAAAGTGAATGGTGTGCATCACCACTATCCAACAAGATCCCGAAGCATGCTACGATCGGTAAGTCATGCATTAACCAAGTCGGAGAGGCTCGCTTATATCGCCGGCCCAGCGGTCTACAACAAACTCAGCGAGCACATTAGACAGGCGCAATCACTTGACGTGTTTAAGAGCCGCCTTAAGAAGTACCTTACAGATAAGTCGTTTTACTCACTGGAGGAATATTACTCTAGCGAAAACTAAAATGCTCGGTGACTAAATTGTTAATAATTTGTCCTTGTAATTGTATAAATTATCTCTTTGCATTTCTTTTGTATCTTCTCTTTTACATTATTTTTTTTTCTTTTCGTTTTCTCTTTTATTTTTAATTTTTATTTCCATGTGTATTCTAATATTTTCTATTGATTCCATTATGATAGAAAAAATGTTTCCTTAACTGTATGTATGACTTGCATACCATTATACCAATAAAATGAATCTGAAAAAACACTTTTCTAAAACACTTTAGGGGTACTAATTAAAATTACACCTTTCCTAGTACGCCAGCACCAGGTGTCCCGGAATCTGGCCTGCTGATTGTACCCTGGCATTCTATAGCCACAATACTGTCTGATCTGAATGTGTCAGCTTTTCCAAAACTCTTGCACTTTTATGTCGCTGGCTCTTGGAATATAATGACGGCGTCTCATATCGTGGACGTCACTTGCAGAATTCATGAATAGCGGCAAAAGCGTTAACTTTTATGATGCAACCTATCTTTATACATTGTTAATTCATCGTTACGAAATGTTGTATAATAAGATGTTTCTAATAAACAGGGAGCACACGTGTCATCAAGGCTAGTTTACTTTTCAGGCTCACCAAAAAATCGAGATGAAAAAGGACATATCTATGTTTAGCCCCCTTGAGACGAGTAAAACCATTTGCAGATTAAAGTATGTCTGTGTATCTGTGTCTTAATCTACGACAACGCCCAAACGCTTAATCCGATTAAGCTGAAATTTGGTAAGCAGGCATCCTTTGGTCGTGGCAAGAGTTAAAGATTTTGGTTGAAATCAGTCCACCAGGGGGCGCACTATGCACATATATCAATTTTAAAATATTGGCTAGCAACACTAATAATATTTAAATTACGCCATACGCTTTCATTAATTAAATATTGACGCCACATGTTGGCGCTTGGCTCAACCCAGCCTTTATCCGAAAAACGAAACCCAACCACGTTTATCTGCCGGCCGAGAGAGGGCTCGTCGATTTTATTCATGAAATTAATATTCATATAAAACTAGTCCTTGGCTACTTGCCGGGAAAGTTTTGGGGTGGCACGACCGTTTTTTTATAAATATACAAAAATGATCAGTCGAATGAGTGTACCGTGTGATGTTAATATGATCGGTGGTATTGTAAAATATGGATCAAAATATTACGAGCTTAAAGGATGAAGGGAGTTTATGTATATATAATATTGAACCTACGCACTGTAATTGTATTGTACTGTACTGTACTGTACCGCACTGTACTGTACTGTAAATTTACAAACTTGTTAAGCATCGATTGTCTTTGTTTCAGCGAGTCGTGATTGATTAGACGCGAAGTATCGGTATCCTGGCACTCACACAAACAACTGGCTGTGCTACGTCATGTATACCTGGGCCTTTTTAGCCCCTGCCTTCAGGGAGCTAAAAGGGCCCAGTGCAGTTGAGCCATTAAGACCCATGTGTTAAGGTCGGCCGAGCTCACAGGTCAGCACCTATTCGGTAGCCTCCAAGCAGAAGTGCGAGCCCGGGTAGGACTCTGTACCTGCGTGCTAGCTCCCCTGGCCGCGATAGATTCGGTATAAACAGCAAATCACCGCTACACAAGACAGAGAACCGAACTGTAACCAGCCGGGAGGCTGGAGAAATCTGGCCGGAGAAATCTGGCCATAACTGGAAGTAAGGGCGCGAGTGTCGGTCCGGTTTCTCGCGGTAAGGCTTCTTTTGGGCGAGTGGCGTAACTAGACAGTGGACTGTTTCGTCCCAAGTATTCTACGCCTTCTCACCTCACGGGAGACCGAACGATCAAATATCGTTAAAACTTCCTGAGATGACGGGTTCGCCCGTTGTAGTTGACAGCTCAGGTTGTCCTGTCTTAAAATATCGATCAAATATCGTTGAAACTTCCTGAGGTGACGGGTTCGCCCGTTGTAGTTGACACCTCCAAGTTCCCCTGTCTTCGTTGCACCATGAACAATCAAAATAAGCCGCCTTATCAAACCTACGCTCCTATTTTCGCGTAGATGGCGGATGCTGCAAAGAGGAAGTTCTAATTTATGGCTCAATCTCAGTCCGGTTTGAAATACGATGCTTCTATTAAATTGGGCGTGGGTTTCTTTTTTATTAAATTGATAAGAAAAGCGTTGCTAGCACGACGACAGTGAAATGAAGATTGGCTGGTATGAAAGCTGATGTTATAAGTTAAATTATTACCATGTACAGAGACGGCAAGGATGTGCACCCACTCTAATGCGAGGTCGCGAAAGACAATACAATTGGAGGCGTGACGTTTGACAGGTCACGTCAATTGTGCCATTTCCTCGCTAGAGAAGCGGTGCACCTTATGTCCTTGGACTCGCTCAGAGTGTCGCATGCGATCTCTTCCGTATCCGCAGTAGCGTTCGCGTAAACAGAAACAAACGCACCAAGATTGCGAATTCGATAAAAATAACCACGCGAATTATATGATAAGGTTTGCGCAGCGACATGATACAATGTACCATTTTACTTTACCGGCCGACCAACCGACAAATAGGTAAAGTACTGTAAACGCGCATTTTTTTTCGAGATAAAGACGGATATATACATTTTAACCCTTCATTCCCCCCGAGACGATTAAGACCATTTCCAGACTGGAGTCTGTGTGTATGTGTCTGTCTGTTTGTATAATGTGTGTGTGTGTGTGTGTATTCCTCCACGATAACGCCGAAACGCTTCATCCGATTGAGTTGAAGTTTGGCATGCAGGCATCATTTGGTCATGGCAAGAGTTAATACATTGTGGTTGAAATCGGTCTACCAGAAGGCGCGCTAGTCATACTTCAATCTCAAAATATTGGACTTAGAGACTTGAAATTCAGTACACAGATGCCTTGTTGGGCCGAAACCACATTGTAAAATTGTTGTTGAAATCGGTCCACCAGAGGGCGCGCTAGTCATACTTCAATCTCGAAATATTGGACGTAGAGATTTGAAATTCAATACACAGATGCCTTGTTGGACCGAAATAGATTGTGAAATTTTGGTTGGATAATAGATTGTGAAATTTTGGTATCTCGTATTCAAGCCACACAAATAATATTTTAAAAACCACCATATCGAAGAATATACAACATAATTATTGAAAAAATACCACGGATAATACTACAAATATAGGTACTACGCATTAGCGCCCGGAGGAGGGGGGTCGGGTTGGTGCACGAGGGTGGCTTGTCTACTAGCCGGGAAAGTCTAGCCGGGGATGCCTGAACAAATACAGGTAGTAACCATTGCTGTTTGCCCATCACCAAAAACAAAATGAAGCCAAGCCAGTTTTTGTTGAGAATTAAGTTTGCATCCTAAATTCGATTTATTAGTAGTTTATCGTATTATATAATAGTTTTAAAAATGACTTGGTTACCTAACACGCAACTAAAAGAATATATTATCGAGTGCTTCTCGGATCCTATCAGTATATTATACTGAATCCAGCTGCTTATCATACAGTTATATGCCCGTCGCATCGCGTAAACAAGGGGAACGTTTAGAATTTCAGTGATTTGCATGCAAATAGTGTTCAATGCTGCCACAGGAGATTATCTTCGTCTCCCCTTTCGATATATCACGTTTAAAATTGGTCTGGGTCTTTGCTACTATAGGGAATATAGTGTTGAGTCAATGTTACTATCAGGTTATTTAGGCTGTTTTGTACTTTTGTTGATACACAACGCTGTTACGTCGCCCGTGAGCTATTTTGTAACTTTTATGCTCTATCGCGAGGGCCGGTAAGATTGATCGGAGGCCGCTTATCGAGGTGACTTTCAAAGTTGCGTCTATTCGCCGCCTTGGCTCGGAATGCTATGCTAGAATTTCGCATCAGCTTATCCAACCAACCAAATATACAGGATGTGCAATTTTGGCATAGTTAAGAGGTGTCGACTACAACGGGCAAACCCCGTCACCCCAGGCGAGTATAACGATATATAATCGTTAGAGACGTGGACAATCCACTATCTAGCTACGCCAACAATCCAGATCCAATCCGCGCGGCGGCGGGCATATAACCCAGCGGGCATCCACGCGCCCCGGCTACCAGTTACGGCCGGATTTCTCCGGCCTCCCGACTGGTAACGGGTTCGAGATTGCTTGCGCGGTCCTGTTCTTAATGTCACCGGCGATTCAGTTCGAATCATCGCGGACCATGGCGTCCTTTGCCCGTATTTCACTCAGGATCAGGTGGCCAGTTGATCGTTTCCAGAGCGGCTGTCATTAGGCAAACAGCCGCCCCCGCTCTATAGGAAACAAAGCCGTTTCCAGACTACCCCGGTCTGTCGGAATGCACAACTGATTTCTGTCTCCGCACGGTGCGTAAACCGCGCCCAAAGAACGATTCGCAGGGGAAACTGTTCCACAAGGAGCACGGGAGTCCTACCTGGGCTCGAACTTTTACTAGCAGGATACCGGATGAAAGCCATACCAGATACGCCAGCGCCAGGTGTCCCGGAATCTGGCCTGCTGACTGCACCCTTGCATTCTATGGCCAAAATACTGTCTGATCTGAAAGTATCAACTTTTCCAAAACCCTTGCACTTTTCTGTCGCTGACTCTTGAGCTATCAACCACTTCCGCGAAAACAACCACTCCTCAATCACGGAGGATAGAAATGGCTCATCCTGTATACTAGAGCATCCGCTGGTCTGGCTGCGGCCGCGGAGCCGCCCGCTCCCGAATCGATCACTGTCACATTTGACCTCGTCTTCTTCGGCGCTCTGCGCAGCGATGGGCGTATACGTTTCTGTGCTTTCGGCGCTTTATTGCTTTCTTATAATATTAATTAATCACTGCGCCGGAGACGACGGGAATGCAAATTAGACGCGCGATCGACGTCGACAGAAAATCTCGAGCGTTTTGAAAATCAGGGGAAATCCACATAGAAGTAAGAAAATGAGACCCACACCAAATGTATAGACGAAATGAAAAAAAAAACGTAAATATACTAAAAAGAATAAACAACTGCTGTTACAAAAAGTGAACTACTGTAATTATAATTATTTATATTACGGTTTTTTATGAAATTTTTGGGTTTATGTATTTTTGTCCATATAGATACATATTTTTTTTCGAAATGTACTCAATATGACCTTTCATTTGGAGATTTGGACATGTATACAACTACATACTAGATATTTGGACAGTCAAGGTAC
The DNA here is from genome assembly GCA_944548615.1 of Micropterix aruncella. Lineage (NCBI taxonomy): Eukaryota > Metazoa > Arthropoda > Insecta > Lepidoptera > Micropterigidae > Micropterix > Micropterix aruncella. The sequence goes on from OX155950.1 coordinate 25,891,179, forward strand.
CCTATGACATTTGGGATGACATAAAGATTCTAACAATACCACACACGTCTAAATAGGTTCAAGCGTTTAGAAGTTATGGTAGAATAAAGAAACGGTAAACATACATAGATGAGCCCTGAACACATTACACTGCTTTTCGTTGGGCAGCAGTGTAAAAAATCGGTTTTGTCACCCCAAGACTTTACTTGCAAGTAGCCAAGGACTGATATCATCTGAATATTAATTTCATAAATAAAATCGATGAGCGCGCTCTCTCGTCCGGCTGACGAACCCAGTTGGGTTCCGTTGCTTCGAACGACGCGGTACGTTTCTAAGCTACGCGCCAACAGACACCGTTAATATTTGATTAATATACGAGTATATAGCAAAACTTTAATATTATTAGTGTAGCTTGTATATGAGATATTTCAATTAATATTTCTTACTGCATTTCGGCCTAACAAGGCATGTGTATCAAATAGAGTTGTCAACTACAACGGGCGAACCCGTCACCTCAGGAAGTTTTAACGATTAGTCGTTCTATCTCCCGTGAAGTGAGCGCAGAAGAGTTGGACAAAACAGCCCACCGTCAAGCTCCACCACATGCCTGTAAGAGGCCAACGCCTTAACCGCGAGATAGCCAGGAGTGTTAACCGGCGGGCTTACACTCACGCCCTTACTTCCAATTGCGACCAGATTACTCCGGTCTCTGGATTGGTTACGAGTTCGAGGTCGCTTGCGCGGTCCTCTCCCTTACGAAGCGGTGAGTGTATACCGAATCTATTGCGGACCACGGCATCCTTTGCCCGGCTGTTCACCCAGGATCGGGTATCCGATGGTCGTTTCAGGAGCAGTCGCCGTAAGGTCCGCAACCACCCCCGCTCTATAGGAAACAGTACTGCTTCCAGACTCCCCCGACTGTTAGTCAGAGTGCACAATCGACTGGCTTACGCCGCACGGTGCGCAGACCGTCCAGGAGCGCCAAAAGGTTGATTCCTAGGGGAAACTAGCCCTAAGGCCAGAGTCCTGCCCGGGCTCGCACTTCATGCGTGGAGGCCGCCGGATGGGCGTTGACCCGTGAGTGTGACCGACCCTGAACAAATGGGTTTTCGTGGCCAACTCAGCAAGGGCCCATTAACTCCCAATATTAAAGTCATTTAAAGTCAAATTAAAGTCAGGCATGCGTACCGAAATAAAAGTCCAATATTTTGTGATTGAAATATGACTAGGGCGTCTCCTGGTGGACCGATTTTAACCACAATCTTTTTAACTCTCGCCACGGCCAAATGATTCCTGCATGACAAGTTTCAGCTCGATCGGATTACGCGTTTGGGCGCTATCGTGGATGAATCACACGCGTACATAGACAGACAGACAGATAGAAGAGCATTTACAATAGTTTTCCTTCTCGTCGGTTGGTGAGACGGGAAAGTAAAAAGAAGAAAGAACAATAGCTTTATTGTACCAAAAGAGGATGGAACAAAACGTTCCCGCCGATCAATAACGACCAAACATAATATGTCGTTAAAAAACTGTTCATGGGCTGTCATTTGTTGCTGTTACAAATCATTGCGGGGGAAAAGTTTCAGCTAAAAGAAAACTCTACGTCATTGTATCTAAAAAAATCGTTTAATATAGTAAAACATCGTTATTATGTCTTAGTTTTAGAATATTAAACTAATCGTCATTATGTCTTAGTGTTAGAATATTAAACTAATCGTCATTATGTCTTTGTGCTAGAATATTAAACTAATCGTGAATGAAATGAATGAATGAAATGAAAATCTCTTTATTGCACAATAAAATAAGGTACAATGGCGGACTTATTGCTACACTACAGCAATATCTTCCAGTCAACCAACATGCTGGTGTGAAAAGAAGAGTAGGCAACAAATTATAGCCTAAAATTAAATTTGAAATTATAGCATATAATATACATTGTGTGTGTATCTAAAGTAAAATGTAAATATATAAATAAATTTTTGAGTTTGACATATTATATGTATGTATATGTATATACATACATATTTTGATATATTAACAAATAAATAAATAAATAAATAAGTAAATAAATAAACTGCCAAAATCGTCATTATGTCTTAGTGTTAGAATATTAAACTAATCGGGATTATGTCTTAGTGTTAGAATATTAAACTAATCGTTATTATGTCTTAGTGTTAGAATATAAAAATAATCGTCACTATGTCTTAGTGTTAGAATATTAAACTAATCGTCATTATGTATTAGTGTTAGAATGTTAAACTAATCGGCATTATGTCTTAGTATTAGAATATTAAACTAATAGGCATACATTAAAACTGATAATGCAACCATAATGCATTGCAATCGTTACTTTAACGGTTTCTCTTCAAAAAGTTATAGCGACGCGAAACGAGCGGCGTGGCGTAGCTCTGCATACCAGGCCGGTGATAAGCGACGTTTTTTTATATAATGATACAGGTTTTTCTTTTAGCTGTAACTTTTTTCCCACAATAATTTGAGACTGACCGCCATAGTAACAGATGAAAATAGCTTTCCAACGACATTACGTCTGGTCGTCAACGGTCGGTGGGGAGGCGTCCTATACATTTTGCCCATCCTCTTTTACACTAACAAAGATAAATAAAATGGTTGTCTCACCCCGACATTCGCGGCAAGCAGACAAGCCCCCTCGTGTCAACCCCTTCTCTCCCCCACCCTCTCGTGCCAAACCCCCCTCCACCTCCCTCCGACCACCCGACCCCAAACCCCTCCCACTTTCCACCAAGCCCCCCTTTCTCCGACCCGCCCTTTCTCCGACCCCCCCCCCCTCCAATAGTGACTGTAAATAGTATATTGAAGTATTTCCGCGGTATTAAAATATCTTTTTTCCAATATGACGTATTGTTATAAAAATATGCAGACTTAAATTATTATTTGCGTCTCTTATTTGCGTATCCAACCAAAATTTTACAATGTGGTTTCGGCCCAATTCCGCATCTGTGTACCTAATTTCAATTATCTAAGCCCAATATTTCGAGATTGAAGTATGACTAGCGCGCCCCCTGGTGGACCGATTTCAACCACAATTCAACTCTTGCCATGATCAAATGATGTGTGCATGCCAAATTTCAGCTCAATCGGATGAAGCGTTTGGGCCATAAGATCCATCGTGTTCTCGGATCGGTCCAACTCACGATTCAACTCTAATTCAGAAGCCTCGTCGTGTGGACTGCTACCCCGGGTAAGACTCTCGCGTCTCAGACCTCACGGCTAGTGGATCGGTTTCTCCTGGGGGATTGCCTCCCGGCGCTACTGAACGGTTTGCGCACTGTTCGGCGACGCTAATCGGTTGTGCACTCTAATTGCTGAAAGAGTCTGGAGACTATAGAAATATAATGTCTCCTAAGGGCTGGATGTTGACCTGTCGCGATCGTGGCCAACTCATCATGGGGGCTAACGGGCCCATGATGAGTTGGCCACGATGACCCATGTGTTCAGGGTCGGTCACACTCACGGGTCAACACCCATCCGACGGCCTCCCCGCATAGGGTGCGAATCCTGGGTAGGACACTGGGTCAACCAGTCTCCCCTGGGAATCAAACCTCTGGCGCCCCTGGACGGTCTGCACACCGTGCGGCGCAAGCCAATCGAATTTGCTCTCCGACTAACAGTCGGGGGAGTCTGGGAACTGTATTGTTTCCTATAGAGCGGGGGTGGTTGCGTACCTTATGGCGACTGCTCTTGAATTGAACATTGGCCATCCGATCCCGTGTAAGAGGCGGGCAAAGGACGCCTTGGTCCGCGATAGATTCGGTGCACTCCGTTTCACCGCTTCATAAGGGAGAGGACCGCGCAAGCGACCTCGAACTCGGGACCAATCGAGAGACCGGAGAAATCTGGTCACAATTGGAAGTGAGGGCGCGAGTTTCTCGAGCCCGCCGGGTTTATTCCTGGCTAACTCGCGGTAAGGCGTTGGACTCTCACGGGTTGTGACGTAGCTGGACGTAGGATTGTACTGTCCAAAGTCTTCTACGTTCACTGCAGGGCGACAGAATGACTAATCGTTAAAACGTCCTGTGGTGACGGGCTCGCCCGTTGTAGTCGACACCGCAAGATGTCGCCAAACACTCTCGAAATGACCAAATAGCTACCTGATCCTGACTTTAGAACCGGGCAAAAGATGCCATTGGTCCGCGATGGATTATAACTGAATTACCGCTGAGTATACGACAGGTAGAGGTCGCGCAAGCGACTCCGGATCTGTAACCAGTCGGGAGGTTAGAGGTATCCTGATGGTTAATTCCAGACGGAGATATCCTTCCGAAACTGGTAGCCAGGGGGCGAGGTGGCCCGCTGGGTTATCTTCCTAGTGTCTCGCCGTAAGGCGTTGGGCTCTGGCGGGTTCGTGGCTGGACGGTAGGTTTGAACCATCCCAAAGTCTTTTACGATTATCTCACGGTAGACAGAACGATCACATAGCGTTAAAACTTCCTGTGACGGGTTCGCCCGTTGTAGTTGAGAACTGAAGTTGTTGCAAAACTCTTTTTATAGCTTTAAAGTGCAATTCGGACCTGCTCAATTACGCTATAATGACCTAATGAACAATGAAGAGGCATCCACAGATCAATCGATACCGTACTTCATACTTTCACATCGAATGGGAAAATCGGTTTCTTCATCAACTATACACCCAGACGTGTGAAATGTATCTAGATTAATCTAGATAAATTGACATCAAGTGGCACAAGCACACGAGACAGTCATGTGCAATTTTCAACGGTCGACAATCAGAGAAAACGCAAGAAAATGCAAAGCGATCGTCCATTTTTCTCGACTTTCTCTCCTCGGGCTTAACAGCGTGGTACGCTCCGGCACAGATGAGAAGAGACGTAGCTATTGATAAAAGAGACGCGTTACAACTTTGAAAGAAGAGTGCTCTAAACACTTTTCAGGGCTTAGTCCTTAATTTGTTAAAGTTATGTACCTTATGTTTAGTTTCTATGAATTTGGAAATAAAAAAAACTAATGTTTACTTGTGTGTGTTGCATTCATGGGTAGGTTTAGGATTTAAATCCACATGCATGCAAAAACAAAAAGGGTTGGTTTTAGGGTAACTTCAATATATTACATACCTACATATGAATAGGGAATGGAAAAAACGCCAAAACAACACAACGAATAACCAAACTATAAGCTATAATTACAAATATTTCGACAATAAGTGTCATACGATTAGTTAGATAAAAGTCTAAAGTTTTGTGTTATTTTAATTTTAGTTTATAATCTTCTATAATTCATAAGTAATACGCGGAAAAAATGCCCACAAAACGAGCTAAACGATTTTATGATTTTTAAATAACGATTTTGAAAATAACATTCCTGTATCAAATTCTAAGTCAGGACGAAAAGTAGCGAAAAAAATAAAATAAATAAATAATTAATCACAAACTTTCTTTGACCTACTTATGTATATTTAAGAATGGCTTTGTTTGTCGACATTTGTTTTAAATCATTTACCCTGGCAACATTTTTGAACATTTCACTGATTTTTACTACATAATTCTTACTTCTACTAACTACTTCTACTACACTTACTTCTACTACTAATACTTCTCGAGTTTAACAAATGATACTTTAATCCTAATGTACCTGACCTCTATCTATCTATCCGAATATAATTTAATATTATATAATTCGTACTGGAAAGCGGTGCTTTCAGATTGACATGGCCTGGACCTTTAAAAGGGCTATTATAGACTACATCATGAAATCCGTATATAGTACAAATATTATACATATATACCGTTTTACCTTACATGGACAAAATAGCAAAAATAATTTTTCGGCTTATTTTTCGTGGATTGTTGTTTTAGTTTTTAAAAGCTGAATGCAAAGATCTGAAAAGCGTGTCGATCGGGTGAATTCCCAATCGTGTCTAATCTGTAGTGAATAGGCTCTCTGATTAATCTATGGCCGCGGTTCTAGTATATCACAACCTTATATCGGATCATAGCCACCGTCACTAATCCACAATAGTATTTCGCATCTGCCGCGCTGCACTGTCATTTTATTACGTCCGTTAATTGGGAATGTAGAAAGTCGGTTTCAAACCGATTTGGCGGCCATGTTGCTCACGGCGCTCTAGACAACCAGCGTCCATTGCGGCGGTTTACAGTAAGATTATACCTGGGAACGACGATATCTGAAGAACTTTCGTTTCATGTTTTTTTTTTAAATATAACCACTAAAAAAAAGTTTCTAGGCGAATCCCTGGACAAGGAACCAATTTATAATTTAGACTCAAAAAAGTTGCCCATTGCCTTGAGACATTCAGGCTTAAAACTGAATTCGAAAACTTTCAGGCGCGATTACTCCTACAATGTAAGCGGTGAGTGTGTTTTATTTTAATTTAATTATGTTAACTGGTTAATTCTGTAGCGCCGCGCTTAGCCACATTTTTTTGTTTAGGCCTTAAATTAATTACAATTAATTAAAACGGGACAGCGCTCTGAGAGTAACGCTAAATATACCATTAACACCCTTATACCACCACTGCGCAAATATAGTTTTACTGTGATAGCGCCGCGATCGAACGCTTAGTGTCCGCTTGCTCGCGCGTGGAATATGTGCCTGACATTTCATCAACGCTGGTTTTTTATTGGTCAAACCTAACAGCAGTGGCGCCGTCTATTTCTTCGCTGGTCCGCCCATTTCAGATATTTTTCTCATGTAGTATGTCGCCTCAACTAATTAAATTATTACAATATTGTGTCGATTACAGGCGGTAGTGTCAACGGTCATGTTTCAAGACGTGTTTTTTTGCATTCATTTTGAAACAGCCTGTACATGCCTGGTAGACCTATTAATATTAAAAGGCTTTGACTATAATGCAGCTTTGATAAATGTATATTTTGACAAACTGAAATGTAGACACATAAAAAGTATTGCAAAAAAAAAATATATTTTTCTGAAAATAAATTCATCTAAAAATATTTTTTGGGTCATGTCGTCTTTGAGATCTAAAAATCCGTGAATAGTAAGTAAGAGTGCGTCGCTGGCTCCTGCTTAGTTTACAGCTTGGAAGTTTCTTTGTGAGAATGCTTTTTTGCTGCATCTTTTTGTTCTGGTATATTCTGCTATTGGCATGAGTTGTTTGTTGACTCTGCTGTTCAAACCTTTGGGTTGCTATGGCCATTGATATACCACACCTGGCTCTGGATCTACGGTTGGTCGCAGGTCTGCTTTTTTAGCCAACAGGTCGGCTTTTTTTTGTTCCCATCAATACCTGTGTGGCCAAGCACCCAGCGAAGTCACTATGTTTTTAGACAAAGGTCTTATATAATAGTTTTTGGGTGCATATCAAGATAGTCTTACACTTGGTTTCAGATGATGAGATGGCTCTTAAGCCCCATTGGCTAACCGATAAGATACAATATAGAAGTTGATGTTCGTAAGCTTTCTGCATGCTTCATATGCACATCTGGTGGTGGTATATCTTACTAGGCTTTTATTTTAATTATTCAACTTTACACTGACTATTTCGGTTATTACGATGAATTACACTATTCACTATTTTAACTAATAAGCTTTTATTTTGTATTATATTAAGATTTTACGATAAGTAACTTTTAGTAGGTTCCAAATATAAGGACTATTTAATTATTATTGTAATATTCTTAGATACATTTTTTTGACAATTTAATAGTTACATTAGAGTAGTAACGAGACTTACTACCTAACGCAGATATCGACAGATATTGACACGTCCGAACACAACGAACATGTAATGTAATGCATACAAATCTGGCATGTCTACCTAGAATTTCTCAGTACCTAGCCTACACCATCAGAGGTTTTTGAGCTATCGGTGTACCATTTTTACAGCGCCCACTCTTCCCTGTCCGGTAGGTATACCTACAGAGTACGGCTGATCAATTTCAGCAAATCGGAATGGAATATATACGAATTTGTAGCTAAATGACAAACAATACAATGCATTAAAAGTCCCCGTGACAAGACGAATAACACGCGAGATCGTGCGACGAAGCGGGGGCAGAACAATTAACCTATATTGCATCACACGGCCGGCGGTAACCGCCACATTAATCGCCAGCGCAGCCCGACTTCCTACTTTAGAGACAGTGAAGCTGTAGCCAGTGAAGCCATTCACAGAAAGCATAAACGGCAATTCTACGTAATGAAACGAATATCACGGTAAGTGGAGGCGCTTTCGGGTATAAAACTTGCTACTCTGCAGAACTGCCGAGCGGATTGAGTAACATAGTAGAAGAAATTTGAAGTTGACAGTATGGAACCTTTTAAATTTATCAATAGTTACCACACTTGACCCGCGACTAGGACAAGGATGATTTTAAACGCTAATTAATTAATGATGATTAAGTCGTTTCATTTTATAAACGATTAAATCGTCATCAGCGGTGTTACCATTGAAATGTCACAACGTACTTTTGAGGTATAGCAATGTTAGGTAAATGGTTATAACCGCTTCACACGTTGGCAAATATTGGCATATATTGCTAAGGTGGAAGCGAGTCGGCACCACTGTGACGTCAGAAAAATGTATGGGAAAGAGCGAGAGGGACATAGGCGATGCGGCCAACGCTGGTCCATGTGTGGAGCGGGAATTATCAATTAGGCAACACAATATTCGTGATAGTTCCCAAAAATTGAACAGTCCCTGAATACATAGACTACCTCGGACAAATGGATACGCATATCGTTGTATCGGTGAGTCTAAAGGCTTCTACTCACTAGGCAATCTGCAGAGGCTATTTATAAGTCATTGAATTGGGGGCTCGCAGGGGCTACTCTTCACACATCCCAATTTTTAGGACGAGTTCGAACTTAGACGAGCAGGCATGTTCATTATGAGGCCATGGTCGAATTATGACAAGGAGATTTGAGTTTATTTAATTAGAATTATAATTTAAAATTTTGTTTGTTTAGAAGTGTTTTTCAATCTCTATTTAGGTTGCGCCCCTTTCTTGGTAAAAAATAACTGTTACGCGACCCCCTCTTAGGTTATCCATAAATACTTGTAAATAAAATGAATAAAAAAATAGTATAAATAGATTTATTTAACTAGGCACTGACATGAAATTAGTATGAATAGATTTGCAGCGTTTGTAGCTTTATTTCATAGTCTTTGTCTATTTATAGTTTTAATTTTTAATCTGTGTGTTCTTGTTTTTTTTGTATGTTTTTTTTATAACAACAGCTGCAAATAAATAAATTTATTTAACTAGGTACTGACATGGGGATTTTCAAGATGCATTAGATCAGCGTGGTCGCTAAGCGCGGGAGTAATGTTTAAATTCTGTTTTTTGCTTCCGAAGCTAACTAACTGTTTTCATATTAGATCAACATAAAGTTTCGTAAAAGCAATAGCAAAATTCATACTAAATATTTTTCTCTTCAGAAGCTGTAAATGTTTGCATATTATAATAATATTTTGCATATTATTATAATTTTGTAATATTTTCGATTTTACACTGGTTGAAACTGGATGGGTTGGAACAAAGAAAAACATTAAAATCAGATTACCTCGTAAGTAAAGGAGAGCCTTTACACACATTTCGGTTTCCCCTACACGTGTAAACTCTAATCTTGGGCGTTCAATCCACATCAGACGCCGACGAACACATCCATACCTCATTACCTGCCGCAAAATACCTTCCGCAGGGCGCATTATTCTCTTACAAATCGTGCTTTTCAGCGCGAATATTTTATTCTAATTATTCTAAATACAACAGTTGATTTTTTGTATGGGTAGTCCTGTTTTTTATTTTTTTAATTATTGTTCTTGTTTTAAAAGTTTTAAATAAATATTGTATTCCCTTATTTACATAGGTTTCTTTATATAAATCCTGACTGGAACCGCTCTGTCACGGAATGGTCTGAATTTGAGCTATCTATCACACTACCTATCTAGTAGTCTAGTACCGCGATCAGTTCGACGGGTATAGGATAGTATGACATAGTATGACATACAAAAGGTTGTTGAAACTGCCACATTGGCGCACAAGCAGTAGTCGACCATTAAAACGAGCGTTAATTTACTAGATTAATCATCATTAAACAATACCGTTCGTGACAGAGCGAGTACATACATATATCGCAAGCGAATGCGAAAGAAACTGAGATAAACGATTGTTTGCTCGAGTTCATTCTCTTTGCTTTCCATCTCAATGAATACTTTCTAAACAGACACGATAAGCCGCGGCAGTGCAACCTCTACATTAAATATGAAATAAAAAGACTTCTTCGGCTTGTTATTAATCTAATGAGTAATGATATCGCCGTTGAAGCAGCTAATTAAAAATTTGAAGGGAGAAAGCGACGTCTGAGCGAGCGATATTTAGCGTTTTCAAGCGGCGTCACTTAATTTGTCACCGTCGCGTTGAGAGGAAGCGAAAACTTGCTCATAAAATAGCAGTTATTTTAGAGTTCTGCAGAAATCACAGTAAGATCCTCGGTTCCAAAAGGTAAAGGAAATCCAACACTCTAGTTTCCTAGCTACTTATGGACGCAGTATACCGAGCTAAAACAGTAAGCGCACCCTCGAGTGGAAAGGATTTGCAGGGATAGGGTGCGAGGGAAGTGAGCAGAGGGATACGTTACGGCAGTAATTTTCAACCAGTAATTCGCGACCCCCTGGTTGGTCGCGTAGAGACCTCCTGGGGGTCGCAGGCTATCTAAAAATCGAAAATAATACAAAACCTTTATTCTTTAACGATATGCAAACATTTACAGCTTCGGATTAGAAACACATTTTAAATGTATTATGTGTTTTGCTATTGCTTTTACAAAACTTTATGTTGATCTAAGATAGAAACAGTCAGATACAGCTTTGAAAGTAAAAACAGTTAAAATTAATGTGGTTTTCGCCATTGTTCTTACAAAAACTTTATTTATGGGATGCTTACAGTTACAGCTGTGGAAGAGAAAACAGTGTAGGGGAGTTTTATTTTTTTTAATAATGTCGACCTAAAATGGGTTGAAACACACTGCGTTACGGCAAACGCCTGTAGTTAGCGTTACGCGGATGGGGATTGTGAAATTTCTTGAACGTTTAAATACCCGTGTCGGCGGAGTGGCGGCCATATGACGACGCGGTTGCTGCTTGCATCTGCGAATTTCGTTCAACAGCAACGCAGTCAGCGCGGACGACGCTTGTGGTACAATGTGTAGTATATTACGACTTGTGGTAGCCCTTAGGACTAGCGACGTCGCCTTTTTCGATTTCAATTTTGTTCTAAGAGAAGTACTGTCTGTATAACGTGTTAGGGGGGACTATGCTGGTAATACACACGGATAGGATGGCGCAACGCAAATATCTCACAGGTGAGCATCTTAACAACAATGCACCTGGTCAATATCGCACCATTCGACGATGCTCTATTGGCTAGTGTCAAGGTATGGCTTGCAGCGATGTCCCTGCGATGGTATCGGCAATTGTGTCTACGATTTTGAAGTAGAATCGTTATTATAATTTCGAAAATTACCTGCTCTAAATGACCAAGCCGACATTAAAGCGATTTATACTGTGCTGTAATCTATGCCACCAGTAATGAATCTAGGCCAGACTTTAGGCTCACTAGTGCATTGTGCTATAGTCGATAGAAATAAAATTGAACATTTGGGGTAGACTGGCGCATTCCCGTCGGGGTTTGTTGGCGCAGGTGGTTATCTATAATAAACGAAACTACATGCATAGTAAAATTAGGCAATTGGAAATATAATTTATTAAAAGGTAAATGAAGAAATCAGAAACAATACAAATTAATAGATCTATCCTGTGAAAGTCACTCAGAATTATGATAATTACTCTCATGTATATATTTTTACGTATTTTAGTTTTATGTAAGTATCTTATCTAATTTATGTAAGTATAAATTATGTATTTTAGTATCATTACTTAGCTTACATATATATCATATTTGTTTCCTTTAATAAGTTTCTTAGTTGGACGTTTTCTTGGATATTTTTTTTTCGCTTTTTAATATTTTACTTGATGAACGTCAATATTATTGCATCTACCTACCCAATAAGCTGCGCAAAACGTCACCGACAATAGCGTAAGTTGACTCACTAGACGTGGTTTATTACACAAATGAGATTTATAACTATGCAAAAATACAATTATGGTATTGACATATAATGATTAAATACTAAGCTGAAACTATTTATTTTATTTATTTATTTATTTATTTTTTATTTCCATAATAATTGACATTACAATTTACAAAAATAAAATCGTTATCCTAATACAAAAACATTTTATAATAAGTGTACATATTGTACCTAGCTTAGAAAGGAAATTCATCGTTGACATTTAATAAATATATTCTAAATTTCAAGTGACAGCAGCATTAATTGTGAATTAATAAAATCGTAATATAATATTAAATGGGACGCAATAGGAGCCTCCTCGAAGATTGTTCACATTTTCGACTGTCTGGTCTGTGACCATATACAATCGGGCATCCCTGGAAACAGTGGGTTTCCCTATTCCGTATCTCACAGGCCAATCCTTCTACCACCGGGCCAAAGGACACTGTGACAAGATGCCAAGCTAATCTCGTCCGCTGGGGCGACACAGAGAATTCAACACACGACAGGGGAACGCTGCAGGATGACGATGTCAACCCCCATCAAACACCAGGACCTACAAGAGACGCACAACAAGACAGGCCGCATATTTTTGGAGAGACGTGTCCTAACTTGGCCCGGACACGTTAACTAACTAACTAACTAGTAAGCTGCAACTATAAAGTTTAATATATAAATCCCATTTTCGACTAAAGTATCACATTTTTTACTAATAATCGAAACCAAAATTGCGCCTACTCCATTGTTGCATTAAAACTTTAATGTGCGAGAGAGTGCGATACGCAGGCTGAAGAAGGTTTTCGCGTAGGCTGACCAATGACACAACAGCGCCAAGACGGTATTATATCCGCTATGGCTATCGTTACAAGGATACGAAGAACAGCAGAAAGTTTACAGCATACGGCTCTACAACAGCGGCAAGGGCGCCAATCGCACAAGACAACAACAACTAGAGCTGTCAACTACAACGGGCGAACCCGTCACCTCAGGAAGTTTTAACGAAATTTGATCGTTCTGTCTCCCGTGAGGTGGGCGCAGAAGACTTTGGACAAAACAGTCCACCGTCAAGCTCCGCCACATGCCCGTAAGAGGTTAACGCCTTACCGCGAGATAGCCAGGTATGTTATCCGGCGTGCCGACACTCGCGCCCTTACTGCCAGTTGCAACCAGATTACTCCGGTGTCCCGACTGGTTACGAGTTCGAGATCGCTTGCGCGGTCGCCTCCCTTACGTAGCGGTGAAACGCTGTCTACCGAATCTATCGCGGGCCACGGCATCCTTCGCCTGGCTGTTCACCCGGAATCAGGTAGCCGATGGTCGTTTGAAGAACAGTCGCCGTAAGGTGAATAACTACCTTCGGTCTATAGTAGACAGTACTGTTTCCATACTTTCCCGACTGTTAGTCAGAATGCACAATCGATTGGCCGACGCCGCACGATGCGCAGACCGTCCAGGAGCGCTAGTAGATTGACTCTTAGGGGAAGCTAGCCCTCAGGCCAGAGTCCTGCCCGGGCTCGCACTTCATGCGTGGAGGCCGCCGGATGGGTGTTGACCCGTGAGTATGACCGACCCTGAACAAATGGGTCTTCGTGGCCAACTCCAACAGAGCCCATTAGCTCCCACGAGGCAACAACAGCTATAGTATAAAATGCTATATATTTTACTAGCAGCAGAAACCCTTTTGATGACAGCTTGCAATTCAATTCTTATTCCGAATGTGGCCTCCTCTTTCATGAAATAGTAAATATTTGATATTATTTCCCTTGTCTGGGAGTCCAGCGTCTTATTTCCCAACTTCGATTTTAACGGCATATTTAACGACGAAGAAATAATAGAGGAAAAAATATATTACTTACGGGGATTCAGCACTAATCCCAACACAGACGAAGTTATTATTTACTCGTCTGACTGAACCGAAATAATATGTGTGCGCATTGACGTCACGTCGCGCGTCGGGTCAGTTACGCACGTTACTGAACGTTCCTCCCTCTTTCCCATAGTTTTAAAGGATTTCTATCTCGTTTTGGTTTCAGTGCATTCAATAAATGCAATAGGTGTAGGCAAAACCTACGAATCTGGCGCGTCCGGTACTTTACAGAAGCGATACGGATTCTTACACTTACAGCACATGGCGGTGGTATAGCGGTTATGTCGCCTGATCTTACATTGTAAGGTTCCGGGTCCGATTACAGGCTGGACCATCATTTTACCTCGGGACAAAATTAACGGATTTGCATTTCAATTCTGTCGATCAAACGCAATAATGAGACACACACTTACACACGTTACATGCACACATAAATATAAACACTTCATGGGTTGGTTGTAAGAGATTGTCTGGTGATGATAAGCTCGTCCACTGTGAATTAACAATAAAGAGTAAAAACAAACAAATAAACTCTTTTTAGGTAGACTTTATAACGACAGGTGCTCAGCTGTTATACAATGGCTCACTGAGCCTAGTCTCCCAGATGCAGGCGATTCCTGTGGTTCGATTAAGGTTGGATCCAGTTCGTTATGAGGTTTCAGCGAGGGTGCTATCAAAAAGCCTCAATTATAAGGGTTGAGGACATCATTACTACTAGTGTCTCGCCTAGGCGAGTGGTCGTCCATCGATGGTGTTTATTCTATGCAAAAAGGGCAGAGAAGGTGTTCTGTCACGTGACCGAGACGCGACGGATCTGACGCAATATCATCGCTAACAGATATCTACTTATTTCCCAAGCGGTGGGCCGCTTCAAAGCAAGTGAAACTTTCAATTGGGCCGAAGTAGTTGCAGTAAGCGAGTCAACGAGTGAAATACTATTGGCAACAAAGCGGCCCCTACTGGGACCGTGCACCGAATGAATACGCCTCGTCTCTCCTCGTAATGCCGTCGCAATTCTAGTTGGGAGCCATTTCAGATTTCAGTCACAGCAACTCGCAAAAGATCTTTTATGCGTATTGTTTAGAAAACAGATTAGAAAACATCTTTTCATAAAATCACATTTAATATTGCGATCATATTTATTTGAATTTTAGTTATTTCATTAATATATCTTATCTAAGGTTACACAAGGAAAAAATAATGAATTTCTAATTAAATAAAGCGACAAATTGATTCATCCTAATCCCATGCAAACCGACGCACGTCATACATCTAACTAGGCTTTCGCCTGTGCCTAGATGTGCGATTTAAGATACGAGGAGTAATTAAAACTGCGACCTGACATTACAAGTTTATTACTGGAGATTAGAGATTATATATTAGATAGTTTAAAAATAAAAACACAATATATTTACCACATATTAAAGATTAAACTAATAATAATAATGAAAGAAGAATAATAAAGAAATAATAATAACATATTAATAATAACAATAGATAACAGACTTCATAGATAAAATATACTGAACAAATTAAACCACAATTGACAGTTCCTTCTCTGCACCATATAAAATTGGTGTCTTCCTCGGAACAGGTGCTGCTTAGTTAGGAGTGGAGGAGCGCAGAATCATTGTGTTTAAATAATAGTTATATATTTTCTTGAATAAATAAATATTGTATGTCGGTGAGTTTATAACGGCAAGCACCATTTACAACGGCAGGATGTGTACAGCTGTCCCACGGCTTAGATCCCAAATCAGCTGGCCTGTGAGATCTCGACGATTCCTCGTGGCTTCATATCTACCTTGTTTCTTCGATGCATTGCAGAGGAGCCGTCTATTCCGGCGTGAAATGTGCCTGACAACCAGGCAGAGTTTCGAATTATTATGCGGTAATGCCCGCCGATGTTGCGGCAGTAATGAATCGTTATCAATGCTGGGCGCCATGTTATGAAACGGAGCGGTCGTGAAGGGTGATGACGTCATAAGGCATCGCACTCTCGTAACTCCAGCTTATATACAAACAGATGCCAACGAAACTGTATGGAACTGCCGTATTATAATTTAAAAAGTATTAGTCCACGCAAGCACTATTTCAAAGAGAGCCAAAAAACTGTCTTATGAAAACTAAAACATTACTTCCAGTTGTAGATCAATGAGATAGATTTATAGACGATTCAATATTAGATATTAAGTGGTTTTGCAGTTGGAACGGTCATAAGTTGCTGGACTTAAGTGGTTTTAAAAATGCCTCTAAATTTGTAAAGTACTTAAATGTTGTAAGGGCGAAACTGGGCATTTGGTGCACCATCCGGTTTGCTAGGTGTTGAATGCCCAGCTGGCGAATAACCAGAGGGGTCTGGAGATGTATGTTTCCTATGACAGCGGAGGGTAGTTGTCGACCTGACTTCAATCCTTGAATCGATCCATCGGCCACCCGATCCCGAGTGACCATGGCGAGCAAAGGGCGTCGCGGTCCGCAAAATATTTAAACTGAATATCCGTTTACGTCAGGTAGAGGCTGCGCAAGCGACCTCGAAACCGCGACCAGACCGGAGTACGGAGAAATCCGACCAAATCTGGTGAGGTTGGCCCGCTGGGCATGTTGGCGGAGCCAGACTGTCGACTGTGTTGTACCCGAGTCTCTGTTTAATCACCTCACGGCTGAAAAAACGATCTATATCGTTATAACAGCCTGAGGTGGCGGGTTCGCCTGTTGCAGATGACAGCTCCGAAGGGTCTATTTTAACTGGCATTCCTATGTTTCCTAACCACACTACCCTTCAGTTCATCTGAAACCTGCACTGAGGAGTGAGTTATAATAGGAAAACTTACTTTGTGCATACATAACACACGATTGAATGATTGAAGAAGTGTTGGGAATTGAAGTCTATAACATTTTTTTCCTCATTCTGACTCCAAGATGTTCCAGTCATTACTATAATAAACCAACTACAAGTGTAAATATAAGAGGAAAATGTCTTCATTCTCTCTTGAGGATGTTTTCTGTATAGACATAGTTTTTCAAAGATCTGACAAGCAAACGGTGTTCTTCAAAATTCAAATGCAAAGGTTTATCAGTCAAAATTACTACTTCATTGCCATGTAAGTATCTTTCTTTCGTAACATTGATTTTTCGGCCCCTCCAACAAACAGCATTTCGTGCTGCGGTGATGCTAACCCGTAAGAAGAAAAACAATGTAAGCCAAATTCACTCTTTAGTTCCCGTTGCCCATTTGGTCTCCCACGGTCACATTTGCGGTCCAGCTCATCACTGTGACGAGCTTAATCAGTTTCATTACCTTTGTGCATCTCGCAGTCGGGCGCACGATAGCGCCGTCTTTCTTACTCGCCGACCGAAGGAGGGGGACGGTGATAGCGACCGGCCGAGGCACCGTTACTTACTCGGCGCTTTCCGCGGTAATCTTCTATCTCTACAGTGTCCGGTCTCACCGACCCAGCCGCCTGAAATCCTCGTTTTATAGATTTCTACACTTTATTACATCGGACTGGTATAAAATCATAGACTGGTAATTAAACGGCCTGAGGTGGAGAATAGAGAAGTTTGCGAGATTTCTTCAATTGCTAGATAAATTGTTCTTGAGGCATGACCATAGGTCACCTCGCTTTAATTCTCTCTACAGGCCGCGTCAAAGATCTCAGTCCCTCGCGCACATGTTCAGATCACATGGATTGCGTTTATTGAACACCAATAGCACTAAAAGCAAAATAGATAGAAATCCCTTTAAACTATCTATTTACTTTCTCGCGGGGAGTTTTTGATGAGCTTGTATTTTAAATGTGAACGCATTTTTGAGCGAGTGGTCGAGATCGTTGACGCGGCCTGTACCACGGTTTGATAAAAACCACATTATGTCATCAAAGACACCTTATGACGTCATAAATTGATAAGGTCTTTTACAGTAGCCTACTCTCGAAGTAGGCTCTCTAAATAGGCTACCGGATAGGAGTTAAACCATGAGTTGAGTCGACCCAAAATAACGTGCAGATCATATGGCCCAAGCTGCGCAGGAACTTTAACTGTAGCTACAGATATATACAGGGCGTCTAAAAACGAAAGTGGGCATCCTTAACTACGCCTCGAAGACTAACAAGTAAATATATTAAAAACTAGCTGACCCGTGCCCACTTTGTTGGGCGGTAAAAATTTTTACTTGTGATGAAATTATGAGCGTGGTTCGGTTAGTACCTACTGTGTGTTAATGATTTATTTCCTGACTGCCAAAAGAAGGGTTATATTTTTACCGCATATGTAACCCATGTATGTATTTGCATGCCGATTTGGCTATATTACCGAGTTTCAAATGAGTGAATGAAATGATTATGATTGAATAAATTATGTTTATTTTAATTGTACAAAACTTCTCTGTATACTATATTAGATGTAATGTTATTATTTGGTACCATTCTTTCAGGAGTTCCAACCCGAGATACGGTCGCGGTTCCATACCTATGTCGTATTATCTCTTTAACCATTTATGCAGTAAAAGGAAAATTATATGAAGTAAAAGGGAAAGGTCTTTTGTTTCAGACGATAAATTTACTTATTTTAATAAGAATTTATAATTGTTCATAATATGACCAATAAACATGACCTAACGATTTAAATTATTTTTTTAATGTGAAAAACTACTTTTTGTGACTTAAATATAAAGGTTAGACATATCTTTTTTGTAGGCATTATCAAGATCTACAACTTTTTTCTAGAACTCAATCATATCTCTCATCTTTAAGGCAGCGTTCGTAAAAACCTTTTTATTGGACCGTTTTTTTTCCGACTTACTTTGCAAATCCGACTACCAAGAAAGTCTTTTCAGTTTTCGGATTAATATATAACCTATGACACTCACAAATAACGCGTCTTTCAATTGGTAAAAGAATTGTCAAAATCGTTTCAGTAGATCCAGAGATTACTTCCTACAACGTCACAAACTTTACCTCTTTATAATATTAGTATAGATAATAAAAAAACACGACTGTTGTTACATAAAGTGAACTATTGTATTTATAATTATTTTTGTTACGGTTTTTAATGAAATATTTGTGGTTTATGTATTTATCTATATAGATAGATGTATGTTTCCGGAATGTACTAAATCCTTGATCTTTCATTTGACACCAAATATGATATATTTATGCAAATTTATTGCCATTTGGACTTTTGGACATTTAGTCAACTTAATTGATATTTGGAGAGTTCACGTACCCTATGACACTCGGGATGACATAACGATTCTAACAATAGCAATAGTTCAAGCTTTTAACGTTATGGTGGAATAAAGAAACGCAAATTATACATAGATGAACCCTGAACACATTATACTCCTTTTTTGTTGGGCAGTCGTGTAAAACGTGTTCACGGTGGGTTACAATGGCGCATTTACATGACGCTCTCTTTCGGGCGTCACTTTTTCCTTTCGGTATTAATTATTTTGGAGAAATCGCCGCCAAAAGTGCGCAAGAGCGACGAATCCCCGCCGAAATAAATCAAACGGGTCGTCTTTTTGTGCCGCCTTGGAATTGACGGTCGCGCGTGGATGTGGATGTATGGTGGGACGGATTCGCGGGATATTTTTTGAGATTGATTGAGGGTCTGCATTCCGTGATGGAGAAGGTATCGTGTGTGGTCACGGGCAATGACCGGATTTAGGATGATCCTATCGTATAGGCTGCCAGGGAGTTCCCTTTAAGTCGAATCATGATAGGTAACTCATGGGCCTAGCGTTTGTATTTATTTTATTTGTTTATTCAATAATCAACAAAAAAATCTATTCCTTCTCCGTACATGCAGCTCGACTGTGGAATCAGCTTTCTTCAACTTTTAGAGGCGCTAACTCGCTGTTCACCTTTAAACAATCATTGAAAAAGCACTTCCTTCCACAATAAATATGAACCATAAATTCTAACCTTTCCGTTATCCCCTCCCTTTCCTTACCTTATTTTGGCAGTTTATTTATTTACTTATTTATTTATTTATTTGTTAATATATCATGCAGCGTAACATGGAGCGAGTCATGCTCGGCATATCGTTGCGCGATCGAGTCGGAAACGAGCTCATCAGACAGCGCACCAAGGTGGTCGACGTGGGTCAGAGTGGCCAAGCTGAAATGGGATTGGGCCGGCCACGTGGCCCGACGACACGACGAACGGTGGAGCAAGCGCGTTTTGGAGTGGAGACTCCGGCTAGGCAGAAGAAGAGTGGGCAGACCACCGGCCCGATGGTCCGATGACATCAAGGAGACAGTTGGACCTGTCTGGATGAGGGAAACGGACAACCGATCCGGATGGAGAGTGATTGGAGAGGCGTATGCACAACGGTGGGCGAATGCGCGCTGATGATGAAGAAGAAGAAGATGATATCAAAATATGTATGTATATATGTAATATGTCCAACTTAAAAATGTATTTATTTATTTACTTTTTACTTTAGATACACACACAATGTATATTATATGCTATAATTCAAAATTTAATTTTAAGCTATAATTTTTGCCTACTCTTTTTTTCACGCCAGTATGTTGGTTGACTGGAAGATATTGTAATGTAGCAATAAGTCCGCAGATTGTGCAATAAATTTTCATTCATTCATTCATTCAACATTAAAGAAAAACAAATGCACTGAAAAGCAAAATTAATAAAGATACGAACTAGTAACTACACACATAGAATACCGCGTGAAATACTCTAGCTATCATATAAGAATATATAATCGATTGCCTGTAATTTAAACAGATTGGGAGAAAAAATATCGAAATCTGGTGCCATTTAGTTAATGTAATTGCGGGTACCTTCTATATATGGGCCATTTTGAGAGTCAGCCGAAGTCGATGGGTTAAGGCGACATGAGACCTCAGAAAAATATCCGAAAAGTGCGGACACGCGAAAAAATAGGCGGGGTCAATTTTGTAGGGTTTGGCCAATAAAAATCCAGCGTTGTTGAAAAGGCTATTCCACGTCCGCTCGCGCCGGCGACCAGGCGCATACTACATGCTCTATCGCAGCGCTAACACAGAATAACTATATTTACGCAGTGGTGGTATAAGGGTGTTAATGGCAAAGCATATTTAGCGTAACTCTCAGAGCGCTCTTACGTTTTAATTAATTGTATTTAATTTATGGCCTAAATAACAAATGTGGTTAAGTGCTGCCCTGGAGAATTAACCAGTCAATATAATGAAATTATAATAAAACACACTCACCGCTTACATTAAAAGTCAGTTTAAAGCCTTAATGTCCAAGGCAATGAGCAACTTTTTGGAATCCAAATTTTAAATTGGTTCCTTATCGAGGAATTCACTTAGAAACTTTTTTAAATTAATGCTTATATTTTTCAAAAAAACTCATAAAACTAAAATTCCTCAGATATGGTCGTTCCCAGGTATCATGTCGCCTTAAGCGCCGCAAAGCACGCGTCAACATGTTTATAAACCAATCACTAGTAGTAAGACGAAACTGTACAAGTACTCTTCAAAACGGTGCTCCCCGTCCTTACGAAGCTGAAAAACCTTTTATGATAATAATGGACGTTTCAGATTATAAAATATTGGGTGTGTTATCAGCGAAACGACAAATGAGATGGAAAGGAATTATAACACGTCCGAATGTGATTGTTTTGCTGTTATTGAGAAGTGACTGTTTGGCTGAAATGGAACACTGTGCGGCGCGGATAAACCGACACCACAAAACTGTTGTCAGTTGTCGATGCGAGCAAGGCCGCTGGCATATATCGTATGCAGTCGCGCGGAATTCACCTTTAGTCCAAGCATATGGGGGTTAACTCGGGAAAAAAATCCAGAAGTATTTTTTCAACGGTTTTATATGTATTTTTGGACACTGAATCCGATTTTCAACTTTGCGACCTCGCCAAAGGTGAGCTAACTTCAGGAATCGCGAAAAACCGCATTTTTTTTGCATTTCATTTTCTTTTTCGCTTATAATTCACGAGTAGAGCATTTTTTGATAAGGACTAATTAAAATAAATTTAGAGTAAATAAAATTTCCTACAATTCATATCCATTGACTTAATTTCTCCGATATGCCAAACCGCCGCTAAAGCGCGCTCAAAAACGGTTTTTGGCACAGAAAAACGCAGAAAATGGCATATTGAAAGTGCGGTAGAGCCGCGCTTTGGACTTGTGGCATAAAATAACCATTTTTGAGCGCCTTAACGGCGGTTTGGTACATAAGAGCAATTAAGTCTGTGAATATGAAGCGTAGGAAATTTTGTCTACTCTAATTTTGTACTAAATAGTCGTTATCAAAAAATGCTTTATTCGTAAATTATAGGAGAAAAACTAAATGTAAAGCATTTTTTTGCGGTTTTTCGCGATTCCTGAAGTTAGCTCACCTCTGGCGAGGTCTTAAAGTTAAAAATAGGATTCAGCGTCTAAAAATACATATAAAACCGTTGAGAAAAATACTTCCGGATTTTTTTCCTGGATACGACACGCTTAAATCTCATATGCTTGGACTTGTGAGGACCAACCCTCACTGGACTCCAAGTTGTGCGGTGTGAGGTGGTGGTATCAACTTACGAGTTATCTCCGTATTGAAAGGCGGTTTTGAATGAAGTGGAAAGTATTTATTGATTGAAAGTTTGAATATTGCCAGTTATAACGCTTCCCGAACAGGTTATGTTGTCACGAGTGTACTGATGCGTGACTGCATTATGAAGATATATGGATGAGGATTGTATGTGTGCTCCTAGTATCTTGTACTGGGCACGGCTCGAGTCTGTGGGATTGCAGACTGAAGCTTCGTGACTGGGAAAGGTAAGGAAAGGAAACCAAGGATTCGTTGACGCACCTCGTGAGAGGGGTACCGAATATGCCGTCGCAACCTTGGGGGAAGGTGATCACTTGAGGAATGATACTTTGGTTGTTTTTTCGCCGGTTAATATAGGCCGGGAAATGATGCAATCCGAAATATTCCGAGTAAAAGTATTGTTTCATTGTGCTGATTCATCGCTGCACGGGTTAAAATAATAGCTGAATTGTGTCAGTGTATTTCACTGGAAATCGATGCATTTGTTGATCGCATGTAATGGCACTTTTAAGGGCCATTACAGACTACTTGTGCATTTTGGTGCGGTGTTGGTTGTTGTGTAGCCGACGCGGGCGGCTCGCTTGCGCATCGCTCGGACGGGGCGGGGGTCAACAGACCGCTCCGCTTGCTATCGGACAACACGCCTGAAGGTCAATCGATATTGAAATCGAGACCGACTCAAACTCAGACTGCCGTTTTTGTGCCGTTGCCGTTAGACAGCCGCCAGCGCCGCGCCTCGAGCCGCTCGAGCCGTGCGAGACGCGCACGATAGCCGACGAGCGCCGCCGCCTCTGCCTCTGCCTACATGTTATCACTAAGCGAGCCCAAAATCGATTATTTCGGCGCGGAAGAAGTCGATTTGTGAAACACTAAGTATGTTGCGTTTGCCTATGCCTGTCGCTGTATTCTTTGCATGTCGCTGTATTCTTGAATTTGCACGCTAAAGTTATCGCCTACTTTTCGTACTACAAATCTAGTGTTGTCAAAAGCAGTCTAGATGCAAATTATCGTTTACTTATACGTTCACTTTCATATGAAATTACCATTTTATCAACTATTTTAATTTTACTTTACCAACCGACGAGGAGTTAAATATTGTGAACGCGCTAAAAAATCTTTCGAGATGAAGACGGATATATACATTAGGACTATTTCCAGACTGAAGTAAAGAGTGTGTGTGTGTGTGTGCGCGCCCAGAGGGCGCGCTAGTCATACTGCAATCTCGAAATATTGGACTTAGAGACTTAAAATTCGGTACACAGCTGCCTTGTTGGGCCGAAATCACGTTGTGAAATTTCGGTTGGAATATCTCGTATACAAGCGACACAAATAATATTAAAATTCTGCCATCTTAGAAAATACTACGTCATATTAGAAAAGAGCCATTATAAAACCACGGAAAATACTACGAATTGGCGCGGCGGGGGGAGGGGGTGGGAGGGTCTATTTGCCGGGAAAGTTTTGGGGTGACCCAACCATTTTTTTGGTCTATAATTGCCTTGTAATGTTTCTTATTTTAATGAATACTGTTTTATTTTTGTAAACACTATACTGTGAAACATAGACGAAAATCTCGCTGAAAGTTATACAGTAGTGTCTCGGTAATCCGAGAAAACGCCGGATTACTGGAAATCACTAATAATGACGCATTTAAACGGCTGAAGCTATGTTTTAATGTATATATTTGTGTGTAATACATTACATACACGTAATTTAAGTGTTAACATAAACTAAAATACAATAAATAAAAAATTAACTCACAATACAGTACTTCTGTAGTTTTGTTTGAATATGCTGTCTACATTACTCTATTGAAGTGGAAGCCATAAAAACATTATTAGCGCTACAAGCATTTACTTATCTTTAATTCACGCTCAAAATTGGTACCGAGCTTGTTTAGCTGCCTGTATAAAAACGCCGGATTACTGGCAGGTCCGGACAAGTAAAGTGTGCTATAGTGCAATTGTTAATAGAATGTTATAAGTCAGTATGTAGCATGCTACATTGGTCCGCGCTGAAGAGGAGCATAATCAAAATATGTCATTTCCGAATTTAGCGGCATTAGTCTGAAATACCGTGTAGTTGTGATAGTGACCGACGGAGGCGTTGTTAATACGCTTATTTGATAGAAGACTGGGCGGTCGAGTTGTCATAACAATTAGTTCTCATTTAAGGCTACTTCCACAGTCAGACACCGTTTTTACAGTTTTTAGTTTCAATACCATTTAGTGGCGGCTTGATATGGTGGTAATTAAAAACATGTTCTTAATTATCCGATTATCTGATCTTTATTAACTGTATATTATCCTATAATATACAGTTAATAATAAGTTAATAAGTGTAATATTATCCTAATTAAAAATCTGAATCTTTGAACCTTGTCGGGTTACGTACCGAGTCAGCTTTTCGATATTTACTTTTCTTTAATAGGAAAATAAATAAAAACTGAAGTCTGCATTTATCTATTGAGTCGGTGCTATTATTAATAATAATATAATTTTACGGATGTGTATACGAACTCTTGTACGAGATGTTTAATTACTTGGGATCTAAATCTAGCAACTAATACACCGTGCTCGATCTTTTTACAATTTTATTGCAATTTTGAAATCGTCGCTTTCAACCTAGAATGTAAATTTAAGTCTCCAGGCAGAGCGCGTGTCCCTAATTGATTATAGAGAACGGTCGATTGTTCTTTGTTATTCTGGAGGTCACCTCTGCCAGAGGAGTCACCTCACACGCTCGCACAGTAGGTACAATACGTGGAAAAGGATAATTGCAAATACTATAAATAATACTTTTTATTTGATCTTCACGGGTAATGAAGACGCGCATTCGTTTAACCTCCAAAATGGAGTTCGTTTTTTCCGCGCCCAGTTCGAAACGACACACATTTCAATGGTCGGATTTAGCTGTGATTTATCTGTGACTGAAGCCTTCTTTTTAATTAAAGTGTCGTCTCATTGTACAAGGTCGTAGTTTATAATTTTTGGATTGCAAAATTTCAATCTTAAAATAAAGCGCGTCCTAATTCTGCTCAATGATTCATTTATATATGAACGGTTACAGCGAAGAACATTCAGCCAACTTTTGAAAATTTTTGGTAATTGCATTTTAAAGTTGATATATTGTTTATGTTTAAAAAATATATATTGTCAATAAACCATACATATTTGAGCTTCTAAAAAAAATACATTTTACATAAATTGCGCCTCAAAAAAAAACTTTAATGTAAGAATATTTTTGTGTAATAATATGAATACGCGAGTTTCTAAAAAAATACAATACACTAATATAGAATATAAGAGAAATAAATAACTTTATTGTGCTTGAAAAAAATTAAAACATTATATAAAGAGTATTACATGTTGAAAAAAAAACAATTAATGCACAAATGGCGGACTTATCACTATAGCGATTTCTTACAGTCAACTGTATATTATACTATTAAAATGATATGTTTAAAGTTATAAGCTGTTGAAAAGTATGAATTTGTACTGAAATGATGATGGGTGTGGCGTACACTTTTATCTAAATACTCGTATAATATTTGAAGAGAAAGATCGATATCCGCGGTCACCGTCACCACGTGACTGATCGTTCTTTCCCATCACACGTTTTCTTCTCTCTTCATTTGAGGGCAGGTTATGATCATTCTTTAGGAAATCGAACAAGCCACAAGATGGCAATAGCATCTCATTACAAGCTTTTATTAACCTTGCAATGTATGTTAGTTAGTATGTATGTTTATTTAGGACAAATCTTGAAAGCTGAATTAGAACCACTTCCTCTTATCCTATAAAGTTGATATTTTACACGTTCGTTCAGTTCCAATGACAATGAATTTTTATGGTGAGCATGACCTGATTCTACAACAAGGATCGGCTCCCGACGAGGCTACTCTTCCACGATCAACAAGCACAGACACACCATTTTGTATACGCGTTCAATTATGATAGCCCGTTCTAAATTTCCCTATGACATGGCTGCTGCACCCAGGGTTGGCTCCCGACGAGGGGACTTCTCAACTGTCAACAGCACCGAAGCGAAATTTTGTATACGCATTCAATTATGATAGCCCGTTCTAAGTTTCACCGCGACAGGGCTTCTGCATCCAGGGTTGGCTTCCAACGAGGGGACTCCTCAACGGTCGACAGCACAGAACTGAAATTTTGTATACCTGCGCATTCAATTATGATAGCGCGTTCTAAGTTCCACTATGACACGGCTGCTGCACCCACGGTTGGCTCGGAACAGCGCATTTGAATAAAAGCTTGTTTTTAAAAATGTGTTTTTACTACCCTTCGGCTACGTAACGACCAAATTTAGTTGCACATCAAGAACACCCTTGACTACGCAACGGGCGGCTTGCTCCCGGAGCGCACAGTAATATTATTTTCTAATTCGAACGCTTCCTAAAATCCATACCAAATATCTCATTATTACCATAGATACATAGACGACCGCTAGAATAATTTCGCGCGTCATTTCGCGGATATTTCTGGTAAAACTCCATTTTATTCGAGAATTTTTTTTCGAGAAATAAAAATTTTCATTGGTTTTTATGAGCTAATATATCTAAATATTTTTGTACGTAAATTAGCAAAACGAAATATTACCTTTGATAGAGAATCTAATAAAGATCATGATAGTATTTACAATTTCTAAGTAGGGTTCCGTATTTTTCCGTAAGACAGGACAGGACAAGTTAGAAATGCCGAGTTTTTTTCACTTTTTCGACTTTCTCATAT